>JANZLQ010000079.1:24389448-24410190 GCA_026212715.1 Elanus axillaris | reverse complement strand
GAACACTATCCTGGGCCTTGAAGAGCGAGTTTTATGGCAACACGGCACCCCAGAAAGAATAGAGTCGGACAATGGGATTCACTTCCAAAACAACCTCACAGACACATGGGCCAAAGAGCACAGCATTGAGTGGGTGTATCATATCCCCTATCATGCACCAGCTTTTCGGAAAAATGAACAATACAATGGACTGTTGAAAACTACATGGAGAGCAAGGAGGGATGTGACTTTCAAACACTGGGATACACATTTAGCAAAAGCCACCTGGTTGGTTAATACTAGAGAATCTGCCAATCGGGCTGGCTCCGCTCAGCCAAGAGTTCCACGTACTGTAGAAGGAGATAAAGTCCCTGTAGTGCACATGAAGAGTATGTTGGGGAAGACAGTCTGGGTTAGTCCTGCCTCAAGCAGAGACAAACCCATCCAAGGGATTGCTTTTGCTCAAGGACCTGGGTGCACTTGGTGGGTGATGCAGAAGGATGGGGAAGTTCGATGTGTACCTCAAGGAGATTTGATTTTGGGAGAGAATAGCCAGTGAATTAGGCTGTATGATATTAACTGCTAAATAACCCGCTGATGTATGTCATTGTATTTGTAGTGTCTATATGACATATCAAGGGTATTACAGTAAGAATTACCCAAATGACTGAAGGATGGACTTTGAAACTGAGCCAAATGCAATAGTGATGGAAGTTGAACTGGTGCCCAGTGACGTTCAAGATCAGCATCTTCGACCTGCAGACCAAGGGCGAGTTGCACCAAACATACCAGCTGCAAGCTCCAGAGGCAGCATGCAACAGTCCAACACCTCACACCATCTCTCCTGTTCTGAAGAACTGGTACAACAGATGGAGCCCCAAAGTCATGGACTAAATAAAATTAATGGACACATTAAATGGATGACCCATAGATTAAGGGAATCCTATTTGTGTGGGGGGTGTGTCCATATATATATATATGTACATAAGACAAGGAAAGTAGTGGTGATTAATTAGAAAATGTAGGATCTGGGCATGATACAGATGGTATAGAATAAGGGGTGGATAATGTCCTGGGTTCAGCTAGGATAGAGTTAATTTTCACAGGAACCTGGGAGGGGGCACAGCCAGGACAGCTGACCTGAACTAGGCAAGGAGCTATTCCATACCATGTGCCATCATGCCCAGTATATAAATGGGGAGCAGGCTGGGGGGGCTCGCTCGGCTTTCGGTGGGGGCAGTGGTGGAGCGTCAGGTTCCTCGTGGTGAGCAGTTGCACTGTGCATCACTCATTTTGTATATTCTTTTATTTTGGGTTGCCCCAGTAAAATGTCCTTATCTCAACCCTTGAGGTTCTGGGTTTTTTTAATTTTCTCTTTCTGATTCTCCTTCCCATCCCACTGGAGGAGGGGGGGGAGGGAGGACAGTGAGCAAGCAGCTGGGTGGTCCTTTGTTACCGGCTGGGCTGAAACCACGACAAAACTCTAAAACTAAAAATTACTTTTACAACATCAAACAAATATAATTCAAGTGAAGCTTGAAGTTGTCCTTGGCAAATTCAGTTCAGGAGATGATTAGAACATTCACTGTTGATTGTGTTGATGCATGTCGGTAAGACTTGGAAAATGAGAACAAAACCAAGGCAATCTGAGGAAGCTGAATAGTTTTCAGAAGTTTGGGATAGCTAAATCTGTCAACCTGAAACACTCATACTTTTGCTCAATTCAAAGCCATAGCTCTTTAGCACCCCATTTCTGGAAAAAAATCCTTAGATTTTTACAGCTCGGAAATCTAACTACAGGTAATTTATCTTGCAGATTATTTCTGGAAGTTCTATACATCAGAAATGGCTCAGAAACAGGACTTCATGCTTAAATTTCCAGATTAGAGTATTTTATGTAGAAGATCTGCTGATGACAGCAGCTCAACTGAATTCTTCATCTCCTTTATTCCCTTCAAAAAAGCCATGACAGTAAAAAAAAGATAGAAGAATTCCACATTTAATCCAATATTATGACTGAAATAACAGAGATTGTCCATTTTAAATTTCAGAAGGGAAAAGTTTCATTGAGTTTGCGTCACAGTTTAATTTATATACCCAAATTTGCATTATATGCAGCTTTAGATGTTATACTATGAAAGACAATATATGTGCTTTACTCATGCATGGTTTAGAAGTAGGCATATAACTAAGATGTACAGAAATTGGACAATACTCATTTCACAAACAAAATGCATTTACTAGAGGATAAGCACAAGCAAATTAAGGCAGAAATTCATGTATTATATTAAGGGCATCCTGACTTCTAAATATTTGGTTTTCACATTCTTAATAATGCTTTATATATTTATATTATATGTATATTACATACTATATATAATATTTATAATACATTTTTTATATTTAAAATATTTGATCCAATTACAGAAAAATAAATCAGAAATTACAGTGAAAAAAGACATCAAAAGTCTCTATTCACTTTATCTTCATTATGAATTTACTTAACTTTGGTAGGCTTTCAGGATACTCCTTGGGAAAAAGGCAGTCAGATTATTCTTCTGTATCATATTTGAAGATGCTAAAAAAATCTCCAAATCTATGATTTACAAGTAAGCAAAATACTGGTTTTCATTGCTCAGAATGTCTACGTGAATAAGCATAGCCCAAATGAACCATCAAACTGGTATAACTGAATCTCTTTACATCTCAGTGAAAATAGAAATGAGAACACAACACTGTATACTTTACTTAGTATTTGAATGTGCATAGTGTGGCTACTAATATGTTTCCTGGATGCATCCTCATGTCCTATGAGGAATAAGCAGCACTTAATTAATTTGCTGGCAGCATGAATGTTTATACAACTGGCATGATTTGTACCTTATTGTTTGATTTATAGCCAATCACCTTCTCCCCTAAGATTAGCTTTTGAATCTGAAAATAAAGTTCAAAATATGTTGAATTTCTCAAATTCTTTCTCATGTCACAGTCTGTGATATGCTTTCAGTATTCTCTGTTAGGTAGTCAGATGCTACAGGCTTTTGCTTGCAGGACAGCTTATTAGCAGACATATAGCATATCACATAGTCTTTTAGGTCTCTAGCTTCAAGAGAAATGGTGAGCTGAGGTGCTTGTACTGAGCACAGTTTGAAATGAAGAGACCTACTCCATTAGTCATGTAGTCTACTATTCTCCCCTCCCACTCCTGAATTCAGATGCACAAATAACACAGGCATAAGAGGCACGCAGAAGCTCATACTGATAAAATAAGAAGCACAAACTTAATTGTCATGCATTTCAAAATGACGCACGATGACTGCCAACATTAAGAAAAGCAGAATCAGGACTCAAATAAGAGGTTTAATTATGCAGATGACATGGGCTCAATTCTCCAAATGGTGCTGCAAAGTAGAGGCCCAATTGTCACTAGAGGTGACAATTCATACTAGCATTACGCTTCTAGCTTTGACAATGAAGCAACCCTCAAGTAAGTGCTAATCTAAGATCTTTTCATTTTTAACAGAGACAAAACCTGCTTGAAATTCAGTAACATTTCTCACTGTTCCAGAATGACCTTTTTTGCACTAGAATGAACCAGTGAATTTGTAAATATAAACAACTATCTGCAAACAGTGGTTTTCAGAACACAGACAGAAAAAAGCCAAAAAAGGTTAAAGGGACTAAAATCTAATTAAACAATAACTTAGTCTTCAACTGTTTGAAGTGAAAAATAGAAGTCATGATGTCCTTTATTACTGATTTCATTTTTTATAATTTTTAGAATAATTTCAAGTACTTGTCTTAAGCAAGAAACACACATCAATGAAAATACAAAATGAGTCTGAGATGATGTAATAGTATTATGTCTTGCGCAACAAATTATAGTACTAAGTTAGAACAAAATCATCACATTATTTAATCTTTCTCAGAATGCTGTAATTATCTGAAGTATTAAAATACATGTATCCTTTGAACACAAAAAAGCCCAAAGTCTGTATTTGTTCGCAGATTTGACTAAGAAGTATTTAAAAGTTTGTTTAAAGCTATGTTAACATGTTAAATTTACCCTGAAAATAATATCTTTTTTTTTTTATAACAAAACCCTTTTCTAAAAAGGAAAAAAAATTACCTGCAGATATTTTAAAGCTGCAGAAATAAAAAGCTTCAATTCAGCCTGGATTTTGTATTTTGTCAAATACATTCTGTAATTCTCAACAAACAGCTGTAGTCAAGATATACTCAGCTCATTTTAAAAAACTATGTATTCTGATTATATGAAGACTCGCAATACCCTAAAAAAAGACTTTATTCCGAGGACACAAAACCAGATGACCCTAAATTTGAGCCAATGTGTTACACAAATATAAGAGTTGTACTGTTATCATAGAGTATCTTACTTTAATCACGCATGCCTATTGGTTAATGTTGTTTTAGTCAAAGTCTCTCTCTTAGTTACATTCTGCTTTTTGCTCAAGAATCTGCATTGAATAGCAAATACAACACTTCCCATAAACTAACACCAAATGGAAGGCCAGTTAATTGATTTTCTGATTGTCCCTGCTGTAGCAAATACTAAATGATAAATCTAACAGAAGAGTTGGCACTTCATGTTGCAATTACAGATTTATTAATTTTTGCCTATCCCATCTCTAAGAAACTGTACAATTGCTTATTGATTTATCATGCCCTTTAAATATTTGGTTGCATTGCAACCTTTAAAATTTGCTTACTTTTAAGGTGCTTTTCACTTGTTAGTGAGTCACTCCATTGAACTGAGTTCCAAATAAGCTGATATCTTTGATTTTAAAATTATTATAAAGTCAGTATGAAAATTAATGAAAATTAAATATAAATCATCATTTGTCATAAACGAATTTCATTGTTACTGAAGGACAACTATACACACTTCACTAAACTTTTGATTGAAGCAAATTATGCAAGAAAATAATTTTGTAACCCTCAATAGCAAATAAAGCTGTTATATTCAAAACTCCACAATTCTTAATATATTAAGTCAGATACAAACATGTTAAAGCTATTCTTACATATATACACTTCCTTTGTAGAAATATAAAAATTCAGAAAGGGATCCAATCTGCAATACTAACAAGGAGACGGTATACAACTGTTACAGAATTTTGATGTCTGTACAAACTGGGAGGCTTGGATCTGCTGTGATTTTGACTGGATTCACTGAATCTGAAAGTGTACTACTGATACATTGATGAACACTGCTGATACAAGCATAGCTATTCAAGGGAAACGCATGGGCTGTCGGAAGAGTACAAGAAGCTGTAATGGTTCTACCTGTGCTTGGAACATAAAAATTCCTTCTCCCAATGCCTGCTATCAGGACTGCAGTAGTATGGGATACTTCTTTACTTACTTTACCACATAATCTAATGTGGTTTCCAGGAACATTATACTTTAAATAGTAGTAATATCATACTTTCAACTCTGTTCAGGTACACCCTCCTTCCTCCTTAAATTCCCAGTGGTAGACAGGTCTCATGAGGTCTGTTTGAAGTCAATATCCCACATTTAACACTGCTGAAAAACGATGATACTCAGTTCACAAGTGGCAGATAAAGGTAGTATTTTTGTTCATACATTTGGGTTTTTTCCCTTTTCTTTTGTTTTTGTTTTTCCCTTTGGTTGGGAATAATGTAAAGAGAATACACAAAATAGGTAATACTAAAGGAGAAAATTCCATTTTATGAAATTTTCTTATAATCTAGACGAGGATAATACTCTAATCTGATTACAAATACTGGCATAATAGCTTTCAATAATTTTTTTTCCTAAGCCGATTTCACATGTTTGGTCACTTTACAAATAATTAAAAATTATTGCAAGACTAAAACATATCCTCTAATAAGAAAATCAACCGTAATCATTCCATTTTGTGCTGTAGCATGAAAGATAAAGAATCTAAGCCTAAAATTAGCTTTGTAAGACTTACACAAACTCCTTGATGATAAAGAGATTCTTCCTACTCTGATTGGAGATGGGAAAAAATTGACAAACTTATGAAAACTTGAGATGTGGGGGTCTTCAAGTTCAGCATTTGGAAGATAGTCACAAAAAAAAGAAGATTGTTCTTGACAGAATTCTTATATATGACTGTCTGCAATCAGCTGAGGGAGCCTTAAATGCAAAAATAAAGGAAGGAAATCGGGAAAGACACCTTCATTTACTCTATGTGAAGACAGGGGACAAAGTAGGCTTAAAAAAAGATCAGAAGATAGAAGCTAGGAAATGGGCTGACATTGCAAAGATGCAATTAAGAAATACAGACTTTAACTGAAGAATCGTGGACCAAACACTTAAAATAGAACTACGAGTACCAGACATTGTGGAATTACAAAAACTTCATTATACATTGACCTACCGGTTCATTTGGCAAAGAAATCTGGAAAGCACAATGTTTAAGTTCATCCTTGTTCGGCAAAGCACTGAATTAAGTACTTGACTTTAAGTTATTGCATTTACATTGAAGCTTGTTCTGCTGAAGAGGAGTATTTTCCTGAACTGAGAACTATCCAAACTCTTTTAAACTTCTCAAATACGACATGGCAGTGCATTACAGGACACCAGAGAACCTCTTTACTGAAATTCTGGGAATTGGTCATAAGTACACAAATAAGGCCATTTTCTTGTACAAGTCACTTCAAGTACTGGGGGAAAAAACAAACTTAAGAACCTATGTATAGTGCAGCAAAACCAGAGGTAATTGTAACTCCTATAAATTAAAAATCTATATTCATCTTTATCAATAGGGTTAGTAGAAAAGGTAGAAAAGACCAAATATGTTTTTGTGACACTTACTTTCCAATCTTAAGGAGACTAACACTGAAAATCCAGTGCTGGAAAGCACAGTGTGATGCCTCCACTTATAAGCCAAGTGGTTTCTGCTGCAGAATGATTACAATGTTCCTACTCCATCTCACTACCAGAATACTAAAGTTGTAATTGTGAACCTAAAACATACCGATTAGTCCACTATGCTTCTTTATCTCTGAAAAAATCTCTCTATAAAACATTAAATACATAATACCCTAATACAGCGCACTCTACAATTCCACCCTGTAATTCTTTCATCTAGTTCCATTAGCTCCATTTACTTTGGTTTTAAACCACCTAACTCCTTAACTTGTATATTGTGTATTGCCCTGGCTGAAATTTTAAAATAAATACATATGAAACCTAGAACTCACTTCAGCTAGTCTCAAGTACAACACTTTCTGCTACTCCATTTTGTGGGAACATTCAAAGGAAGTGAGGCAAAAGCCATGATGAATTACTGAGTGATGTGCTACAGCGCGGTCTTACTTGACTTGCTTACTTATTCTCTCGCCCTCTAGAAAACGAGCCTGTTTCTGTTTTCTTATATGACATATCAAGTTTATTATTTTGTTTCCTCTTTGTTAATATCAAAGTGCATTGCCTGTATCATCTCAGCTCTACATGAGAAAAATATTTAAAGGAACCAGGCAAGTGTACAGATGCAAGTCTTACTGTTTCTGTGACAGTACTTAGGTTTACATTTAATATTGTGGGTTCTGTGTACCCACTAAGTCCTTTCTACTTTGCATTATTTTCTATCAGTCCTCCTAGATTGTACAAATACACTTTTAGCGTATCTACATTCTATTCTAGTTACTTTAATCCTGCCAGGTTGTCATACTGATTCTCTTTCCCATGGGACATACATATAACAACAGGTAACTAAAGGAAGAACACACCAACCCTAATACCAAAGACTCCATTCTTCATACTTCACAGAACAGGACTCAGCTAAACTTGCCTTTGAATTCTTGATGTTTGTATTGCTCTTGAAGGGAGCATTTTGAAAACAGTGTATCATGTGTATCACTCCGATTACAGAAAAAGCACTGAACTTACTTGCATGGAAATTCCTATGCAATTCAGATACTGTATTATTAAGGGAATGAAATACTTTGTATATATATACATACAAATCCACTCACACACTTGCACACGTCTATGCAATGCATTCAAGTATCTAAGAAATTTTTCTTAGCATGGGCAAAGGATTCTGTTAATTAGTAACCGTTCTTTTTTTCTCTTTTCAGACCCTGACAAACCTTTACATGCTTCCTGACAATGAAGTAAGGGAATGGCTTCTGTTATGAAGTTTATATGCCTTAAGAGGAGGAGGCATCATTTGCTCCCTACACACATACACTATATATCTATTCTCTTAAGCAGATCATCTACTGAGAATAACTGCATGGCAATATAAGGGTTTGCAGTTTGTTAGCAAACTATGAGGTCTTGATGTGGTAAACATCAATGCCCCTAGTGGGCAAGGAATGACTGCATAGTGCCTCTTGTCCCAAAACACCTTTTATAATTTTATGAGCAAAATACCATACATACATCTGGCTTGTGTTAAAACTTTATTAACAAACAACCATAAGGGTGTTTTCTGTCCTAAATTATTTTTCTATAACAACATCTTGGCTACATAACCAGCTCTGTATGAAAATATACTGCAAAAAAGGTTTAGGAGGTATAAACATTCAGGCAATAATCTGTATCATTCTCAGAGGAAAACATCTTTCCCAGACTCATTCTTCTATTCCACATAAGTGGGGCAAACTAAAGAATATAAAATTTAAATCTTTCTACATGTATCAATTATACTGTGTGTAAGTCCCTGAGCAGTATTTAAGAAACAAAGAACTGAAAACAATATTCCACTTGCTGACAACACAAAATCTAGCCGATTCAGCTTTAGAAAGCTCATCGTTTTTTATAAACTGTAAATACTCGTTTCCCACAGATGTAGCTCGTTCAGAAAACTGTCCCAGCTACAGTTGTCTATTATATTGGTTGATATCTTGGGGGGAAAAAACAAAACCCCCAAAACCACTGTGCATAATATTGCTAGATAGTGTTCATTTATAAGTCATTACACTCACCAACATTTTAATTTTACCGTCTGACAAAGATGTTTTCAGTGCTATCCATATGAACAGAACTGTTTGTATGGAATGGAGAAATGTATGAACAATAAAAGAGTAACTGGCCAAAGTATCAAAACTAAATGCCCACACGGTGGCGCTAGAGAAAAATGAACCCCTGTCAATTGGTTTAACGGAAACTTCAAAACTACATGAGTAGGTGTCAAGCTCTCAGAAATGAGATACTACTACCCCTCATGCTCACTTTCTGTGGAACAGTTAAACACTCCTCAAAGTTGGCTGGCCTTAAAGCCAGAAGATTTTGTCCAGCTATGCAAAGAAATAGGAAAGTCTGAGGAAAAAATACATAGTTTTCTGATACCATTCTACATTTCAAATGAGCTCCCATGCAACTTCTATGATCAATACAAATAAACTGAGTATTCACGAATACAAAATAGAAGCACAGACACTAAACAAAGAAATCGCATACCCAGAGACATTTGTGTAAAAGCTTGATAAATCTACCTCAGGAAATTCAACAACCCATGTAGGAGACAAAGGTGTTGGCTGCCAATATTCCTCCTGCAGCAAGCGGAATATTCTTTCCTCTTGGAAAGAAACAGAATAAAGTATGCTTGCTTAAATCATCTGATAATTGTTTACTGATCTGTATGAGCAGAAGAAATACCAGTAATTCTGTGTAGGTCTTTTCTACACAAGAAATAAGAGCTCCTGGAAAAACTCAAACACAAAAAGAAAACAAGCAGGAGCTGGGAGCAGGCACAGGTGAAGTGGAAGGAATACAGAAACATTATCCAAACATCCAGGGATGAGGTTAGGAAAGCCAAAGCCCAGATAGAGTTGAATCTGGCCAGGGATGTCAAAGACAATAGAAAGGGCTTCTATAAGTACACAGATGATGAGGAAACTGATACATTTTGCTGAAAGAAACAGGAAGATTAAGATCAAGGTAGAATATATATTTTTTTTCTCTTTTGAGGGGTCTCGCATTATTTTGTGTCACATATTTCTGGGCCACTTGTTTTCATACAACAGCTTAGAAACCTTTGGGGATCACTTTATTGAGAAGAAACAGTAAAAACTGTCAACACGTGTTTCCAAGGAAGTTGCTAAATTTCATTAAATCACCCACTTACATCAAGACATATGCTTAGCCAGGTATACATACTCCATTATTGGGAAGCCTAGAGGCTACTGGGGGTGCTGCTCCCCAAAGCCTGAGTCAGTAAGTGCCCCAGCTGCTCTCCGAGGTCCTGAAAAGCCCCAAAATCCAGTTGTGCCATAGCTCAGAGAAGCCGCTGGTGAAGAAATGAAATCAAGCAAACATACCAACAAACACCAGCATGTTTTAACTGCATCCATAAAAGTTAAGGGTCTATATTTGTCTGAACTATGATGTTATTGTGAATACAAACACTGTAAGACGACAATTGGCATATTACACTATCTTCAGCCATTTTCAACCAGTACTACAAAGAAAAAACAAATACTATTTGCCCTCTAGGTATCTGGTATCTGTATAATTAAAATACAACTCTAAAATAAGATTTTCAGGTGTTGTGTGAAACAAAATTCATAACTCTTGTATCACCATTTCTTTTTTAAAAAGCTTTTGGGAAATAACACCAAGAAAACTACTTTTGACAAAAATACTTCTTTCCCACTGCCATTTGGCACAGAGATTTACAGTGAGGGAACCTAGTGCAGATCCACTGCAGATAAATCAGAATTTGTGACTTTTTTTATAGGGTAGTTAAGGTAAAACATGAGTGAACTAGGCCAAAAGAACTAACACAATGCAGATCTGTGAGAACTAAGAAAATTTGTAGTCATAAGACTTAGGCCCTGAAGAAACACTTATGTCTTGATCTTGTAGAACCAACATACATCTGACCTCCTTTGTCTCCACAGATGCAATTCAATATACTTAACTGGGTTTTAATGGACTCACAAACAATATAAATTTAACTACCATAAGTGCTAGTACAGACATTCCACAACCATTTGCTTGTTGTCACCGTCAAGCACTCCTGTGTAGGAATAAAGCTTTGTGAAGTGCTTGAACTAGCATATGAAATTCTCTTAATTAATCAGTTCATCAATGAAATAAAATTTGATTTTTACATATTCCTCACAATAGCATTTTCATTCAAATCCAGTCTTTGAAAGATGAAGTGCTGCAGAACAAGATTATAACTCCTTCTTCTACTCTCCCAATTTAAGAGTCAATTCAGCAAAGTATTTCCAAATATGCTAAAGTTAATCACTTGAATATATCCAAATGAGACTAGTAAAATTTCAGCAATCAAAAGAATCACAGGGTTATTCATATGCTTATTTTTAAGTAATTTTGTGACTTGGAGTCATATACAGACAGGCAGAAAAAACAGCAGATTATTAGTTACTTCAGATGAGGGAGCTCTAACTTCTATCAGGCATAGCAGTATTATTTTGTTAGAATCTCTTAACAGAATATAGATCCCTGTTGTGATAGTCTTCCAGCATCCATAAAGCTCTTGGCTCATCACCTTTTCATGAAAGAAGCGACGCCCCTAGCTCTTACATTTACACACTCCACATAATGACTATCCATGGTGCTACCTAATCAGAGTATAAAAGTTCCATATGCAGAGACTTCAGACAGTTAACAATAACCAGTAATACAGGAGTATTTTGCTCAAGCTAGTTTGGAAAGTACATTAACAGTAACAGAGTCCAATTTATTCTCATGGCATTGCCTAAAAGCCCTAGACAGAATATAACTTTGGTATTCTTTTTTTTCCGTGGTAGACCAAACATTCCTTTTAGCAATACATGGCATCGCTATTTTGAGGAGTCCCATCAGAGGAGGCAGCTTCCTGCCTTGCATTCCGAAGAACTATCAGGTGAGTATTCTCTTTCTCCTCAGACTTGGTCAATCACCTTCACTTACAGGGCTCAGGATGAATATCTCTCCTCAGCTTTTGTGTTGAAACATTTAGACTATACACAGGGTGTAAACAGATGAATGCTGTAAGCACATCAATATTCAGCTACCATCCCTGTATAGTGAAGAAGCATACAACCATGTTGTCAGCTATCGGCCACCCAAAACAAAACAAGTTTGCCTAATACTCTGCAACATAGAACCTTTTCTCTTTTATACTGCAAGGGAATATCAGTGTGTACGTGGCCAGCTTGCAATTCCAATAATTAAAGCACTAAGTGATTGCTATGGAATGATAAACAACAACTACTATGGGGCAGCAACTTATTAAGTATTTAGTTCCTTCCTAGGTATTTTAACAATCCCTTTCTAATAATGATACTACATTTGCGCATTGCAATATATAAATCTCCATCAGAGGATCTAACATTCACAGAAAGATAACAGTATAAATAATGTACAGTTCTCCATTTATGTATCTTTGTCATGGTTTAACCCCAGTCAGCAACTAAGCACCACGCAGCTGCCCAGTCGCTTCCCCCCCCCACACACAGTGGGATGGAGGAGAAAATCAGGCAAAGAAGTGAAACTCCTGGGTTGACATAAGAACAGTTTAATAGAACAGAAAAGAGGAAACTAATTATGATAATGATAACACTAATAAAATGACAATAGTAATAATAAAAGGACTGGAATATACAAATTATGCACAATGCAATTGCTCACCAGCCGCTGATCGATGCCCAGAGAGTCCCCAAGCAGAGATAGCCCTACCCCCACTCCTCCCAGTTTATATACTGGGCATGATGTCACACTGTATGGAATATTGTGTTGTGGCTATTGGCCACTTTGGGTCAGCTGCCCTGGCTGTGTCCTGTGCCATCTCCTTGTGTCCCTCCAGCCTTTTTGTTGGCTGGGCATCAGAATCTGAAAAATTCTTGACTTCTGACTAATCATTACTTAACAAAAACTGAAAACATCAGTTACCAACATTCTTCTCCTACCTAACTCAAAACCAGCGCTATACCAGCTACTAGGAAGACAATTAACTCTATCCCAGCTGAAACCAGGACAGTCTTTTGTTTTGGGGCTTGGTTGTTGTTGGTTTTTTTCAGTTTTTATGCAACTGCAATTAATTTACTGGAAAACCAAAACCAAAGTCAGGAAACTGTAGCCCTAAACAACTTCTACATATATTGATTTCCAAACATAAAGGGGACAGAAACTAAATACAATAAAAGGTGGGGGAAGAAGATACCACACTTGCAATATTAATACCAAATGCTATTTTTATGTTCCAAAGACAGTATTAGTTAATTTTAATATGGGTGAAGCATACATAAGTGATCCTTATACGTAAGTGACAGCTTTTTCCAGGAAACTTTATCACATAAGTGGCAGTAAGAGGAAGAAGTGCAAAAGTATTTCTTTATCTGTTTTAACCGTACTAATCTCCATTAACAAAGAGAATAAAGAACATTAAAGGTTTTAATAAAAACTCTGTAAATTATATCTGCAAGCAGAACTTCATCAATATTCTTCATAATCCTTCATTTTTAAAAAAGGTGAATTCTACTAAAATTAAGTGTGTAAGTTCCAGTTTCTCACAAAATGTAAATAAAATTTACTAGTCTGTTATTATTATCAGCTTCTTCCTGTAAAAAGAAAAATTTACTGGTACTATGTCTTTCTTATCTAAATAACCATACAAAATACCTTGAGTTGCAAACTGAAAATAAGTGTTTCTCAGTGTTTCTTCAAGAAATATGTTTAATTTCATTTAGTTTCTCATCAGGCCTAGTATTTTGCCAATGTCTTCCAAGTATTCCAATCAGCAGAATGTACTTTCTTTTAGTTCATTTAAGAAAAGATACATATCCGTAAACCCTACTATAAGCACTTACACATTGTTGGTTTGATGTTGAGGATCTCCTCTTCCAATATGGTCTCACAAATTACTTCATTTCCATTACTTCTTTCCTGAATTTCTTTCTTTTCCCGTAAGAAAAACTTAAATCTGAGTAAGTTAAACACAAGGCTCAATGAAAAGATTACATAAGACATGGCTTGCATGAAAAATGGAAGAGAATTATGATTATACCCAGTAAAAAAGAAGAATCTCATATTTAAGTTGTTGCAGCCATGGGACTGTACAAACCATTCAAGAAGGCTCTCTAATGAAACATGAAGGACTTAACACCATTTTGTCTGGTTCAACTTTTAATCTTTTAAAAGCTCTTTAGGTTATTTATATCTAAATACCACTTTTTTCCTGAGACGTTACAGAAGCATTACACAACATGTAAAGAAAAAAACATGGCCTGTTTAATGTCCTGCTAGCATCCTACAGCTTTAACAATGATTACACAGATGTACTGTGAACCAGAATTTATGAGGCTAATCACTGCCTAAAGAATATATTATATGAGATTTTCTTTAAAGGTTACTGTAGGTAATGTAATACCCACTATAGCCATGCTTTCAGTTACATGAAAAAAAGAAAAAAAAAGATACTATATGAAGAGAAATAAAATAACTTACATGTACTCTTGCCCAATTTTGGCAGGCATAGGAGAGACCTAGGGAAGTTGCAGGGATCTATTCTAGGACACATTACATTAAAAAAAGCCAGAAAACAGGTAGAAACTAATCTGGATTAACCAATAAAAAAACAGAGAAGAGTTTTGTACAATATTTTTATTTATAAAATACTTCCACAAATGCTAAGAATGTGCATGCAGTAGCTATGGAAAAATTGTGGAAAACTTTCAGGAATTAATAGTAAAATGAAATTTGCCATTCTATACGTCTAAACATTTCTCTATTCACCCACTCTTTGAGCTCTGTGGCACAGTACGATGAGTTAATCCGCTGGCATCCTTTTCCTCTCAAAAGACACTATCACAACTTTCTCAACTAGATGCTACTATGTGGAGCAACATTAAACAAGCTCATCTTAGGATAGACAAGTTAGTCATGATAAATCTGTGCAGCTACCAAACTTCTGATATAAATGGCAAGCAATCCTAAAGCATTTATATGTCACACAAAGTTCCTATGAAACAATTCCTGTTTCTCAGGATTTTCAAATATCAGCATAGTTTATAACAATGAAATAATTTCAGTAGATCAATTTGAAATTTACTAACTATCTTCATCTGCACGTGACTGCAAGGGGAACGACCCCTTGCAATGGTGCAGACTGTGGACTCACTGGGTGGGAAGTAGTTCTGTAGGAAAGGACTTGTGGTCTTGGAAGACAGCTAAATGAACATGAGCCAGCAGTGCACCCTGGCAGCAAAGAAGGCTGACAGTACCCCTCCACAATGGTCTGGAGCATAGGCCCTGTGAGGAGAGGCGGAGGGAGAGCAGCATTTTCAGCCTGGAGTAGAGATGGTTTGGGGGGGAGCATAAAGCAGTTTTCCTGTACCTACAAGGTCATCAACAGGACAGAGCAAGGCTATTATCAGGGGTGCATGCAGGGAGAATGAAAAAAAACTGTGTTAAGTTCAAACAAGAGTTTCAAATTGGGTGTCTACTTCAAGTTTTTTTACCCCATGAGGACAGTCAAGGAAGAATTTCACCAATTCTTATCTTAAAACTCTTCAACACTTGTTCTGCAAGACAATTGCCTTTGAATCTTTCTGAAATCTTTTCTTAGAACACCATAATCCTATTTTTTTTTTAAAAATATTAATATGGGAACTGCTTGCCACATTGTGATATTATCCTTTTTAAGGGTATAAGCAAAGATGAAATAAGCTCCTTCACACTAGCTCCTTTAACAAATGCTGTTTTGTCATGTTTAGATTGTAGCTTGAATTCACTTTACTCCTCATAATCCCTAAATCTGTTTCAAAATCACTGCTCTCAAAGATGTAACTCTTGCCCCATTGTGTAGGTATATTCTGCATTATTTGTTCCTAAATATACAATTTTGTATATGGATATACTGAAATGCATTTTCTCAGCATGGGCTTAGTTCAATAAAATAATCTAGATGGCTTGACATCAACAGTCTATCTTCACTGTTATTTACTACTTCCCTCCTTCTTGCATCATCCACAGATTTTACGAGCTGTAATTTTATATACACCTAGAAGATATATATACAAATAATAAGTGACTGTTGGTCTCTTACCAATCTCTTTCAATATATGACACCAACCTAGGTTCAAATTAAGAAAGCAAAATACATGGAAAAAGTAAGAGTAAAATTCTAAAGTAAAAGAAGAATGATATTAACTTCATTCTGAAGGATATAGAAATTGGTTTTTTAAGTATGAGCTAGACTAGTCTTCAAATTTATGAATAAATAAATATTTCATACCCCCTACTCTGTTGCATGAGGAAGAAATAAATGTGACAAGACTACCCAGGAAGAAGAAAGAAGAAACTTCCCAAGCAATCAAGTGTTACGTCCCTTGCAAGGGAATACTACGGCTACAAATCTCAACTTCTCTTTAGTATTAGAGAATTCCCAGTACTGCAGCAGCAAGTGATGCATTCTGATCTCTTTCTGAAAGCATTTAATAGATTCTTATTCCTTTTTTTTGGGGAAGCACAGCACAAATGAAAAATTAATACAGTAAATCTCTAATCTATAAAATGCTGTCTTTATAAATAAATGATACTAAGCTTTACTTCATTTAGTCTTTTTTCAGTAGATGAAAAGAATCCTGCAGAGCTACAAATACTACAAATCTAATATATGGTATCAGACTCTTAAATCTTAAGACAGATACTCAAATTATTAGATATTGAAATATAGCCATTTCTGCTTTTCTTAAGTTCAATTCCCATTTTATACAATAAATGATCTCTCTCCACTTCAGCCATGCTTTGTAGATGGAAAAGTAAATATTTGTGTTCTTTTCATTAGTAGTCCTTAAAAAGATCATTTCCCTTTCTTATTCTATAAAGGAAGAACTGGAGTCATTGAGAGTTCAAATGAATTAAGCTAAAAAAGACAGTAACAGTAAAGCCTATAATAGCACTCAACTCTGATACCATATTCACAGGACCATACAGTTTCCCAAAATGTCTCAGCATTTCTTAATTTTCCTTTTTAATCAACCTATTATGCAACCAATTTTATAATGTATTCTTCTTTATCTTAAGTATAAAGCTTATTCTTGTGCAATACATTATGTTAAAAATACAATCTGTCTTCCTCAGGTGCTATTTGGTGTGAAACTAATATAAAACTTTAAGATTCAACTACTCTTTGATAACTTTTGAGCATACATTTAACAAATAGCATTTAGGAAAAAGCATGGCTCAAACTTGAACTACTGAATATCCCATGCAACCCTGTTTCAGTTTGTTAATTTCAGCATCTCAATCTATCAATCCCTCCCCAAAGTCTGGTATCCTGCTCTGTGTAGTAAGAGCTCAAGACAAGCATTGCAGGTGTCCAGGCTCTACTTCTTTGCAGATCCTCAGAAACACATTTACAAGTAATGGAAAATTATTTTACAAGGTCTATCAAAGCCCCCAAACAACAAATATCCTATATACCCTGACCTTTCAAAGGTTATGAAATAATAATCAATTCAACACCTTCTCTCATTTTCCATACAACAGAGAAGTGCAAAGGTCACAGTGCCTCCAAACCCCAGCACAATTCTTCTCCCTGCAACCTGTTGTTCTATAGCTTGCTGCTGAAAGTGCTAAGATTTACCTGCAAGAATGTTTGACTACGTAAACGGATGATAACACAGACATAAGGTGAATGAATAAACAACAGCTCCAACTTCACTTACAACATAAATTAATACAAATATAAATATCTAGACATAGTATCTAGCCACACATACTATCACTTTATTCTTTCTTTTGGAAAATAAGCAGGAGACTCTAGTCTGATGAGACCTTCACACCACTCCTGCTTCACAGGCACAATATCTGCAATCCTGAGTCATAGCTCCTAGTAATACTACCTCTATTAGATCCGACCATTTCATCAAATGTTTTTGAAAAAACATTCAAAACAAAGCCATAAACACAATCAAAAAAGTTGCTATACAGAGGTATGTAGAGTATGGAAGGAGAGAAGATCATGGTCTATCTAACACTGATTTGGCCTTTCAAGGGAATTTTTCCATAAGCTCTGAAAAGTTCAAAATACAGCAAATGATGGGGTGCTGAAATAACTCAAAAGCCTGCTCTAACCAAACATACCAAAGTAAGTTGTCCAGACACCTACGAAGGACCTAGTAGGATTTGCAGTCAGTCAGGTGACATTATCAACAAATGCTTCACAAGAAACAGCAGGGGCATGGCCATTCTGTCACATGTTATTATGAATTGTGCCAATTTACATACTGGGATAAAAAAACTTCAGCTGACTCACAGCTTCTGTTCTTCTGGGCCCAGCTGTAAGCAGCTGTCTATGCCTCTGTCTTTTGTTACTGTTCTATGCCCTCTTTCTAAACAAATGCCTTGGTATTTGCTGTTTTGCATAGGTATTTTGGATACCTGCACTACTATGAATACCTCTGTGAATATCTCCATCACATTGCTAGAGAATGTATCCCAAAAGCAATGCATCATTCAACAGCGTATTTCCTATGTTGCTACGATATTAACAAAACTTTATGTCAAAGGCATAATTGAGACATTAGGTCAATCTCTAGATTGCTTTTTTTATTAATTTTGATCCAGTGTTCCAATTTGACATACACAGCTCTGTTAGGTGTTGGCAACATAAGAAAACAACCTGATCTAAACTTGACCTGGCAGAGCAACAAGAGATGAAAAAAATAATTGTAATTGCCCCCTAAAGCTCACAGCAAACTTATTTTATATTGGCCAACCATATACAGATAAACTTGACTAAGTTAGTTACAGGTGGCGGCAGCAGCCAGTCAGACCAATACAGAGATGGTATTGCTGTTGCAGATAACAGGCAAAAGTGCAGAAGCAGGATTGCTTGAAGGGGCAGAATAGCAGAGAACAACAAACGCATTTGTTCATTATGCCTGAATATGCTCCTGGGCAATGTAACTCTTCCCATGAGCAAACTAACAAAGTGAAAAAGAGAAGGAACATATCAAAACAGGGTCCATACTCCAATACAAGACAGAAAGACAAAACAACTACTGGCCAATAATAAGGGCTGGAATTTTACTTAATATTTGTATCCACATGGTTGATTTACTTTGTCATGCTTGCTCATCACCTTGTCTCCTATCACTTAAGAGTAACCATAGTATACAAAGTCCCTACAAAAGAAGTTTTCCTACAATAGTACCCACAGGAGATACTAAACTTTCCAAATGGGCAGGAAGGGTACCTAAATAAGAGCATTTGCAATTTTAACAAGTATCCCCTAATCGTTTGTTGAAGTTGATGCCAACACAACTACAGTAGTTATAAGCTACAGATTTTTTCCTGTCACCCATTCTATCTTAACTATGTGAAAATAGAAGGGTCAAACTACAATCTGGCACATCCATTTCTATTCATTAAAGTAGCCAGGTTTTACTGTACACAAATCTTGAGAAACATGTGACAATGAAAAATGTGCAACTAACAGACAATACTTAAGGTTCTTTCTCTCTATTCAGTAGCACCAAGTGCCTGTGACAGAGGAAGTCTGCTGCAATTCCAAGAAAGGTAAGATTTATATATGCTAGCAAATGTGTTATACACTGATGAACAGCATAAAATTGACATAATGGTTCTTCAGGGCTATAAATGTGTTTTCTCTTTCATAGTTTAATTGGCAATGACTAAAGTGACCTTTCCTCTATAATTGTAACTACAGTAGAGCAATTAGACAAATCATCACCTATATCATTTCCCACATATATTAAATAAAAAAGCAAAAGTATGGGATTCTCAATCACCTTTTCATGCTGATGTTACATCATAACAGCATTTTACAGTTGCATCTGTGAGTGAAAGCTGGAATGAAGAAAATTGTCTTAAATCATACACTATAACGAAAAGTGACAAATATGTTAGAAATGTTCTACATCATCCAGTCTCCCAAATCCTGTGTCCTAAGTGAACATTATTTACTATTCACTTCACTATTACCATCATAAAAGAGTTTTTCCCTGACAATTCACACTTTCACTTATCCTTTGGCTCACTCAGAGCCCCTGTTTTGTAAGTAGTAAAATTACTATCTAGTTCTATACAAACACAGTCTAAACCACCTATTCATGTCAAGAAGGCTTAGCAATTCCCAACAGTTGGATTTTACATCAGATAATTCAATATTAGAACTGTCTGCTCATTTTCACTATGTCCTCCTCTCCTCTACAGGTACTTACTGTGTGATGCAAAAGGTGAGATAACAAAAAAATAATATATTCTGATCTTTCTGCTATACCATTCATCAAAATATGCATGATTGCTAATGGGAAGTTACAGAGGGAGGGATTAGTTCACGAGATAGATAGGGACAGCTATAAGCAATGTATATGTGGAAAAACAGTGAAATTAATTTCGTATAGAATGTGTAAGTGTAGTTGGGATTTTAATCCTGTTTTTAAAAGTGGTGTTACAATGAGCTTGAGGAAATCATACCAATGTTCTAAGCCAAAGTTCATAAAACAGATTTAGTGATAACACATTATTAGCTTTAATCTAATATTTCTAGAATACTATTTCATCTTAATGTATGACTTTAAAAGTCTTGACACTGTACATTTATCAGTAAAACTCCCACATTCAAACATACAGTCTTTATGGACAGTTCTGTACTAAAACTCACTTTGAAGTTCCTGAACAAACTCTGTGCAACATGCATGCATATACATGTATTTATGTATATGGATGTTACTCAGTATTTCATTATCCTGGTTTCAGCTGGGATAGAGTTAAGTGTCTTCCTAGTAGCTGGTACAGTGCTGTGTTTTGAGTTCAGTA
>JANZLQ010000079.1:24360132-24389348 GCA_026212715.1 Elanus axillaris | reverse complement strand
CTTTCTTCTTTTCTGTACTATTAAACTGTTCTTATCTCAACCCACGAGTTTTTACTTTTTTTTTTTCCCGATTTTCTTCCCCATCCCACTTGGGGTGGGGGAAGGGGTGAGCGGCTGCGTGGTGTTAGTTGCTCACTGGCGTTAAACCACGACATTCATATTTCAGTGCAAAAAATTATCTTAACAGTTCAAGAAACATTAAAATACTACATTAGATGATGAAACCTTTGCGGTAAAAATTGTAAAACACCATCTGTACTTCCACAGTGTGAGTAAAGATAATGGTTTAAATCACATGAGAGTCTCATATTCCAAAAGTATTTCGTAAGAGTAATTAACATTGTTTGCAGTTGTCGAAAGAATTTCTGTTTCCAAAGGTGGAGGGATTTTTGTGTAACTTTTGTCTCTAGACATTTACAAGTCCATTGCTGTTCAAATGGTGGTTTTTAACTTGGAACATAGAAGGGTTACTTGTCTAAACTATACCACCAGCGGATTTTAAGACACTGTAAACTGAGAGGTGATGCTCATCCAAAGTATCTAAAAGAATTAACTCTTCTTTTCCTGTAGGACTTCTAAGGTGCAATTGAATAATACATGTATGAATCTTTATATGACCATATGACTTACTTAACAAAAGTTACTGTGATGAAAGTGTCTATTTAATACCACTGCTTTCAAGACATTTGCTGAAAAAGACTAATTGTCAGGTGGTAGGTAGTATCTGAAGAAGGGTGTGTGCTTACAAGGGTTTCTCTCCTTATACAGTAACTAGCATAATTTGCAGTCTTAGAAGGACCTTTACCTTGCTCTGCAATACTTTATTTTACCCTTTGAATACTCAAAGTATGTATGTAAAATGAAGCTTGAAAGAGAATTGTGATTTCCTGAAATAAAATTCAAGATCCACTGACATATTTTAGCTGTAAGCTCATTTTTTGAGTCCTTGTCTTAAGACCTAGGGACTGCAAAAATATTTATTGGGAATGTCTAGGGAGATAGTTACTTGAAAATCATCACCTAAACCACCAGTGAACTATAGTACAACACCAGTTTTCTTCATTCACTGTCCGATAGTAGCATGCAGGGTCTGGAATCACAGCTTCTGACTGCAAGGACAAATTTACTAAGACATAAGAGGCACAGCAGCCTGCCTTCTCACCCCTCACAAGCTAGGGAATACAGCTGGAGCAGTCTTGCCAACATGAAGACTGGGCTGAAGATTGTGCTGTACAAACAGGAGATACAGGCTTGATTCAAAACAATAACAATAAAGAAAATAACAAAGACAAATAAAGGGTAATATCGAAACAAATTGGAAAGGATGATCACTGGTAAGTGAGCTCTTTTTAAAAGACAATTAAGTGAAGCTGCTGGGAGCACCTGGACAGTGCATGAAGACACCCTGAGAAAGCCAAGTATCAGAAAGAAAAATTGCCTCAAGATGAAATTAACAGAATAGTATCAGATAATGTCACTGAAATCTATACCATTCAGGGTGGTCAGGGGCAGCCAAGTAGCCTCAAGCCCATCCTAGTTCTTCCCCACACACCACAGCTCCTGCCAAAGTGCAACTCTAGCCTTCAAACTCCTCTCAGCACCTGGAGCACTGTCACTGTCTTCTGCTCCAGCCAAGAAGCGTCCGCTACTCCACGATCTATCTGAAACTAATCTCCAAAAAACCATGGTTTAATTCCTGAAATAAGTCTTGTCTGAAAATTCCTAATTTACCAGGAAAAAGTCTATTGTACAGCTATATTTTGAATAATGTTTTATAACCATACTAATAAATTCTGTTCCCAAAGCCATCTATGCACTAAAAAAAACAAGCCCAAAAGCCTATACAGTGTGTTATTTATACAAGTGGAAAAATTTCACTGGAGTGCAACACAAACTTAGAGAACTTAAAGGCTAAATTCTGTGATCATTACGTATGTAAACAATCAAATCTGAATTGAAGCCAGAAAAAACTAAATAAACAATAATTAATGTCTTAATAAGCCTGTAAATGAAAGGATCAGAGACTAGAGCAAGATCTAGAGAAGAAGTAAAAAAAAAAAAAAATCAACACCTGTTATTATTTCTATCCTGGCAGTTTCCGTTTTGGCAGTCAATACAAAAAATTCTTCAGGGAGGTTTTTTACAAAGTCTGTTTCACTTACAGCCATTCGTAATGCAAAATTATAGAAAAGTATTTTATAAAAAAGAAAACAAAACCAAAATAATTGTGGAAGCAGCATATTCCTTTAATTTCTAAAAGGCACACATTTTATATTACTATACATTACAGTACAATTTTGTACATTCATTGTATTGAGGATTTTGGAACAGTCCTTGGAGAGACAAACCTATCTAAGATTAAAAAAAAAAAAAAAAAAAGCCAAGCCCAAGTTCTATGTTAGCAAAAAATGGCAATAATAGTGAAAATTCAAACTAACTTTTGTAGTGCTGGTTAAATGTAATTATAGTTTTTATATTGCTTCACCTTATTGACTTCATAAAAAACTCATAGGCATTCAGATTCATAGATATAACCATAAATCGCCATTTAGAGCAGGGCTAATCAGGACACATTTTTGCAAACTTTATTCAGCAAATATTAGAAAGTATTGACTATTGAGCTACATATACTATATAGGAAAGCAATAAATCAAAATAGTGTTAAAGGCAAAAATAGAAGTGTATGTGCTATTGAAAATTCTTCTGAAATGCTTATTTTAAAATTTGACCTTAAGATTTTAAATATTTAAGCAAATTCTTAATAGCCTTCAATATTGCAATAAATTTCTTTTTTCAAAACAAGACAATGTTTTACTTAGAAAATGAAATCTGTCAAGCACATTGACAAAGTTTGTTTTGCTACACCAATTATACAGTAACCAGAATAACCACACACATTTTTTAGGAGAGAATGACACAAGAATCTCCATATAGAGATTGAACTTTATCTTTTTGCTTAGAGCACATGTTTAAGATAATTGTTTAGCATTACAGGTAGGGAGAAGAGGGCGTACAGAAGAGGTTATTCTGATGAGTTGTCTAAAGAGTATTTCTATGTTATATTCACTCTTTGAAAAGTAATGCATGTAGACTGCAATTCACTGAGCTGCAGAAAATATCATAAAATATGATTTGTAAAAATGATTAACTGATACTGCAAATTGGATGATTTGAAGTTTAAGAGGTGCATCTATTTAAAGGCAAGAGCCTTAGTTTTCAAGTTATGTTTGAAAAGTAAGGTATTACTAGAAAATCTAGGTTTTAGTTTTATTTAAATTCTCTTCTTTTGAATTCAGAATGCTAAATCTTTAAAAATCATTATTTTTCCCTGGAATTTTATAGACTACTAAAATTAAAAAAAAAAAAGTTGTGTTTCAATAATGAATTGAGGGTTGAAAGTAACCTGAAATTTCTGAGTTACTGTTGCTATTACATAAAATCAGGAATGTCTGTTACAATCAGCTCCAAGCTACAACAAATACTGACGATTCTGCTGCTACTGCCATCAACAAAGAGACCAAAACCAGGCAGGAAAACAGTCCAAGTGGAGACCACCAAACACAACTATGTTGTGCAGAAGGTATTTTCCTTCTTGTTTGGTTGCACCAGGGGAGTCTAATATAATTTTAAATTCCTGACACAGTTTCCCATGCCAGAAGACAACTAATGGATAAAAGCTTCTGCACACACTTTTTATTTTTCCCCTGCTGAAGTACTAAAGGATGGCAAAAACTTTCTAAGCCAAAATAATCTGGCTAATATTTAATTGATATGTCTGAAAGTAGAAATGGGACTACAGTTTGCAATACAGATTAGAGAAAGAGTTTCTTTAAAGCCTAAATGATTAATTACATTTATGTAGTAGCTAAAAGTTTTAAACATTGTTAGAATCCAGAAATTGAATTTACATGTGCTTATATGAGAAGAGTCTAAACAATTACAGATTCACACTGTCTATACAAACTATTTTTAGTCAATTAGGTCATATATCAGCAAACAAGTATAGTCCTATTACAATATAATCATCTGAATTTTTAACCAAACTATTTCATGGTTTTAGTTTTTCTGCACTTTTAAAAATTCAACCATAACAAAACATCTAGCCTACATCAAATACCTGAGGAAAGCCATTCTCTCAATATAGCCTACATGTGTCAAAATTTAAAAGATCACTTTAAAAAAAAATCGGAACCACAGCATCAAATTTGTAGGAAAAGAAATCACTGAAAACTACCAGCCAAAAGAAATACATAAATTGCAGACAATAGAGCTATAAAATTCTGAATATAAGACCTTCTGCTTTAAGTACTTTCTTCACAGAAGGAAAGTACTTTCAGTATCTGAAAAGCCTACATGAATATTTGAATGCCATCTGACAAGCCTTGCTTAGTAACATTTTATACACTGTTCAGTCTAACAAGCTTACTGTTATGCCTTGTTGATAGATAGCTGCCAAGATCACCATGCAAAAACAACTTCTGCAATAGAACAATATCTGGACTTCGAGAGTAAAGTTTACCTGAAAAGATTCTAGTAAAGAAATAAACACTTCAAGAGTGCTTTTTACTCTGAATTACATAAACAGATATCTTCTCAGTCCCAGTAATAAAAAGCATAGAAAATTAACTTTGTTAGATCCTAGGTCAATCAATGTATGATTTATAAACATGCTGAAAATACGTCTGAATTAATATATTTTATACTATATAACAAGTGTGCAATTAATTGAGAACTATAAAAGGCCTTTTGTCTCCTGTTAGTACTGTAAAAATCAAATTTATCTCAGTATTCTTCCAGTTGAGTATGGTGTTTTTTTTCCTTTTTAAATCAACTCATGCTTCATTTTCTAGATTGAAGTAAACTGTACAACTTCAGTGCACTTTCAAGGAGCTCAGCATCATGCACTGGCAGTACTGTATAACTCTTAATATAGTTTAGCTAATAGGAATTTGTAGCAGGAAAGAATCAGAGAAGACCAGAATACTTAACAGATAATCCACTGTACACATCTGTGAGTTCAAAATTCAGTTTTATAAATTAATTCCCACAGTTTAATAATAGCTGGATGGCGAAAATTAGCCTTTGGGTTCTATTCTACTCTGCACCAGGCAAGATCTGCAAGCAGCACATGACTGCATCTTTCTTGCAACCAGGCTTTTTAGATGCTGCATCTAGCCTCAGGTTTTGGCACAAAGTATTTAACATGCCTAACTCTTGGTAAAGACTGAAACTGGAACACAATGTGGCTTCAGCAAAAAAAAAATACTACTTTCTAAATGTTACCCCTGAAACAACCAAATCATAGTAACTCAGATTTAGAAACATACCTAGATGTAACTCTTACCTACAACTTAGACTTCCCTAAATAGGAAGCATTCATTCATTCAACACCTTTAGCATGCCTACACAAATGCAAAAATTTGTTATCACTCACCCAGAAAACACACCATGCTATTTCAAAGTTGTCTGTTACATACACACTGGATCATATATGTATGTGTATATTTGCATACAATATGAAATAAAACAAACGCATACACTTTAAAATATATACATTTTGAACGAAAAATAACTAAAGATAAACAAAAAGGAAAAAATATCAAAATATATCAGAAACCATTCCAAAACTTTAATTTCACTAACTTCACGTAACAAGTGTAAGGTCTATTTTAGCATACTTTTTTTTTTTGCGTGTGATGCCAGACTTATCACATATGGCTTGTTGTTTTGCTGACTTCTGTAGAACATTCATTTGAAAGTACATTAGTTCATTTTATAGGAATGGAATTAAAATATTAATCATTAATGACTTGCCATTTCTATTTGTGAAGACTCTTGTCCTAAAGGTAAACAAAAGAGAAGTCTATTCATTTCACTAGCCACACAACTTAAAGCTTTCCAAGTAGGTTAATATTTCTTTTTAGCCTGCTTTCCCTCTGAACTGTAGAAAACTTAAGAAAGAAGCTAGGAAAACACTACTGGCAGTGCCGTTCCTTCAGAAGATACTTCTCTCTTTATTAACAGAACTTCTTATTAGAGATCCATATGATTCACCAGAGATCTAGAAAAAGCCTTTACTAATGTCAAGCTGGCAGGTCTTGGTAAATCCAGCTAGCTGCAGCATCTCAAGACATAACATGATCTCTTTTCACAATGGAAACAGAAGTACTACCGTAAAGAACTAAACAGACCCAGCAAAGCAAAGGCAGCTCTTTCCCTGTGTAAAACTAAACGATTAAATATAGATGGATTTTCATCAGAAATAATGGCTGCTTATGTGAATGGCAATAACCACCTTTAAAAATGTTTTAAGCTCATCAAGAAAAATATGAAATACTAAGTACGTATAAACTAGTTTTAACTCTTACCCCTTTAGAAACAGGAAGATTTTATAAAGAAACTGCTTTTCCAGCAATCTTTTAGGTCATATAAAGATTGTATTAGTTGTCCCCCTTTTTGGTAAAAAACAAAACTATTTAAGATTATACACTGGCGATGGTAGCAAGAGCCTAGTCCTGTTTGTTTTGGTTTTTTGTTGTGTTTTAGTTGGTTGGTGCTTTTTTTTTTTTTTTTAAAAAAAAAAAAAAGCAGGAAAATGTTACCAAAGCAGGGGAGGGAGTGAGAAGGGATGACATCACATACAGAAAACAGTCTCTGGTTTTGGAAACATGTTTTCAATCTATCTGCAACAGTAGCAGACTACAAACCACAGTCTGGATTGAGTGGAACCTCACAAACCTGTTCAGTGTGTAACTTCCAGCACTGCTCTTAATCCCACTACCATAGGCTCACAACCATCTCTTAAATGCCACAGGCTAGATAAATTAGACTCTTATTACATGAAATCTGAAGGGGAGGAAAAGGAAAGACAAGAAATAAGACAGAGCAGGAGGAGGTAATGAGTACTGGTGAAGATAGGGAAAGAATGAGAGAAAATTTTTCTCACTCTTCACTGTAAGCAGTAACATCAATGGCTACGATGTCAATGTGTATCACATTCCATGAGGACCTTCTTTAGGTCCCACTTGTTCAATACATTTTCCAGAATCAGGAGATAATGGTCTGTCCAGACACATCAGGACAAACCTTTAAAAAATTGGGAGCCAGCAAGGAAGACTTCTGCTGAGGTGAAGCTCACTTACTCTATCAGTTTTCTTAACAATCAAAACACAAACTATCTCTAACAGCAAGTGTTAGTACAAGAATGGATGAGGTTGGCAGGGACCTCTGGATGTCATCTGGTCGAACTTCCTGCTCAAGCAGGATCACCTAGAGCCCTTGTCTCCAAGGATGGAGGTTCCACCACCTCCCTGGGCAACCTGTGCCAGAGCTTGGTCACCCTGACAGCAAAAAAGTGTTTCCTACGTTCAGAGGAAACCTTCTGTGTTTCAGTGTGTGCTCATTGCCTCTGGTCCCACCACTGGGCATGACTGAAAGGAACCTGGCTCCATCTTCTTTGCACCGTCGTTGCAGGTATTTTTGTATATTGATGAGAACCCCCTGAGAGTTCTCTTATCCAGGCTGAACAGTCGCTGCTCTCTCAGCCTGTCCTCAGAGCAGAAATGCTCCAGTCCCTTCAACATATTTCTGGCCCTTTGCAGGACTCTCTCCAGTATGTCTTACATCTTTCTTGTACTTGGAAGCCCAGAAATGGACACAGTACTGCAGGTGTGGCACAATGTCAGAGAATGCTCTAGAGATTATAAAAATGGTTGCCGGTGAAAAATTCAGACTATATTTAATTAGCAGGCAGGGTGGTTTCTGTCTTCCCTGTGTTGTGAGTCCTGGAAATACTCTGTCCATTCAAAGGTCAGCTATACATGCTGGCTGAGTCCCAGCTTCCTTCCGGCACACACAGGTGAGTATACACCAGTTTCTTCCTCACTCCATCAGATTAAAACCTGGATGCGCGGATTTAAGGAAGCCTCATAGCATTTCCCCATGGTGCTGAAAATCAGTAGATCATGATCACAGGATATGCAGAGAAGTCAATGAGACTCCAATCCAAACATTAGTCAGTGTTTAGCCTTTTTATTTTTCTTTCTTTGCATCAGTCGTTCTTCACTGCCTATACCCTACAGGCATCACCATGATCAACACTTTCAGTTTAAGTTACTGCTTATTTTCCTCATTACATTATTACTGCCAATTCCAGAACTACCTAGTCATTCATTCTGTCAGTTCAACTTTGATTCCATCATCATCTTCCTCTTCAAGCATACTACAACTTCTCAAAGGTACATAAATTTCTCATCTCCTTCACAGGTCAGTACTTACCGGTTAATCTTGAATTCTAAACACACAAAAATAATTACATTTAACATCATAGAAAATTCAGCATATACCAGCCTTCTTTGGTTTTAACAAGAGTTAACCTGATCAGATATAAGGCAATTAGCATAAAGCATCTGACACATTTCCTGTTTATACAATGGCATATTCCCAGCAATAACATGGGTCTTACACTCACCTACACACAAAAAACCCCACAAAAAATCTGCAAAATTATTTTAAGTTTGAGCTTATAACCCACGCAGCAAGGAATAGCCTAAAGCAAATTTAGGATGTGGTTATGCTCCTTTCAAATGGTATTTATAATGGATATACTGAGAGGCTCTAAACAATATAGCCAGTGCAGTAAATCATTAAGACAGCCGTCTCTTCTCTTTTTTTCAAGTACTGTGTCTATTCTGACTGCATGGTGAGTTACAGGTTGTAACCTCAGAATCCAACGGTAATTGCAATAAGGACTACACCTTTCCTGAACATTAGTAGGTTGGATTTTTTATTTTTCTGTGCTGCTTCAAATTAGAAAACTGCAAATACTTTATCTGTACAGAAATGATATATATACAAAACCTTTCAGTTTTCATGATGCGCTAAGGACTCAGATTTATAATACACTGTTATTTTCATGCCTTCAGGGAACATTGCATTTTCTTAATTTCTGTAAGGAATGTCATACAGAAAATAGTCAAGCTACGTTTGTGTCAAGTCTGCCATTTTTAATTATTAGCAATCAAGTCTAAGCAATTTCTCCTTTGCTTTAACAAGCGCATACCTATCTTCCAAATTTTGTTTTTATGCCATAACTCATAAAATTGTTTAGGCTGATGCTAGTCCCTTGCACTAAATTAGCAACTAATCACAGGAGATATTTATCATCTCGAGTTTTTTACATGAGAATTGTCAGACTTAATCACTCTTCTCATCTTTTCACTATTACAGAGTTTCATTTATCATACATTTCAGCAGTGTGACAACACTGGACTATTTTCCCCACTTCTCAAGTACGTAAACAAAGATAAAAGGGTGGCAAAACATGACAATAGCTTGAAAGTTTTACTCTTTCTGATAACAGCCATTTCCACCAGAAAATGATTCCTAAAAATCTATTTATTTTAATCAGTTATAGAGAGAAGAATTAGCAAGCTAAAATGTCAGTAAACAGACAGCTACACTTAATTATAGAAAATGCATTCTAATTTTTATCACTGGTTAAACTTTGCAGACAGTATGAAAGTGATGTGTTCCAATCAAATGTTTGTAAAAAATAACATTCTTTGATAACAATGCCAAAGAAACTATTCTCAGAAGGCTTTATAAAATGGGTTCAGGGCTTATAACTAGAAGCTGAAAGGACTACCAACGCTGATAAGGGTAGTGATTTGGGGGTTAACTGCTGAGATATGTGTCGAACCATACCACAGATTTTTTTCAAACCACTTGCAGACTGGACTGAACAGTAACATAACATTTAAACCAAAGTTATACAGAATGTCACAAATGTGTGGCCACTGCTAGATTCTGCAGGAAGTTCATCTCACATTCCCAGGCATCCAAGATGTCATTCTCACACAGTATTTTGCAACAAGAGCAAAAACTAAATTTTGTAAGATATCACTTCACTGAAATAAGGTATGAGCGACAAGTCCCAAGTCTACCAATTCAAACACTGCAGCACAAATGCTACCTCAACATTGTGACGAAGTATTACAGAATATCTGTTTTGATAATCATGGTAAGAAAATTCATGCAACGTCACATTTTATTTGGTTACAGAAAAAAACTGACCCCTGGTAACCTGTTCTTAGCTGTGAAATGAAAACTACTGTCTCCAGTTCAGATACCCCAGCAAGGGCTGCTGGGTGGTCTCAGTGAGGAAAGGTCAGGGCTGCCCCATGCTGGACAGAGCCAGTTCCATCCACCTCCAACAGACCCAGAGCACAGCAGAGCCCCTCAGCCAAGATGATGGCACCTCTGTGAAAGCTTATTTAAGAAAGGGCAAAACCATGCCAAAACTGCACCAAACACAGAGAGGAAGAAGGAAAAGAAAGAGCATGAGAAACAGCAGTATAAACACCAAGGTCAGGGAAAGAGGAAGCTGAGGTACTCCACTGCACTGGAGCAGGTACCTACCTACACTACAGCTCATGGAGGAGCCCATGCCAGAGTAAACGGATACTGCTAAAGGAGCTGCGGCCCACAGAGAGCCCACACCAGAGAATAGGAAACATGCAAGGAGCAAGGAGCAGCAGAGAGGAATCACTGTGTACTGACTGTAACATGCCTCTCCCCGTCCCCCTCTATTGCTTAGGGCAGTAGAGGACTGAGGAGTGAAGGCATGAAGTTAAGCATGAGAAAGAGGCAGGAAAGGTGTTGTTTTAATGTTTGCCATTTTGTTTCTCACTACCTCAATCTATTTCAACTAGTAATAAATTAGTAACAATTTTCCGCAAATCAAATCTGTTTTGCCCTCGGCAGTAACTGGCAAAGCGATCTCCCTGTCTTTATCTCAACCATGAGCTTTTTCATTCCAGATTCCCCCCACACCCCACACTCCTGGCCCTGTTGAGAAGGAAATGAGTGGCTAGGTGGGTCTTTGGCTGTTAGACAAGGCTAACCTATGACAAGAATAAAACTGGAGTTATTTATGGAAGAATACAAATAGTAGAGATAGCTAACAGACACAATAATGGGGTTTTTTTTGGTTGTCTGTATTTTTAGGTCAAAGAAACTAGCATAAAATATTTTAGTAGACTTGTATCAGGCCAAGATGATGGCACCTCTAGAAAAGCATATTTAAGAAAGTGAAAAAATGCTGCACAGCAGAGTGTGAGAGAGAGGAGTGAAAACAATATGAGAGAAGCAGCCCTGCAGACACCAAGGTCACTGAAGAAGGAGGGGGAGGAGGTGCTCCAGGAACCATAGCAGAGATTCCTGGGTAGCCCATGGAGGAGACCATGGTGAAACAGGTTGTCCCCCTGCAGCCTATGGAGGACCACATCATGCCACAGCAGATGGAGTTGCCCTGAGGGAAACTGCAGCCCATGGAGGGGAGCCCACACAAGAGCATGTTTTCTGGCAGAAACTGTGGGCCATGGTGGACCCATGTCTGACCCATGCTTGGAGCAGTCTGTTCCTTATGGATCATAGTCCATCGAAGGGACCCGCACTGGAGCAGTTCTTGAAGAACTGCATCCCATGGGAAAGACTCACAATGGAACAGTTGAAGGAAAGTAGCTCCATGGAGAACTGTGGTGAGTTAACCCTGGCTGCCTGGTGCCCACAAAGCCACTCTATCACTCCCCCGCCTCAGCAGGACAAGGGTAGAAAATAAGACGAAAAAGGGTCATGGGTCTTTGATGAAAAAGGCTCATGAGAGAGATCACTCACCAACTACCATCACAGGCAAAACAGACTTGACTTGGAAAAAACTGATTTAATTTATTGCAAATTAAACAGAGCAGGCTAATGAAAAAAAAGAACAAATTTTAAAACATCCCAACCCCCTCCCCTGACTTTTTTCATGGGCTCAACCTCACTCCCAACTGCTTTACCTCCTCCCACCAAAAAGCGCAGGGCAATGAGGAATAGGGGTTGCCATCAGTTCATAACACTTTGTCGCTCCTTCCTCCTCACACTCTTACCCTGTTGGAGTATGGTGTCCCTCCCATGGGAGACTGTTTTCACGACCTTCTCCAATATGGGGCATTCCCACAGGCTGCAGTTCTTCAAGAACTTCTCCAGCATGGGTTCCCTCCACAGGGTACAGTCCTTCAAGGAATGATCTATTCCAGTGTGGGGCCCCCACAGGGTCACAGTCCTGCCAGAAAACACTCTCCTGCATGGGCTCTCCATGGGGCCACAGCTTCCTTCAGGGTACATCTACCTGCTCCAGCATGGGATCCTCCATGGGCTACAGGGTGGATATCTGCTCCATGGTAGACCTGCATGGGCTGCTGGGAGACAACCTGTGTCACCATGTTGTTCACCACAGGCTGCAGAGGAATCTCTGCTCCCGTGCCTGGAGCACCTCTTCTTTTTTCACTGATCTTGGTGTCCATTTCTCCCACATGTTCTCATCCCTCTCCCCTGGCTGCTGTTATCCAGTGTTTTTTACCCTTTTTAAATATGTTATCACATCGGTAATTGCCTCAGCCTTGGCCAGCAGCAGGTGTGTGTCTATCTGACATAGTAGCAGCTTCTGACATCTTCTCACAGAAGCCACCCCTGCAGCCCCCCCACTCCCAAAACCTTGCCACATAAAGCTAGTACAAGAGCCCATGCTATACCACAGAAAAAGTGTGAGGATGGAGTGGCAGAGTTGAAGTCTTATGAACTGACTGCAACCCCTGTTCCCCACCACTCTGTGCTGCTTCAGGGGGAAGAGGTAGACAAGTTAGGAATGAAGGATTAAAGTTGCACCTGGGAAGAAGGGGAGGGTCAGGTAAGGTGGTTTATTTTTTCCCCTTTTTTCCCCTCACTATCCAAGTCTATTATTAATTGGCAATAAATTAATCTGTCCCAAGCCAAGTGTGTTCTGCCCGTGACAGTAACTGGTGAGTGATCTCCCTGTCTTTCATCTTGACCCATGAGCTTTTCCATCTCCTCCTGTCCTTTAGCAGGGTGCGGGGTGGGGGTGGGAGCAATAGTGACAGAGCAGCTAGGTGGGCATCTGGCAGCCAGCCAACATTAACCCACCACTTTGGACTAATCACAAAGGATTTTTTTTTCATAATTGCTTTTAACAAAAAGGAAGACACAGAATAATTTAAAGTAGATAATTCACCAAAGCATGCCAATTATCCTTCTTTGTCCAACTTCTATGCTCTGTTTTGAAATTCAAAAAAATCTGACAGTCAGCCTCAAATCATTTTACAAAACATATCTGCAGGGTGAAGCAAATTTTCTTACAAATTTAATTAAAAAGCATGACATTCAAAAGCATAAGTAATTTTAAAAGTAAAATTAATTTGTGTTACATTATATAACTTTTTATGGAGTTCAAGTTTTTAATGTAGCTGACTAAACACCTGATAAATATGCAGAGAACTCAAAGGAGATCATCTTTCAGATAACACTGAAAAGATGAAATTAAATTAAATTAAGAAATGCTTCATTCACCTAGAATGATTCATGACAAATATCACATAAAAGTACCGTTACTTTTCTGGAAGGCTCTCCTATATCCGCAAGTCCAGATTACAGAAAATGACAGGAATAAATATCAGTGTTCCTGAAGCACATTTCCACTTCAGTCTGATCAAAGGTGATAAATACTAAAATGCTGTATTAGCATTTGTAGTCACCACAGACAAAATGAACGTTTTTGCCTATGCAAAAATACAGGCAAGGTGAAAGCTTTACACATTTTTATTTTAGAAGTAATTTTATTAAAATAATTTCCACATCAAATATAGAGAGAATTATACTTCCAGGAAGAGAAGATTTATTTCAGTATACTTCTTGAAAATAATTCTAGCATTCATTAATTCTCCATTAAAAATATACTGTTAAGAAATGAGGTACTTTTTTGATGCTCATGTCTGCTAATGAAATTTTGAGGCATTCACATATACTAGCAGCTCTAGGACTAAACATAGTGAGCTAATCACCTGCTGAAACCATCTTCAGCATTGTATCCTCTACCCAGAACACATCCAGATCACAGCAGATGCTCCCAAGGCTGATTACGTGGGCTCACATGAACTCATGGTAGGCAGTCAATGTAGATTGGTTTAAATGTTTCTCTAGCATATGGAAGATCACGTTAACAATTTACTCTAAGTAACAATGTAGAAAGCCCCATATGCTCTATGCCAACAAGTATGATACCCAATCCTGAGAAAATGATGTTGCATTAGTGACAGAGCAGAATAAAGCAGATGGAGTGTCTTCAAATGAGAAAATGCTCCTTTCTCCTGACTGTGCTACTGCACAAATATTTTGGTTTTCAGGCTTATTGTCTGGCTTCTAACCATTTACCATGTTTCCTCTCAATTTCTTCCATATCTTGACTTCCTGACTACTACTCTTGTCAAAAGTCTGTATTTCCAAGTTCCTCCATCTTGGACTCCAAGTAGAATCCTCACCAGGTCTTAATCATTACAGTAGGGGGAGACTGTCCAATTACACTATTTACTCTGGTTTATCCACAGTGATGTTTCATGAAAGCACTATAGAAGGATAGCAGTTTTCTCAGAACTGGTATAATTAAACCAAATCCAGGTTTCCCATCTGTGCTGAAAGCTCAAGGAGGTGCACATAACATTTATCTTCCCTCATATCACTAATCAGAAGTCTCATGGACGTAAGCAGTACCGCTACAAGGTCATGAACCAACTTTACTCACTGTTTTACTGTGCCATGCAGACCCTGCATATCTGCCTCCAAGTCCCAACCATAGCTTACTCTCAACAACCTCCAGACGCTCTGCAAATCTCAGCACCTGCTAACAGTCACCCACAATCAGTGTGTGATAAATTATGTGAAAAAATAATAGCTCTCCTAAGACATTATTAGAAGAACACTTGGCACCACCTACAGAGGAAGAACCAAAGTTCTCGAATGGTTGGGAAATTACTGTTCTGTGACTGCAAAACCAATTATTAATTTTGTTATGCAGCTGGAACATTACCCAAGCTGACTGGCAGTGCTATGGCACCAAAAAATCTCGCTGTAGCTCTAGATAAAGTTCCTTACCTTATCTGCACTATTCCCTATACCATGATGTTTATTAAAAGAACCATAGATACAATAGGGGCTGGCAAACATCCTCTACACAAATATTACTAAAGGAGTGTTTTCAGTAAGAAGGATAACTTAAGCAAGCAGAAATGCTCTAAAGACTTCACAGTCACTGCATGGCTTTTAGATGTCTATCTCTAGGCACCTTATATAACAGAAGTTGAAATGAACTGCAACTCAAGTCCACAGTGATAAGGTTCACAAAAAGAAATTAAATTAACTGCTGCTTGCTCCTCAATCATTTATGGATACAATACATAGCGGGTGTTCCTCAAACTATTAGAAAGATCACGGATCCCTGAAAGCTTTGCCAATATGTCACACTACATTTTCCTGAATCCCCCATGAGATTTATTTCTAGATGTCACTGATTTTATTATATCAACTGGAATTCAAAAGAACAAATGCAGTGACCATTAAGACAACTTCAAGGTGATGAGGTTATTTAAATCAAGCCTGAATATATTATTCACATCACCATGTTTAGAGAACTCACTTTTACGCCTTTCCAATTGCAAAGGCCTGAGATAATCTACTCTATGTTGCATACCAAAAAAGTTCGCAGCTTTGGTTTTGTTCATATTTGAAAGTAGTATTAGGACTGTTTCTATAACATATTTAATTAACATGATAAATAGTATGTGAAGCTTTTGAGGGAGCTGTAATACAGAAGAAATCATTCTGTTAGATTAATAGGTCTTTTTTTGATCTTAACTCTCAACTTTTAGAGACCTTTTTACAAGTCAGTATAAGAGAACAATATTTTGTTTCATTTTAAAACTGATGTCAAGAGAATCTTAGCTGAACATACTGAATGTATTTTATGCTTTAGGTAAAAATAATTTTTTTAATGCCCTACATAAGCCCTTTAGATAGGTACTTTCAAAAACTAAAATAGCTTTAATCAAAACAGAGAAATAATAGTTCTTGTTAATTCTTGCATGTGCAAAAGAATCGCAGCACCAAAAATCTTAGCAAGCACCTGCCATGCAGAGATTTTGCACTCCCTAAGTTTCAGGTTCTTTCAGTTACTTAGCAAGAAATGTAATGGTCACAGCATTAGTTCTAACATGATCAGAAGCCAGAGAGCACTATAAATATTCTAGGGCCACAGCCTTGCTTATAGAAAGAATTAATATGGATTTCTGGAAACAATACAGAAATATAAAATAAAGTTTTAAAACCAGTGATTTACTTCTGCTGTAAAACCTGTTAATAATCAGCTACCTTTAAGAGATAATTCAGAGATAAATCTTTAAGCTACACCCGCATTTTTGAGAACTTTCTGGTTTTCTTTCATCTTTGGTTCTGCAGAAAGGAATGGAGGAAAAAAGTTTTCCAAGGCTTTAAAGAAAAGAAAAAAAAACACCTCAGTAATTCCAGAAAGAACAAAAAAAGTGTCTTAAGTTCGAAAACAATCTGGAAGAGAAGCCCTGCGCAGTTGGATCTCACAAGTAAGCAGCTTAATAATGGGGATGGGAGGTCAAGTGGTGGAACTGATCTCTCTATTTTAAAACTAAATCAGGTAAAACATTAGACTGCTACTATCTCATTTATGTTGGAAACAATGACAAACAACAGGTTTAGTCAAAGGTTTCAAGATGCAGAATCTCCTCTGACATCCCCTCTGACTAGGAGCCAATCAAATGGCATCAAATAAAAAAAAAACCCCAAAATAAAGCTCATCTTGCCTTAAATAATTAAACTAATCAGGTTAGTTTAAATTAACTTGGTTTTTTACCAAAGGTAAGCACCTGAACAGTCCTGTGAAATTCCGAAGGATCACTCCTAACCTCAAAGTGAATATGCTCCTAATACTCTGCTGAACTGGTGTCTACATTGATTACAGCCCAGTGGCTGCATCATGATCCTTTTATGTAATTTTTAACAATTCTTAATTCAGCATTTTGGAGGAGTAGGAGAAATGACTTTATTCACTTAAGACTAGTAAATGAAGCTTCATCTCACTTGTAAAATAGGAAAAAAAAATTGAATTGCCAAATGACTGCCTATGAATAAGATTTAACAAAGGCTTTAATTATTTTGTAAATTTTTTCTTTGTTTGCTTTTAGCTGGAATATAATTTAAATAGGTAAACTTAAATTTGTATTCAAGTTTTACTTATCAGACACATGTTGGAAAAAGTACTGACAGGTATGATCAGAAATATACACAAAATGGAAAGAAATACAGAGACAAAAGTCAATGATCTAAAAGTTCACGTACAACAGCAGGTTATCTGTCATTGCTAAAAAGGATTTCCTTTTCTTGTTAAGCTTCACAATTCAAACTATATTCAGTATGAAGTTTTAGAGTCACATGCATATAATTAAAAGATGTATTTCTTATTCTGGAAATTCTAGTAAAGTAAATTCAAAAACAGTTTGATACCAGTTTAGATCATACTTAGCAGATTGTCCTCAAAACTTTCATGCAGAAAGGTATACCATTTATAAGTACTTTAAGTTAAACCTGAAAAGGGTTTGCCTTTTAAATGTACATTTTTCTTAACATATTTCTGACCTATTCTAAAATTCTCCATTACAGGAGCCTTATTCTGCATATGAACAGAAAGATCTAAGGCAACTAAAAGCTTTCAAAACTAGTGCAGTTACATTAAGGTTCTGACCTAAACCTATAAACCCAAAAAACAGTCTTAAAGTCTAAAAGGAGTTGTAGTAAAAGGTCAATGGTACTTCCTATTCAACACGTTCAATTTTGCTATTTTTAGAACATTATACTTTCACCAAAGTCTAAGCTCATTTGTTTAGCACATTGTTAAAGACTTAAGAAAACCTTGAAAGAAAGTATGTTAGAAAAAATCTGCAACCATAGGGAAGAAGTACAATTGCTAAAACATATCATTCTGGTTGATAAGAAACTTTTTAAGAATGCCTCTCTGTTAAAAGTTTCTCCTTCCTTTTTCTTAAAGCATCAGTTGTAATAAACTAGACTGTTAAAAGTAATCCAAAACATTCTTTCCTCTGCACTTTGAGGAGGTGGCTTTGCTCAATTTTCTCATTTTAAAAGGAAACTTCCACTTTTAAAATTCTCGATGTTTTTCATTTTTCATCTGATCTGCAATATAACTATACATCACCTGTATGCATTTACTTAATGTTAAAATAAATTACTTGATCAAAAGGACAGAATATAGCAGGACAGGAGGTATTCCGGTCAAAAGGAAAAGACTAAGGTAATACCCCAGTTATTCTTTCAGTAACGTTCTGGAAAGCCTCCTTGCCAAAAAAAATGAAGGACTTGTTACTTTCTAAAAAAAACCCATTAATTCCACTACTTAATCCACAAGCAGTTTATTTTTCCTTATATAGTCAAAATATGCTTCATTGTTTGTATACATACAAATCTGTTTAAATCCTGGCTACCTACTGAAGGAGTCATAATTGCAAGTGTACATTTCAACCACACATGGTAAAGAGCACATTCTCATTAAATCGACAGGAAACAGATTAGTGCTGCCATCTAGTTATAATTAAACTTTTCTCAACTACAGAAATATACAAACATTCTGTAAAACATCTGTCTAGATGATTCACCCAAACAAAACAAGAACACTCAGAAAACACTGGTTGCTTTTATTGATCTCCTCCAACCCCTGAGCCATGAGGAATTATTCTCAACTAAAACAAGTAGTTAAATTTGCTTTATACTTGTTTTAGATGCTACAAAGATGTTACCTGTCATTAATGATCCAGTTCAGACACAGATTGAGGGAATTAAGGTTTTTGCATCTCTTTACTATCTCCATCACTGTTTCATTGTCCAGTTCTGTGATATGACGTAGGTCCAAGCTGGAAAGGTTTCTTAGCTATGGAGACAAAGATGACAGAAATAAATAATCTGAAATTTGTTAACATACATAAGTGTTGTAAGAACTCTTAAACTTTTTGGAATCACGTATAATATGTGCAAGCTACTCAAGAAAGAGGAATTTACTATATGTTTCACAAAAAGGAAACATATCAGAGATATTCACAGAATGCAACTTTAGCAAATTTGGAATTCAGGCACTCAGTTACTCCATGAAATCAAGACCCTGTCACTCATGGTCCAATACATCTACAATAGAGGCCTAGGCCTTCCTCCTCTTAACTATATGGGGTATGAGATACCAAGGTAGCACACCAACTCATTTAATTATAAGAAAAACAGGTCATGGGAGGAAGGGGAGACAGCACATTTGTGCTTAGATTCAAATGCATGTGATTGAATACTGTAGAGTCTAAGGCTTTCGAACTAAGTAAATATTGCAAACTCCCTGGAAAATACAGTATTTATACTGTAGTATCACCTGCACAGCCATCAAAATAAATTTGAATATTCTGACAAACAGAAGTTGGAGTCACAGAACAATACGATTAAGATTTATGCAGTGATTAAACTGATCTATTACTATTGTTAATCATTGTAATGTCCTTCAAAGGCAAACAAAACCTTCAACTACTTTTATGAGCTATGGATTCAGAGAAGAAAATTTTTATAGATTTCTGCAGTATCTTTAAACAATGGATCAGTTTAGTCATAATAACCCCCAAGTGCTGTTTGCTTTTTAAGATGTCTGAAATAATCTGTTACACTCTGGAAAAATAATTGCATTAGGTAATACTGACACTTTAATTACATTTACCTTCCCTGTTACAGAGAAAAAATAATCCTATTCAGTGATTTAAGTCACTAAGGATTTGATTAAGTAAAGGCATACAACTGAGATCAGATAATTGGTCCACTTCAGTAGTTAATTATTAAGTCAATGTATTTAAGGAAAAAAAAGGGGGGGGGGGAAGATAAAAAGAAAAGAAAAAAAAGAGGACTTCAAATGTAGGTAGTCTTCTACAGAAACTGGTGGTTTTGTGTTTTGTTCCAAAAGCTTTTAACATTCCCCAAACTAAAGCTGAAGATCAGCCACATATTGCTTCCAAAAATTCTTCAGAACAAGAATAAAATTAAGGAACCTGACCTCTGAGAAACAACTCCAGGGTATTGTCTAGAGGGAGTAGGACAATAATATTCCTGTTATTAAGATACTACCACAGGTGTACTATAGAAGGTGCTTGTTGTAATCCTATTGAGCTTCTGATAATCCTACTTGCCTATTAGGGAAAAAAAGCACATGATTGATACTGCGTTGGTAAAATGGACAGATTTTACAAGCTCTTTTCCTCTGCATTTCATACATACTGCTCTAGCAGGAAGTTTAAAAGACTTGCTTTCTATGCACTCAAAAAAAGCTCACAATTGATCCCTCATTTCTTCTTCATAAATTAAAAGGAGAAGGGAAATAGCTTCATACAGCTATTCATGTTAGATACTTCAGCCTTTATACTATGTTGGCAATAACATGGCCAATGCCTGTGACATAGGAAACAAACCTACTGGGCAATTCAACAATGTGTATGTTCTACAACAGTAAACAAATATTTAGGGGGAGATGCCAAAGACATGTAGAAAATCTTCCCATTTAAGAATTCTGTTGTTTTTTTCTTTCCTAAAACATGCTTTCTTTCACAACAGTCTTCTTAGGAGCAGGTGACAATACTGGTGATACTTTTGTCATTATTATTACTTACAGAGTAAAAAACACAAACTTACACTAAAGGTAAACCAATGCACAGAGGTCAGTGCTTCTTTAAAATATGTCTAACTAACATGCCTTCAAATTAAGTAAGAGGTAACAGTAGAGTACCTCACTGAGGCAATGGTGAATGTAGCAGAAAAAAATTGTGATTTCCCAGGAAAAGAAGACTTATGCATTGCATGTATAGACTCAAAAGCTAAACTGAATTCCTAGTATTCCTATTGACCAATTCAATATGGTTTCCAAGGTAGATTTTAACCTTTACCATCACAAGAGAATGATCATTCCCTTATTGTTTCTTTCCTTCATACTAATAATGGTCTACCATTGTATTCAATACACAGTAACACAACCATCACTTGCCTTTTTTACTCTCACATTCATTCATTTTGAAGAGTCTACCTGACACCTGACCTACTTGGTAGATTAATTCTTTTTATTGGGCACAACATAATCGAGCCATAAAACCTTATTGTCTTAGAATTTTGAAGAAACTTCTTCAGATTGATGCAAACTCCTCAAGGAAAATTTGATCTATACAACCTCACTATTGCTATTTCAGATGAATGAATGACTTTCAAGAGCTGAAAAACTGCATACACATTGACAATGACAAATGCTGTATTTTATAATTTACCTGGAAAAGCAATTGTAAGGGGTTAATGATACAATGCTGAATTCTTTAGTAATCACTAATTTTATAAAAAAAATGGCAAGAAAAATTATCTAAGTCCTACCTCTAACACTCACATCTAAAAATAGTATGAGATAAAAAACATTAACAAATTAGCATTCTTCACAGGAAAAAGATATTCTGTGACTTAAGTACTCAATCTTAGTGCACCAGTCTGAATAAAGCTTTTCCTTTTTTTTTTCTTCAATGAAAAACAATTTTCTTCAGGCAGCAGTACCATTTTACTGAGCAATTTCAGGGCCATTCTTATACAGATATTCATACTTTTCTTCAACTCTTAGTTTTATAGCTCTACAAAGAATGCTCAGCATGAGCAGAATTTAAACTTTGAACTCAGCTCCAGCAGACAAAAATGTTTTAACTGAAAAAGGAATATTTAATGTGACAATAAAACAGACAATGCCAATAGTAGACAGACAGCTTAAAAATATGAAATGGAAAATAAAAGAAATAACAGAAAACAAGAACAGTTAAAGTAATTTTCTGTGCTACATATACACACAACCTTGCTGAAATTACTGAATACTGACTCAGTATTAAAATTGTATGAGATAGTATAATCATAGTATTTAAGTTTCAGAGAAAGTCTGGTTAGATGAATGAGATTAGAAGGGAACAGAATGTTGGTCCCTTCCTCTCAGTCCCACTAAGAGAGAATTGACAGTCCAGTATGTAAGGGTTTTGTGAAGAGACTGCCTGTTAAAATGTACTGAAAGGGAATTGTTCTACTGCGAATGACAGATGCAAAATAACCACTTAGATTACAAAATGGTTTGGGGCAAAGGAATTCTGAAAAACAGAGCTTTAGTTCTTTTAAAAAGATATTAAGATTAAAAAATTAAATATTATTATTTTTAAGAAATTACTTACTACTTTTGAATCTCAAATATTTTGAATTATGATAAAATCATTTTTGTTTAATACTTTTGTTGATTGGTTTAAATGAAATCTTATGAAGGTTAATGTATTTAAATATTCAGAGTGTTTGTGTGCCTGAATGTTATGGCGTTTGTGAGACTTCTCTCTTGATTATTGGAACTTATAATATTAAAATATGTGCAACGCTAATCAAGAAGCTAGAGCATGTGAAAACTATCATAGCCAAAAAAAAAAGATTATGCCTGTTTTGAGACTGTTCAAGTTTAGGATAAATTTCATATACTTTAGATGATAAAAAATTACTATTACCATTGGGATCACAGGTTATTTTTCAGTGTAGGTGTATTAAGTGCTGTGAATATTTAGCTGTTACTGTAGGGGCCTACTAATACATTATAATATTATGATAATATAATATTTATGTTTTGTTTGGGGGGTTTTTTGTTCCCCCTATGCTTCCACAATTCCTGTAGAGATATGCTTCCTTAGAAAACATAGAATAAAATGGAATCATAGAATCATTTAAGTTGGAAAAGACCTTTAAGATCGAGTCCAACTGTAAACCTAACACTGCCAAATCCACCATTAAACAATTCACATAAGATCAATCCTCTTCAGAACTAAAGCCAAATTATTTCTGAAGGAAAGTGCTCATAAGGTCTTAATGAGCTTTAAATTCACATATTCTGCTAATTTAGCTTAATTTTCTTGAGACTCTCTGCATATACATGCCCTCAAGGAATAAACCATTTTCTGATTTAAGCCCTCCAAAGCAAATGTACAATCACAGGAAATAAAAAATAGTAACCTACAAAAATTGTAAATCACATTCTTTTTATTATTATATCAATAGAATCTATAGTCTATTTTTTAAAAGTCACATACACTATGTTTTACTTAAGAGCTAAAGTAACTAAACTATATTATTGAAATAAACTGTGTTCCTGAAACAGTAATCATATGGTTTCAAGAACTGGAAAATGATTGAATAGTTAACAAGGAAACTCTTTTCCCCATAGACTGATTTAATGTTCTGCACATTCACAACTTTTCATTTCATTTCTTAAAGTTAGATATTGTATTGAGCTTCCATTGCTTAAATAAGAAGTACACGTTCAAAACGTGTTCTATTTGCATCACTTACAAAAAAAAAAAAAAAACCAAAACAGAAGAAGTTTGTTTAGAAGAGTGTGGGTATTTGTAAAAAAACCATGCCTGAGTAAAAAAGGGAGTTGAAAAATATATGTTAATTAAGGAAACAAATTTATTCAATGGATTCCTTTGTTTTGTAATGTACAACAGGAAAACATAATAGGAAAGTGAATGACATCTGTATTCAAGCTGCTACTCCTTCTAAGGTGACTGATAATAATAATTTGGGGTTTGAATTTTTGCATGCATACTTTTACAAGTTATGCTACAAAAATAAATATATTGCCCTCCTTTCTAAAAATAAGGCCCATTGTAGAGAAGATACTTGCACACACATAAAAACTGCATATATAGTACCCATGCTACAAGACTTATTTCCAGTTTATAAACTTTAAAAGTTGCTGTTAAATTACATAAAACTGATTCATAGTTTACTTCCTCTGTTATTTACTCTCAAGCACCTCCAATCAGCTGTTGGTTTGGGTTTACTTTTTTTAAGTTTTGCACAACCACAGAGCACTGAAACCCTTTCAACCGTGCAATCCTTCTTTGCAATGCATTTTTTGCTTGATTGCAACTTGAAAGAAACTGCAGTTGCGTACAACTATCAAATTCTTAAAAGTGATGACAAAAATCTCTTAGGAGGGACTCAGTTAACTTCATTCAACAAAATGGTCAGCTTTAGTCTGATAAGATGTAAAAAGGTTCTCTTACACAGTCTACAGCACTACATCATTTAAAGTATCAAGCCAATCCTCACAAAGAATGTCCCAGAATCACTATTCAGAAATCCTTACTTAATGACTTTTTCCTGTGATTGGAAGACTAACATTTAAAAGAACCCTATGTATGTACACACAATACCTCTGATCTTGCCCAATAATCATTATTTACTTTAGGTACAGTTTTTGTAGTTTATAGCAACTTCAAGGATAAAAGGCACTAGTGTGACAACATGCTCAAGAAGCAAATTTTTTTGAACGTCACTATGTTCAAATGAAAATAAACCCTGGATATTTCTTCTTCTTCTAAAATATACAACATTTTCACTCCATATCCTGCAATTCACTATTTAAAAAGCTCTGTGATCCAGCAGCAATGTAATAAAGAATTTTCAAGTACCAGTATTTTTAAGGAGAGTTAACATTACTAGGGGGAAAATACAGTAATATGAAACCACTCCATTTTTATACATCCATCAGCCTCAAAGCGATTTTACAACAGAGGCCAGTGCTTGTATCTCCTGTTTGCACACAGGAAGCAGAAGGACAGAAGGGAACGAGGTCTGCACAGTCCTTGGGACACACTCACAGGCCACGTAGAACAAAGAACAGACTCCACATTCTCTAACAACATGGGACTTGAATTATTACTAAGCACTTATGAAGTACTAGTTAAGAACTGAACTCAACACTGACCATAAGAAATACATGAAGGTTAGAACAAAAAAAATTATGTCATCAGCAGATGAATTCTGGAAAAAGACAGATGCAGCAGTTAAAGATCATGCTACTACTCCCCAGTTATTTGTTTTAATTCCCTGCTGAAGCTTATTTCCTCAAAAGAACTGTAGAAATGGAACATGTGTCCGTGCCAGCTGCTTCAGTGTAATTCAGAGTTTTAGTTAAAATTGCCTGCTGTACTATGAGGAAGTAACACCTGCCAGAGGACCCAGGTGGAAACACTACTAAAGTCACTGCAGTAAGATAAATCAAGTATCACTTGTCAATAGCGTCAGAGTAAAGAAGCCTGAATTCCAATACAATTTCCCCGTCACCACATGACTAGGAAAATCTTTTACTCGCTCTTTGTCCTTTCAATACATATGGCACCATCCCACTTGCCTATATTACATGCATGTATACCTCAGCTTAAAGTAGCAATAAATGTAAAAATATACCTTGTTATTGTGCAAAGGAAGTCACTCGTGAAAGAATACTTAGCAAACCTTACAGAAGACATCATATCAGAGAATCATAGAATAGTTTGGGTTAGAAGGGACTGTTAAAGATCATTTAGTCCACTCCTCCTGCCATGAGCAGGGACATCTTCAACTAGATCAGGTTGCTCAGAGCTCCATCCAACCTGACCTCGAATGCTTCCAGGGATGGGGCATATACAGCCTCTCTGGGCAACCTGTTCCAGTGTTCAGCCGTGCCCATTGTTAAAAATCTCTTCCTTGTATCTGGTCTGAAACTATCCTCTTTCAATTTAAAACCACTACCCCTTGCTCTGTCACTACAGGCCCTAGTGATAAGTCTGTCCCCATCTTTCTTACAAACCCTCTTTAAATGTTGAAAGGATACAATAAGGTCTCCACAGAGCCTTCTGTTCTCCAGGCTAAACAACCCCTAATGTTCAGTGTTATTACATCACTGTCTTTGCAGTATTAATAGCCTAAAGAAAGTTTTTATAGATGGAAGGGCATAAACTGGAATGCCCAAGTCTCAAGTCCCATGCACCAATTACTTATCCCATATGACTTTTTTCAAGTTTGTGACAAAGCAACCTCCTAGATATTTTCTGAAGGACTAGGTACAACAGCTCACTCCTATGTAAATCAGGGATTCTAATAATTTATTATTAAACCATATGGAAATCAGAACTAAATATTAGTAAGAAAAATTCAAGATCGTGAATATATTCAAATAAATGGAATTATAATGTCACTTGGTTGAAGGATAAGACATCTACTAAATACTCAGTAAATCTAGGTCAGAGTAATGCAGTAACCAAAGCATGCATCTGAAAAGCAATCTGTGTGGGAGTTTCCCACAAAGCCTTGAACTACATAACCTGCCCTATATCAGACTTGTAAATTATACACCTTCTATATTTATGTTGTGTATATAAACACAACCTACAGTTATACATATACAGTTTTCATAGGACATGAAAATTATTTTATTATTTCTCTCTCCCACAGGTATATGCCCCTTTTACACATCATTTCAGTACACACAGAGTCCTTTCCAAATTGCATCCTTTGAGGTGCTGTAACTTTATCATGCAAATTAATTTCTCTGGCTTATTTCTTTTTGCATGTGTTCCAAAATGTATTCAATTCTTCTGTATTTTCAGCTACTGAGCTGCTGTAAACTGATGCAAATAGTTTACAGAAATCCTGAGTGGTCTGTACAACAAGAGGACTGCACAGTTCCATCAAAAAACATGTATTTTCTTCAGAATACATTCTGTTTTCATCAAATATGCTCTCCACTTGCTACTTCAAGATCTCTTTAGCCATTTTTATGTTTATGAGAAATTTTCATATTCAATACCCATGTCTATAGTCATCTTTACCAGTTATGTTACATTTTCCCATTTGAATTTTTTTAAGTTCTTAGCTATAAATACTAATTTATCTATTCCAGATGCAAGTTCCCTCTGTTCTCCCTTATGCTTGCATGATCCCTGAATATACTTTCAGTTACAAATTTTAATTAATATGCTGTTTGTCTACCTCATCCAAGTCAATTCATTTTATTGAACTCTTCCATTATTTTCTACACGTTCACTCAAGTTAGTTCACCCACACATCACTCTTACATAAAAGAAGAACAAAAGGAAGTAAAACATATACCACACTATGTCAAAATACAAAGATGGGTATATATAAAATGTATGTGCATAAGGGATACACTGTTGCAGCAAGGGGTCTGTCTAAATTTCTTGCACGAAGAACTTTGCAATTCCAATTACAAAGTTTTGTTTTGTTTGCAATGGACTCTGGTATAACTAGGCTTTTTAAAGACTTTGCCCCGAACAGTATTATTATTTCCAAGAAAAAGTATCATCCCTTGAATATAGTTTTGCTACAATGTTTTTACACGTGTCTGCTCAAATAATGTAAAGTTCATTGATCCTGACATGCTTCTATCCATGACAGTATTATTTATCATATGTATAAACTTATCCTGGCTGATACCTACAGTTTGGCAATAGTCAAACTCACTAATGACTAGCTAGAAGTAGTTACAATACTTACCTTGGTGAGGTGAATGACTCCTTTTGATGTAACAGAGCAGCCCATAAAACCAACATATTGCAGCTCAGGACAATGTTCAGCAAAAGCCTTCACTGACCGATCTGTCACCTGCAGAAAAAGATACCCAGGTTAATAGTTGCATAGGTGATATCAGCACATACTTAATACAGTCTAAAAAGTTTCTCTATAACATTGGCAAGCTGCTGCTCATTAGCAATTTTATTATCACTAATAATATTTATTTGAAGACTTTGAGAGAAAACATCAGGCACCCACACACCTCTGTACATATGCATGAAAAAGAAGGAAATAGATCATCTTTGGCAAAGGGGGATCACCTTCTTGGAGGAGGAAAAGAAATGGAAGAGAAGAGAGAATGATGGCCACAAATTCAAATATTATTGTCATCCTATTTATCTGCAAATAACCCAAGAGACCATTCTATCCACTATTCTCATAAACTATATACAGACATGAAAACACTAACAAATTTGTTACTGCCACCCTGCAGACTCATGCTATACCCATCATTAACTGCAAAGAATTTGAATTTTGTGATATCTTAAGTCTATATTCCTTTCCTAACCATTTTCACTAAAACAAAGCAATGGACGATTTTAACTTAAAGTTAATATTACATCTGTTTCCCACATCAGACTTGTATCCCATGGTAATATACCATTGTGTCAGTTATCAGTTGAATGGACATTTTACTTAGTTTATTATTGTGATTTCTACAACTATTTTTTCTTAACAATTAAGTTTTTCTAATAAAGTTTCCTAATGACATAATTATGAAACACAATCCACTGCATAAATTTAATGCTTTGTAGGCAGACTATTCAAAAAGGACAATATTTTATGAACTTTGTGAAGAATATAATATTGACATGGGTACACTTAAGACACCTGCATATCTTCTTTTACACAAGTTTTTGGTTTTTTTTTTCTCCCGAGAAGTATATATTCCCAATGCAAGTGACAGTAATGCAAAACTCTATATTGATTTGGGGACAAAATCTGTATTTTCCAGCCAAACTGCTCAGGAATGTGTCACTAAGTCTGGAATCTTAAATCCTGAATGCCAAGGACATTCTGGGTTTATAAGAATGTCTTGTTATTACCACAGAACTCAGAAGCAAAACAAGTTTTGAAATACATAGTCCACAACTGAGCCTCAGGTGAATACATACATAGGAACATTATTCCTGATGTGCTATGGATCACCTTTATCCACAGTTCCAACTTGCCTGACTAACATGTCACTTAACTGCACACTGGCAGCATATGGTGACCTTGGTGAAGATGCTGGCAAAATGATTTTTGAAAAGATAACCCAGAGATACGGGAGGCCAACAAGATTATAGGTACACCAACACATATAAGCTGTATTGATTTGGGGTTACTGAATATGGTTATAGGTCTAATGCAGCTTTCTCAAAGCAACAATTTCTCAGTAAGCAAAAATTTTTATTGTTGCACATCTGCGAAATAAAAGGCAAGCCTTTTGGGATTGTGTATGTACAAGCCAATGAATCTGAAATCAGGCCAAAAGGAAGGGAAAGAAGGTCAGCTAACAGACTAAATCACAATCCGGGTAGGGATCATGTTGTATCTGCATAGGTGCGTGTCTCAGGTCTGCCTACTTGAACAAAAAAATCCAGAGTTGTAAGAAATTTCTTCTTTGATTTTGATCTGACACAATCTTACATTTGTATTACTGTACATGCCTCTCAGCTGAGGACAGCCACACCAACTATTTAGGAATTTCAAGATATTAACTGCTAAAAACCTTTGACAAATACTATCAGAAGTCAAAGACTTAAAGATTTGCACTATTTAGCATTCTACCAGCACTACAGTAGGGGGCGGGGGGG
>JANZLQ010000079.1:24347767-24360032 GCA_026212715.1 Elanus axillaris | reverse complement strand
GGGGGGGGGCGGAGTTTATCTCTTCTGTAGAAGATCAACTAAACCTTCTGTTTCACCTAAAAATCTAAGAAAAGGACCCTGATAGAATCCCACCCTCCTCTCTCTACAGAGGATTAGAGTATGATTCCCTGTTGCAGACAGGTTTGCCCTAGCTACTAAGAAAGTGTGGTAATGAAAAATCAATAGCATAAATCCAAACACCACAAATTCATTACAGAGTTTAAAACTTTAAAATATGACTAATTTCTTACATATAGCTGACATGTGGGTGCATGACACTTTAAAAAACATGATGCTTTGAATGCAAATAATAAAACTACTCTATCTTAAAATATCTTCTGTTCATACTACAGAATTTTCCACATTCTGAACAAAATTTGTAAAAAAATAGTTTTGGTAAAAGTTAGTAAACGTATATGATGATGATATATATTAAATTTCTAGATTAGCAGTGAGCCTTTTCAGTGCTCTTTAAATATGTGGCATCTATCTAGTCAGAAAAAGATTCTTTGTTATCTCTGTATGCCGTGCAAGCCTCATGATTTTCCAGGTAATGTGTCAAAAGTAGCGTGACATTACCTAAATATGCTTTACTATTATTGTGGTAGAAATCACCACATTAGACAAGGATTTTGCTACTGCAAACAGCAATTTCTTTTCTTAAATCTTGACTTATAAATAAAATAGCAGTGCACTGAACCTGTTTCTGTCTTTAAGTTCAGATCAGTAATAGATCCAGCCCTTTGCTGTCAGCCAAGAAAAATCCACCACCTGCAGAAGCGGAGTTCAAGTTTTATTGGGAAACATTGTAAAAATTTTCTCAATCAGCACTGTAATCTCCTAGTCAGCATTCTTAACTATACCAGTGTCTAGGAATATATTACCTCTTTTTCAGACCCTATGTCATTTATAGAATTGGTATTTTAATAATGTGATTCTCAGCCAGACAGCCTGTAGTGAAGGCCAGTTGATATTCTGTTTGGTTAGCTATTCTTAACATATAACCACACTATGATTTTATTAGTTAAAAAGCAAAATACACATATATATTTCTATATATACATATACACACACACACACGTGCAATTTCACAAGAATGGCTTCTCATAAAATGAATACAAGAGAACTATGTACAGAAATATCAGATCAAACCACCTGTAAACTAAATATCTGATGAATGGGTAAAAATAAAATTTATGTAAGGTATTTTTGCCTCCTTTTTGCATGGTTGGGGGAGAAGGAAGAGGAGAGTAGTAGTAGTATGCAGAAGTGTTATTTTTCATTAAACCTATTTGCATAAGGGAGAAAAAAAGTAAAGAAGTTTCAGACAGATCTGAAAGAGAAGTAACAAAGCTAAGCCTAAAGCTCAAGTAAGTTTCTGAGACTGAAAACAACTATTCTTCTACTTAATTAGACTTTCTTTTATATTATCGTCTGCAGTGTGTAGCACAGATAGCTTATATACATACTTGAACTTTTATATTTAAACTCAAACATGCAGGCCAGCTTACTACTTCTACTATATGTAGGTGACAGAAAAGTAACCTCTTTAATTGTAGGAATGTGTTTTATACTCCCAAGAGATGGCCTGTTCTGCAGAATGAAAGATAAGTGACTGATGAAAACAATGCATGCAAAATTAGCAATGGCAGTATGCAGTGATTATGCAATCTTAACACTGTCTCGTTGTAATGCAGTATGTAACTCTATGTCACATTTTCCTCAAAGGCCTCTTCACCACTCAGGAGATGGAACAGGTACATCAAATGTGTATTATAAATATGGCTTCAGCAAACTAACAAATATTTTACAGTGTAAACAACTGATATTCAGACATACTATACAGATTAGACTAGCATAATCTAAAAACAGATTACCACAGAAAAATATACCAACAGTTCTACAGAAATTACCCTTGTCAAAAAAGATACACAAATTCACACCCAACTATTTTATAGATCACAGTACTGTTCTTCCAAGAGTCTTTAATAATTGGATTGTCTAGTCGACCTTCATTGACTTTCATTCATCCTGACTTGCTTGACGTTAGTCTTGCTTTGAAAAAGTAATACAGCATGATGACGACAGATTTATAAGTTATGCACTAAAGCATTGGGAATGGGAAATACGCTGGTCTGGAACTAATGGCACAGATTTTGCTCCTATTAAAAAGATCTATGATAAGTGAGATATGGTTTAATCATCTTCTTTTTATGTATTGCAGCCTCTTAAATATGAATTCCAGTTCTGCATTGTTTTACGGAAATTAAATATTTTGACTATTCTGAATTAGATTCTGTAAGTATTAGTTTATTTTACATCCTATTCAGTAATTGAAGGAGCAAAAAGGAACAGCTCTGAAGCAAAGATGGTAATTCAAAAAGAAAGTTTGGTGTACAACAGTACAAGCTGTAAATTCTGACTAAAAATCCTCACAATTAATAAAAACTTACAGAAGCTCAAAGAGAAATAAATGAAAAAAGAGAAAGGAACATAAATAGTAACTAGCGCAGGACGAACACCATGTTCTATTATTTAAAGAAGTGCACTGCAATGTAACTAGATTTTAATGTGCAGTTCTTCCCCTGCAAAATATATAAATGAAAGTTTGCAAAATACATAAAATATTTCTCAGAAGAAAGATACCTAGCAGGATAAACTCCACCAGAGTAAAATATGTTTTCATGCAAGTAAAGAGTCAGTCTGCCATGAATGTAAGTATCCACTGCGAAAGTCAGCACTAATGGTAGAATAAACCCCTTTCTATCAATTCCTTACTCCACAGATTTTCACTTGTGTTGGTCAGACACCAGCTTAACCATGCTTATTTTGGGGCAGCACAGGAACAAGGGAAGGGTCAGGGAGGACCTACTAAAACTCAGGTTTATGTTTGAAAAGAAAGAGGTTTAAAAAAAGCTCACCTGCTAATTCAGTCCTAAAACTTTCTTGCCTTACCTTTATTGTTATATACTACAGACTAAGGCCCACATAAAACCCACTCAGAAATCTGCCCTGCATGAAGCATGTGGCCAGGCCCTTCAATACTGTGTTTTGTACCACATACTCCTACAATGTGCATCCTCTCGGGTCTGTTTTCCCTGAAATCCTTGCATGCCATAACTAACTGTAAGGTGCAGCTAGACTAACCTCAGGCAAAACTTTATTTTAATCATTTTTAACCAAAACTCCTGAAATGCATTAATTTCACAAGACACAGGCAAATCACACAGAGAAAGCATTTATCCTGAACTAACTCAGGTCACCAGCTTAGAGGTGAGCTCAATTACATCCACAAGGATGCAAAACATACACAAAAAAAACCCTAAAGCAACAAGATTGCTCATATAAAGAAATAGATGTATTGACTGCCAACAAAGGCAGCCAGGCTACCACTATTCTATCAGCAGAAGAGACACTAAATATCATTAAATAAATTTTTAAAAAATCAAAAATAACAGCAATTAAATAGTTTTGACAGAAACTGCCTGACTACATGTGTGTGTTTACATAGGTTCTTCCTGCTTAGCTTAAAATTTGCATTGCTACCTCTATATTAAAATGCTTGCCATGATGCAAGTCAAAAGTTGAATTTATTGCACTTTGTCAAAGGGTGAAAATGGAAATAAAGGCTAGTCATTGCAAAGAATTATGCTCAGATGATCTCTCTTTGCCACACAGAGAGAGATGACATCATCTCTCTTTTGCCTAACACTTTTAAAATTACTTCTTAACAGAGGGTCAAGTAGAGATCACGATATTACACTATTACACTAGAAGTTAAGTAAATTTTACACTATTAAACTAAAACATACACTTACAAACATTTAAGATTACATATACCTTCCTACTCCAATGAGTAAGAAATTACAAGCAAATTGTTTTAATTTAACCACTTCTGAATTCAAATACAAATTCAATCTAATTTTTAAATTAATTTCTACAGGAGGCTGCAATACTCAAAAGTATTTACTTACAGGTTTAATCCTAAGGTTCCACCAAACATGCCAGAGCTATCATTAGCATCAATTTGTATCCTTACATTATTAATACAATTTATTAGAACCAGATTATACTATTTGATTGACCATGAATATAAACCCAACTCTTTTTAAATTAAATGGGCATATGGCACAAACATATCTTGCAAACACACACAAATAGTCATAAAGGGCTCTTTTGTTTTCCCTTTCCCTGAAATCAAAAGGCAGAAAAGGTGAAAAATGAAGTTTATATTTAAAAGATTTATTTCAAACTCAAACTGGAAAAGACTTTCACTATTCAACAGTAGTGATACATTGTCTGCTTTCCACAAACATCAACCTAAATGGTATTTGTCACAAAAGCTGTGACAAAGTAATTAATATTCGCAAAGATGCATTTAATTCATGACCCCATACTGCAATTACAGAAGACTGACAATAAGGCACGGATAATCTGTCATCATGCTCACGTTTTCAGGACACCCAAATTTCATTAGTGAACAGAAGCCAGGCAAGGCTCACCTTAACTAAGTGCCATCCGGCAAACTACGCATTTCTCCACATTCATTACCATATATGGATAAATGTAACCATTTGCTTAATCACAAAAGTAATTCAACAACTGTCAACCTTTAACTTGCAGTGGTAAGGGAAGATTTAAGAAATACGGCCAATTTCTATAAGCACCTCTTTTGGGTTTGTGTGGCAGGGCAGGGGGTACAGGGTTGGCTCCTGTGAGAAGCTGCCAGAAGCTTCCCCGGCTCCAAGTCAAACCCACAGCAGGCCAAGGCCGAGCCCATCAGCAACACTGGCAGCTGACTGCAATGGAGGGGGCAGAGGGGTGGGATGTGAGAGGATCCCCTCTACAGACAGCGAGGTCAGTGAGGAAGGAGAGGAAGAGGAGCAGGGGAGGAGGGGATGCCCCTGCAGCCCGTGGGCAGACATCAGGCTGTCCCCCCCAGCCCGTGGAGGGGAGCGGGGGAGCAGAGGCCCCCCAAAATGGCCGTGACTCCATGGGAAAGCCCACACTGGAGCAGACTGTGGCTGAAGATTGGCCGATGGAAAGGACCCATGCCAGGGAAGTTCAGGAAGAGCTGAAGCCCACAGAAAGGACCCACGCCAGGGGAGTTTGTGAGAAACTGCAGCCCATGGAAAGGACTCATATTGGAGGAGAAGTTGGTGGAGGAATGTCTCCCATGGGAGGGACCCCACGGTGGAGCAGGGGAGGAGTGAGGAGTCCTGCCCCTGAGGAGAAAGGAGCGGCAGAGACAAGGTGTGGGGAGCTGACCCCAACCCCATCCCCTGTGCCACTTGGCAGGGGGAGGAGGTGGAGAAAATCCAGAGTGAAGTTGGGTCAGGAAGAAGGGAGGGGTGGGGGAAAGATGTTTTAAGATTTGGATTTGGTTTTACTTCTCATTATCCTTGTATTTATTTGACTGGTAGTAAATTAAATTGCTTTTGTTTTTTTCCCCAAGTTGAGCCTGTCTTTTGCCCATGACCGTAAGTGGTGAGTGATCCCTCCCTGTCCTTGTCTCGACCCACAAGCTGAACTCATCACCTACATTCTGGTAACATCAACTGCTTTAAAATACCAGAAATATATTAAAAAAAACCAAACCATTTTGCAGTATGCTCCATTGAATATTCAGCTTAAGGGAATCCTAATTTTATCAGGTATACTTTTAGAATGCATTTGGATTTAACATTTTTACCTTGTTTTTAAGAGGACTGAACAAATATCTATAAAGAACAGTGTTCCTGTTTCATGTTGATAATAGTGCAAGCCTATACAAACTCTTCTTAATTCATCTAACATTTTCAGGTACGGAACTCCAAGTAGCTCAGTTAAGGGCAGTACAAAGTACTCCTTCCATTTCTGTGGCACACGGTATCACTGCCTAGTCTTACTCTCTTCTTGTTACTAAAGACACAGGCATCAAAACAGATTAGTTCCCTTCCTATTTTGACCTATTTTCTCCCCTGAATTAATAACTACTTAACAAATCAGCACACCTGAAACATACTAAGTTCGAAGTAATAAAGACCTATAGACAACCACTATCTTCAAACTGGTTTAAATGTCTGGGTTAGAAAACAAATCTCAATTTTCAATATAAATTATCTGCAATTCCCATCAACTCAAAATTTAATAAAGTACAGTTTGAATGTACTTATATTGAACAAGGCTATCACGACACCCTAATTTGTTTGCTGTAAAATGCAACTAAAATTGCAAAACCAATTCTTCAGTTTATAAAATATTGTCCCCCTACCAAAACACAAATTTATTATCAAAATTCATTTACTCTGGATTGGCAAAACACTGCTTCCAAAACAAAACTCTGCATCTTTCATCAAACAGCACGTATTCACAACCTGATAACCATTAAAATTTCTGAAAAATTAAAAAAGTATATACTTATTTGCATACAGTGCCATTGTATTACAAATTATGTAATGAGAACGACACATCAGGAATACTGTATATTCACAAAAAGTTATGGGAAAACTAAATGTTGCTCAGCATATTTTTAAACAGAAAAATGCACAATAATTTCTAAAAATTAAAAATAATATCCTGACTATCCTTTTTTATTCATAATACTGCATCAAAAAGACTGATGTGTCCACATGCTAAGAAATACATATCAATCGTTTTCATTTAGTATCATTCTGAATACAAAGAAAGTATTTCCATGTAACTACAAAACAGGTCCATGGTTTATTTGTCTACCCACTTAATTTTTCCTCCTTGTGTAAGGACTGTATGAATCAAATATTCATCCTTTCTGTGACGGAAGACAACTTTGCATTATGTCCCCTTTTAATGCCCCAAAGATATACAAGCATATTTCCTACTCTGTATTACAAGTAAAAAAACAACACAAAACCCCAGTTAATTCAACAGCTTTATCATTCACCCTAACTGAACATATCTCATTCCCATTTAAAATCTTTTTGTAATGAAATTAACTTTTATTTTCACTTCACCTATGCAATTTGATCTTACATATTCCAATTAAAAATACGTACTCTGGCATATTTATCTGTTTACCACAACTTCAAGGCTTCAAAAGGGTTGGAAGATTATTTTACAGTATACATTCATGTAACAAATGCTTTGTGCTCAGACTCTTTCCCCTCTAAAATGGGCACAGAAGAGCACTATTAATGTTCAGAAATACAGGAGGCCTTGTTCACACACAACCGGTCAACTACTTAGGGCAGCATGCCTGCAAACTGTTGAACACTCTTGGTCTACTTCCTTTTGCCTTATTGGAAGAACATTGTCATTTTCACCCATCAAAAACATCAACTGTTTCATTTTGTTCCTTACTCTGGTTACATTCTGAAGGCCTCCTAACTGCCCAAATATCCCTTTCAGTTTTCTTGGTCAAGAACCTGACAAATTCATGTTCCTTTCATTAAAATCATCATCATGATTGTAGCATAAGCTTGCTCTGTTGTCAGATCATGGTCATGGGCAAAACTAATCTGTTATTCCCTCCATATTTTTATTTCAGATAGGAAATTTAAATACCAACTTAGGCAATGCTCTCACTGCTATCACACAACAGCAACTCAGAAATAGTTATTTTTGACAGATTTTCACATATTAAAGCTGTTCTACATTAATAAAGTAACAGAGCAGTTTGAACATACTGTAACTCTCCTACCAAAACTCAGCATATGCATCATTGTGGTATGTTATACAGATAAGTGTTTGCCAGATTCTTCACTACATCTGAAGAACTTTCCTCAGTGAAACCAAGAGATAAACAAACTGAAACAAGCCAAAACACTGATAAATAGAGTGATATATGTGATCGAACCCCCAAATCACTCCATCTTGCCAGCACATAAGCATATTCCTAATATGGAATACAATCAATAATACTGGCTTGTAACACCCACATAGCATTAACATATATGACAGTGGCAACACAGGCATTGTAACCTCTAAGACTAATATGCACACAAAGACAGCAAATATCTGGTATTTACTCATATCTACAAATTCATGCAGAAATCTTACAAGAAAAAATAGGAAATATCCCTTCGTAACACATGTTTATTTTAAGAGTTAGTAAGCATGACTGAAAAGGTAATATTTTAAAATAATGTGAACATATTGTCTTAAAAAAATTAGACACTTAAAACATATACTACAACTACAAAATGACACAGTTCTTTTTGAAATCTTTTCAAGTTTCAGATACCAAGTAATTTTAATAAGCAGGGAACTCTTGCAGCAGTTGAAAATTCTGTACCATAAAAATCACTAAAGAAATGATAGCATTTTCATCTGTTTTTCATGCAACTAACCTTGTTTTTTGAAGTTAAATCTAATCATACTAGCCATACATGAAAACACACAACTGAAATACACTACAACACCACGAAGCTGGTATCAGCTGTAATACATACATAAGGCTGACACCAGCAAACATCTAAAGATTGCTACTGCAGGAACTGAAAGTGGGCACAAATAACAAAACCTTTCTTGCAACCCACCTTCAAGACATGTCCATCCTATGGTATTCCATACACACTATTTATAGATTCATCATCTTCTCTTTCACAAGCATAGAAAGGAAAGATTTCCCAAAATTTTCCAGTAGACGTCACAGGTGCAAGAGTTTTGTCTGCCCAATCCACCAAAATAAATTTAATCCAGGGAACTGTTCAATTCTGATTATGTGGATTCTATTTAAAGCATATGGTCACCATATGTTACAAATAATGGGATAAATACGTGTGTGAAGCAGGGGGGAGGAAAAGTCTTATGTTGCAAATTATGCTCTTCAACACAAACAATAGGGTCCTTAACTGGTGAAAGGTCTCCAAGGTTACATATGAAACAAGAGAATAAATGAAATAAGAGAATTTCCTACATACTGCAATAAATACAAGTTAACATGAAGACAGCAGAAGATCTACCATTACAACTGCACAGGTCAAAGAAAGTAATTTCATAATTAAGTGTTTTTTCCTCTTCTATACTTCAATAGCTTTACTCCACAAGGAGAAAAGGGAGAAGGCATTTTATTGAAAAATATTAAATTACTTTGTATGTAGTATCTAAAAACAACATTCTGTAGCAAAGCTGATAAAAAAATACAAATCATTAATGGACATTAGCATTCACTGTGATACCACAAGAGCATCTTAAAATAGTTAGATCTTGTTTAAACAAATTTACATATTAGCCTTCTTTTGTAACACTTATATACAATGTATGCCATTATGTTTAGAACAAACAAGAAAACAACACACAATGTTACTCAAATGTCAGATACAAACAAGGCTACTGGCTGAATTTACTTTAATGCATCTCTTGGGGAGGATGGAGAACTTTAAAATTTTAACCAGCCTTGCAGATTTCTTTCTGATATTGTAAGGTGTTAAAATGAAATTACATTCTCCCTATCAGAAGTGCTTCTAAAGAAAAAAAAAGATGAAATATATGTGCAGGAAAAAAGTAATATAAATTAATGGACATGGCATTACATCTTCATTACTGGCTAACAGACAGGGTATTAGGTATTTAGTTGTAATGCTTATTCATCCTGCTCAGTCTGCATACTGGGAGTCTTCAAGTTTCATTAATGAAAAATCTAGAACATTCCATATTATTCTAGCCTACAGAAAAAGAGGTAAAGCCAGAATCCAAATCCTAACTGGAGCAGACATTTTTTCAAAGCACCTGTATTCAGAACCACAAGTTCAGATTAACTCAGGAAGTGTAGCATGACCTTACCATCACTGAAAGTGAAACACATTGCATAGAAATTGAAATGGTTTTGGTTTGATTTATAAATGATCTTCACACAACAGAACTACCATTACAAAGAAACCATTGATTATTAGAAGCAATAGGAAGAGGTTTATTCTTTATAATTTTTTCCTTAGTGAACTGAGTGAATTACAACAAATTTAATTTAAAATATAACACTGTTACAGCAGTCTAATCAAGTAGTACACCAACCAACATATTCCACCAATCTGAAGCAGAACAGCTTTAAATCATGAAGTAGTTAAAATCTTGAAAAGTGTCAGACACAATGCAAAGACTAACAGAAAGAAGATGTGATTTAATATAGTTTTCTAAGTTTTGCACTTGTATAAAATATGTTTGTTCTCATGCTTTCTGATCTACAATCAGCGGACATATGGTCTGCTCAGCAAAGACGCTAGCATAACAGGCTAGACATCATAATTCTCTTAACAGCAGCTTTAAAGCCTTGTCTCTACATTTACAAATTGGTACACAGTTCTCCAAGAAATTTTATTGTAAGAAGTAAACATGCTACACCCTGTGAGAGTTATTACATGAATGGTACTGGCCTACAATGAAAAGCTGCAGGAAAATTAGTCATTAAAATGGTAATCTTCAGCATTCACTACTGTGATTGACTACTTCATTACAATCACAGTTTGATATCAGCATTAACTTGTAGGAGTGACTTCCAAACATAGCAACAATAAAAAAAATTAAAACAGAAAAAATAGAACTTTAATATGTATGTACACAAGGACTCAGACCCAAATAACAGTTTAGTTCAAAAAAGTGAAAATAAAAATTGCTATCACTTTGGATACATATGCACATTCTTGGACATATGTCACTGGAAACCTAATTTATAGATTTTTAGCAAACAATCACCCATAGCCCAGAAAAAAAACCTCTGAAGTGAAAGTTCTGTACATTCTATGCTTTATTCCTTATATATCTTTCTTTGTTCAGCTACATACTACTATAACTTGTGACAAAAAATTGAAAATATTAAAACAGAAACTGAGCTGTACTTTTTTTTAACATTTGCACTAAAAAAAACAAAGAAAAAAACGCAAGTTAAACAAAAAAAAATTTAAAACTTTTGCTTTGTCCTAATCACACCAGCAAAGAAAATCAATTATCTCCAAAAATCATTAAAGAAAAAGTGTTTATAGCTGGTAACAGATAATCTACCCAAATTCTTTAAAACAGACTTGTTTCAGTTGATTTTTTTTAATTTTTTTTAAGCAGACCTTTGCACCAAGTAGTTCACCAAAACACAAAAATATGGGGATTTTTTTGTTTTGCCCTATTTCTTCTCTTTAAAGCAGTCTTGATTTTCTCCTCTCTGAAAGCTGGGTGAACAAGGAAGTCATCGGTGTTACTTGGTAAGAAAATCATATGCACAGTAGTCTACCTGGCTGGTATCATTTATATCACTAATTTTGATCTATCAGAGTTAAGTCTGAAAAGGCCATCTGGATGCAGATGGCGAAAGAAGCTAAGAACATGTAACAATAAGCACAAATAAAATATAGTTGGGGAGGCATTTAAACAGATTGATAGCCATTTGCCTTTTTGTCATCTGCATTCAACAATTTTACATTTCCAAGGCCAAAGACTAAAATAGGAAGACAAATCATCTCATAAGGGCCCTCACTGACACAGTAGAAAGTGAAGGAGTGGGAAGCTACAGTTCCACAGAAACTAGAAATTAAGGATGTTTTTCTCTGTCATCATATCAAGGCAGAACATGAAAAAGGCCCAGAAAATTATGACTGAGACATTACAAAACATATTAGATGCAAATAGGTGATATGATGTGAATGTAAACATGAGTTAATTTGATTTTTTTTATCCTTACAAGTTGTCTAAAGGCATATAAAAGACCTGTTCGGATTATTTCAAACTATCACTACATACATGCATTCAAGAACAGCATCTGGCTGATGAGAAATGCAAGTGAGAGTGCTGTATTACTTATGACGGGAAGCAGACTACAATCCTGATTAAGCCTAGTACAGAACCAGACCTCCATGCAGAGGCTGAAAGAGAAGAACCTGTCATCACACGGATCCACAAACAGATGGCTGACAGGCTTGTGTGGAGCCCTGCGTACTGTGTGATGATAGCAGGACCAGCACAAGAGGGTGCTGAAGTCCAGCAATTCCGTTTTAAAAGGAGTAAGAAAAACCTGCTTGCTCTTCCCAGAGTGCATCACATTCAGAAAACAGAGATCACAACGGTGGCTAGTCCCTAGGCCACCATAGAGAAGGAAAGAGGAAAAACCCAAAACAAAAGTAAGAAACAAGCAAACAGGAAAAAAGAAAAAAATAAATAAATTGAGAGTTCTTCAACTTAAATCACTAAGTCAGTATGTCTTGGTTTAACCATAGTGGGCAGCTAAGCACCACACAGCCACTCACTCACCCAGTGGGATGGGGGAGATAAGACAGTAAAAGTGAGAAAACTCCAGTGCTGAGTAAAGACAGTTTAAACCGGGGGG
>JANZLQ010000079.1:24295893-24331792 GCA_026212715.1 Elanus axillaris | reverse complement strand
AAAAACCCAACAAAAAACCCAACAAAAAACCCAACAAAAAACCCAACAAAAAACCCAACAAAAAACCCAACAAAAAAAAACAACAAAAAACCCAACAAAAAACCCAACAAAATAACCAACAAAAAAACCAACAAAAAAATCAACAAAAAAACCAACAAAATCAACCCCACAAAACCACAACCAAAAAACTAACCCCAAATAGTTGCTTGAGTACCAACATAAGAAAAGAAGAGACCAGGTCTACAAGGATCCAACCTGTTTGGCCATCCCTCAAAGCATGGCACCATTCTGCTCCTCAAAAATCGACTTAATTTTTTCTGCAGTAAGTCCACATCCTCAGCATAGTCCATCCCACAAGTCATCCATTTGTTAACACCTGTCTATTATGAAATCTTTCACAGGTGTGGTGGCCTGACCTTGGCTGCTGCCAGACTCCCACCCAGCCACTCTCTCACTCCTCTTCCTCAACAGGACAGGGGAAGAAAAGATGGATAAGATGGAAAAGCTTGCGGATCAAGATAAAGAAAGTTTAATAAGACAAATCAAAAGCTGCATGTGGAAGCAAAGCAAAAAGAGGAATTCTTTCACTAGTTCTCATTGGCAGGCAATGTCCAGCAACTTCCTGGAAAGCAGAGCCACAGCATGTGTAGCAGTTGCTTGGGAAGACAAACTCCGTAACTAGAAATGTCCCTGCATTCTCCCCCTTACCCTCAGCTTTTATTGCTGAGCATGACACCATATGATATGGAAAAAACCTTTTGGTCACTTTTGTCACCTATCCCAGTTATGTCCGCTCTCAGTCTCTTACCCACCCCCAGCTTATTGACCTTTGGGAGGGACAGGGTTGGACATATAGCCTTGATGCTGTGCAAGCACCTATTCAGCAACAACCAGAACACTGGTGTGTTATCAACACTCTTCAGCCACAAATGCAAAGCTTGGCACCATACTGGCTGCAATGAAGGGTGCAGCAACAGCCCCTGGGGGTCAGCCATCAACCTCACCCTTCCCGTTAAGTGTATCCAAACATTAGTCCTTGTTACGCATAGTATCTCTAAGAGTATGAGATTAAAATGACCGACTCGCCTTTTAGTTTCCATGATTTCCTCTAAACCCTGTAAATTAACTTAGGTTTCCATTACAATCTTTTAAGGTACTCAAATTAACATTCTTAAGATATGAAGTGTTATTTAGCATTGATAATTTCTATAAAAAGCTTTGCAGTAGAAATCTTTCTACCCCTGAAATAACTTAAGACCCTCAATATCTATTATTCTTAAATCACTTAAATTTCTGCACTATTTGTAATGATTCATTTCAGAGGTTTTCCTGATATTTATCTGCTTAGCGGAGTTTAAGGCTATAAACTACAATTGATCTGGAACCTTTGACAGCTTGTCACTCAACTGTCAGATTTTTCTGATTTGTGTCAAAATTTGTTTGCTCAAACCCTGACAGATGAGAAGAGGGTTTGAAGAGTTATGTCTATGGCAAAATGAAGCTCTAATAGGTAAAATACATACTTTTGAATCACTACAGTAAAGATTTGTGAGCATGCTAATATTGAACATTACACCTGTTGCCATAGATAACTCGAAGCATGTAGTTCAGTAACAGCTGTCACACTTTTACCTTATCATCAAACATGAAATCCACTCAATCTGCAATTTTTCTAAAGAGAAAGCAGTTCTTTCTTGCCATAGCTGTGCTTATAAAACTTAATGTTTAAAGCAATTTTATTTGAGGAATAAATAACCTATCCTACACAGTGTCACCCCATTTCTGGGACATACTTTCCTGACTCTAGAAAATTAAGGGGTTTTTCCTCAAGAATGAAAGCAGGAAGAGAAGAAAATGACATGCAACAAACCAGGTTTTTTTCTAAGGATTCTGAGAAAAACAAGTACTTGCAATCTTTTTACACATCAAATAGGATTTACCTGTATTACAGATATTCTATTGTTTGTTTGCAATAAAAATCTTAAGTGAACACAAGAAGGTAAGGACAATCAATCCATTGTCCTAGACTACCTATTATTTTCCTAAAAAAACAAACTAATATACTTCTATCATAGAATAACATAATTTGTCATTCTGACAATAAGTTAGATTGTTTTACTATTTTAAAATGCCTTGTAACATTTAGTCAAAATATGCTATAACAGTGAACCAACATTTAAACTATTTGCCCTAAAGTGACAGAAATAAAACAGTTCTTTCCCCTTACAACAGCAGCTATCATCTCTTCATGAAGCGTTCAATCTCACAAAATGCTCCTGGCATGAATATGAAGAAAAAAACTGAATGAAACTCTTGACTCCTTCCTGGACATATCTATGAATCACAGAATCCCAGCTCACAGTGTATTAACAATATACAACTGCTGGTTCTTGAAGATTTACAATGGTAAAGTTTCCCAATTCTATTGAAGATCATCTGAAAGATAGATCATCCTGAAATATTCATAAGTTGGCATGCATTTAGCTTTGTCTGCTTTTCATTATCCTCCCTTGAGAATATTCAATCATCACAAAAAGAATGCCACTCAACAGGACAAAACGGGTTGGAAAATTCTCTATTTGAAAAGCTTCACCTCCATCCTTCAGTAAGAGACTTTTCATATTCTTCTCCAAACTGCTGCAGAAGTGAAGCTGAAACATTCTTGTCATGATTGCTCCCAACCTGATCACCCTAACTGCTGGATCCTTTAGACTTAACCGTCTCCCTATTTCCTCCTTAGTTCAACAGTATTTTTTTTTTAATTAGTTGGTTTATATTTGTGAGGCACTTACATCTGTGAGTGAACAAGATACATAAAGTTCTGCCTTCAGAACAGCATATGAACTAGGGAACAAAGAGTAAAATATGACCAGTGGCCAAAATTTGAAAAATAAGTAAAAAAAAAAAATTGGCTAAATTGCCACTAATATAAGCCACATCCATTTAGTATTTGCATAAAATGAAGTTCTGAAGAAAGAAGTGGAAAATAAGATCTTTCAAATTAAAACCTGTATCATAGTATGCAGGTCAAGAAGGCTAAGAAAGGTTACGCATACAACCTTAAATCATGTTTTCCTAATTTTTGACCAGTCAACTTTGCCACTAAAGATAGGATTCAATTATAAACACCATTACACATCTGAAGTATGCAGTCATTTTAAGCACTGCTGTAACTCTCCAAAGAATCCTACCTTGTTGTTTGTTAACTTTAGATAAAGCCTGTATATTGTAGAGCAGTAAAATAACTAGTGCCACCTATCACTCTTACTTTATATGAGAATAAGCTTGGCTTAACAGGTGCATAATTTTCCCTACACTATTTTAAATGTCTTCCTAGCTATTCCTGTCTGATCTTCCTAAGAGTATGAAGTGAAATGTAAAAGGATTCTTCAGAGATGCTCTTTCACATTGGCAAATAATCACTGATAGATAGTTGAAGTTTTCACCCTCAATGTTAAAAATTAATGCATTGTCATTTTTGAAGCACAGGTTAAAAGTTAAATGCACACGGTAGTTTGAAAAACAGTTTGTTAAAGAAATTATCTTCTAAGAGTTTAGACTAGTAATTTTTCCACTTCCAATATTTTTCATATCTGTCTCATGTTTATACTGTGGTAGACTGGCAAATTAATACACATGCTTTAATCTCTGCTTTAAATACTGCCTTGCGATATGTTTAATTAAAAACATGCGCACAGCTTAATGCAAATTTTACCATAAACACTTCTGCTGCAGAGCAGAAGAAAAACATCAGACAGTCAATTCCTTTGAATATAGAAAGAATTGACTTAAATTTATTTTAAGCAAAACAACAAAAAGATATATTGGCACAGAAAATCTTTAGAAGCCTCAGTAAAAATGCTCTGAAACATACCATCATTCTATGTTTTTCCACTGTGAATGTTATATTTAATACAGTATTTTCGTTTGTCCTTCATTCTCCAAATATTACCGAGAATGACAATACAATTGCTATTAAACACATGTAAGTTGATAGAACACTGCTGAAAGCCGTGAATTAAGAAAGCTGCTCTCAAAGAAAGAAGAAACCCCAAGTTACAGTTTTCTAAAACTAAACATGAAGATTTTCAGTAGCTTCCCAGAAGGAATTCTAAGCAGATAAAATTTCAAACTGATATAAAATTGTACTGTTTACTCATTACCTCAAACTTCAACCTGTTTTTTTTCTGTTGCTTTCTAAATACGTACATCCTCTAAATGCGATTCCTAATTTTGCTGGTTTTGTATATGTTTTTAAAAGGCCTTGGGAAGGTTAGGGAAAAAGAGGGAAACATGTTTTACTTAGTCAGGTATAACACTACATCCACGCTCCTGTGACAGATTAATTTATTCCCCAGTTTCTCTACCACAATGCACTTGAGGTTGGGAAGGTGGGAGGGTGAGGTGGGGGAAAAGGGGCAGCAGCAAGCACCCCAGAAGTTATACTGCACAAAATATTCTAAAATATATTTCAGGAAAAAGCCCAGAATGCAAGCACTTACGTAGTGAAGTAACTAGAAGCTGCCACTGGAATTGGATTTGGGATAAAGAAAAATCCCTACTATTCCTTCCTTCCTTTGGTGTAATGACAGAGTAACACTTTTGAACTAAAAAAGAAAGGAATTCAACATTCACACAAAATGAACAAAGGCAGGAACATGAAAGTTGTGGGGGTAGATATAATGTCAAATTTTCAGATGAGCTAAGGTAATTTGGAAACAAAATTATACAATAGCAGACTGATTCAGAAGTGACAAGATCAAAATAAATAACTGCATCTTTCACTCCAGGAAGAAATTATTTGAGTATTTCCAGTCTAGTATTCCTAACTAGTGCTGAAGATATACTGACTGTACATTTCTTTTTGTATTTAATGCCAATATTATTGATAGTGGTTCTTCAGCTATGTGTCCAACTAAAACCCTGGGTTTACCTCCTCAAATATACTGTAGACTAAAAACAGAATTTCCAAAGACAGGACAAAGAGGTAGTCACTGTGTTCTACCCCATTGATCCCAAATCAACTATATATACCATGCTACACTAGCTCTCCAAAATTGGAGAGAGCAGGCTGTGTCTGATTCTAGCTACATTACTTGGTAGTTTCTGTAAGAGCCATGTAGCACTGAGTGACAGCTAACCATATGAATCATAAACCAGCACCCTTAATTCCTGCTTAGTAACAATGACTTAGCAGCCACCAGAATTTCAGCACTAGTGCACTAACAGATCTCCATATATGGGTGATCTTCTCACAGACCACTTAAACTAAACCTGTTACATGATTTTAATCTGAATGAATGTTTTAGTGGGCACTATTCAAGTCCCTCCCAGTATTCTGTTATAGTTACAGTTAGTTCTACTGTTACAGGAACAGGAAGCACATATGCAATCCCCTAGTTGTAAGAGACATAAGTGGAGGTAAATGAGTTTCTAGGATACAAATGTATTTATAACATTCTGAAAAAGATCACACTAATTACAGATATTCGCCATCAAAATATGATCACAAAAACATCCTAAGAGAAGGCAAAAGAAGCTTTAATTCTTGTGGGCCTGAGGATCTGAGGTATCAGAAGAAGTCTGGGTTTCATGAAGCTTTTCATTGTTTGATATTGATACACTTCAAGAGGATTAACTACTCCATATTTATAGAGCACTTTAGAAATACTGAGCATTATATAAGAGCTAGGTATTATCATTCAAAGCATTCTGGTCCATAAGCTAAAGAATAAGATACTGTCCTTTTCCAAAAAATTAAATGCATTAAAAAGAGGATTTTCAAAATAACTGGACTGCAGTTTCTGGAGGGAAGATCTTAATTTTTTCAATTCCTGGAGAGGTTTTTTTATTACGTTTTTATTATATAAAACACTTCTACAGAATGGCAGCATATCTAAAGAGACACATTTTATATGCTTTGGCCTAATCAGAATAAGGTAAACTTGATAAAAATGGTTTTTTTTTTAGAACCACCTGCCAAAGCACACTGCGTGAGCAACATCAGATAAATCTCACTTGACAAAAGCTACTGAGGGTTACTCACAAAATGGCAGTTTTATCTACATACAAAGTAAGAGAGTAATGAACAGTGTAACAGTTTCCCTTTAAGATCAGAATATCCACCACTAGAGGAGGGGAGAAGAATTCCTATCCAGCGTTAAAAAAAAAATTGCCTCTAATATTGTTTTATAATTATAAACGTTCTCGATTCAGAGGACTGAGCTTAACAACTTATTCTAACTTAGCAGAAGCACCTACTCATGTAATTTTCCCTTGATTTTTCCTTTGTCAGATATGTAGAAATACAATAAAATAATTAAACACATTCTAATTCTCAATCCCAGCAAGCTATAATTGAAGGTCCTATTTTTATATTAAAAAATCATTATAAATTTTAAAGCACCCAAGTCCCCTACCATTTCTTCTCAGGTCAATGTCCTTATAAAGCAGCTTGTCAACCACAAATACAATGACAAATTCTCCAGCACACATCCTTTCTAATGTTCATCTGGTTTGTTTAAGTTACCTCCACTCTTTCCTGCATTTCATATTAAAAACATCAAAGAACAGAGTGGTTCTGTAAATTCAGTAAAATAATTGGAGGAGGAGGAGAGGGAAACTCCCCAGTCATACTGTTACCTTCATTAAAAGTATAATCTGTACATAGATTTACTCCTGCTGCCCACAATTCCTCAGATTTCTGAAGATTTTCCTAAAAGGCTTCCTTATTTCACAGGATAATACCTCTCACTTCATCTGCAAATTCTGCTTGCTACATAAGTAAGTACATAAGTTTTGTGGGGGCTTTTTTTGTTTGTTTTCCAAAATTGCTGTTTCCACCCAAAAGGCTATCCTTTCTTTTCTGGCACCTGCACATATACAGAGACAGCACAGACACAGCATCAACCTTTTTCTTTGTCAGAAATGGCATTCTTCCCACTGTAAAGTAATACAGCAAATTAGCAATATAATCAAATAAATTTATGGACAGAAAACCAGCTACTGCCCTTACAAAAAGCTTCATTTACTTAAAAAAAAAATAATTATCGCTACCAGACCTGATAGGAGAACTTTCAGAGTTCCTCATCTCTTCCATTGTATCGTGCTCTTTAGCAAATCAAGTCTTCCAAATAGGGCAGTATCGCTGAACTTTCTCTAAAATGTTTACCTTTATGTATCTTAGTGACCCACTGAAAAAATCAATATCCTTTGCTCACCAGCCTTAAAAAGGCAGAAGAAATTTCTCAATTTGTCTTTACTGTAACCACCCCTCACAAAAACTGCCAAATGAAATATTTAGACAATTCCATGACTACAATATGCCATACAACATGAATTGAAAATCATATTCTTACAACTTCCAACTACTTTTTTTCCATTCTATTTATCACTACATCATCTTTCAGGCTCCTTTCTTAACAAATTTCTCAATACACTTATTTTATATATAAATAAATGTTAGCATTTGAAAACATATGAAAAACTTAGTCTAGTTTCTTATTCTCCATAATAATTATAATCACTGATACACAGAGCTCTTGTTTACTTACACACTGAGTCTGGAAGAAATAAACCCCACGCTTTTGATTTTCAAAATTATTTCCTGGTTTTGGAGAAATTACTCAATTTATCAAGCACTACAGTCTGACTGCAATTTCTCCGTCTCCACCAGTAAAACGAAATATTGCTACACAGCAGATGAATGGATATTCCACGTATTTGCTTCACTGGAATGAGTAACAGACTGTGCCAGCAAGAGTACTACAGCAGGAGGGTGGTCGCCTAGAGGGCCTGTGGAATCTCCAACCTTGCAGATATTCAGAACTCACCTGGACAATACCCGAACAACCTGCTCTAATTTTGACCAGGACGCTGGACTAGGTAACTTCTGGAGGTCCATTCCAATCTATGTGATTTTATGACAGACAGTTCTAGGACCTGCACGAGTAGGTTCTTTTTCCTTAGTATTAATTACTACTGAACATTTTAGCATATAGTTTAACAGCTATTCTGACTCCTGTCTAAATTACATATTTTCAAGAGTCACATTTAAACAATTCATATGATACCTTCCATGAGGCTTAACTGTCAATCTTCAAGCAGACTGAAAATACTAACTGTTCTTCAAACAATTCAAGAGGTAGCTCTTATTAGCAATGTTGTGTCAGCGGGGAAATCAATGCACAAAGGAGTCAGGTAATTTACCAAAGATGACAAAGAAATCTTGTCCTCTTCGGAAAACTCCAGTGTTACGGTATCTAGAAAAGCTTATCACAAAGAAATAAAAAATATTTCCTCTGCTTTGACATTCTGCAGGCTTTTAGCCAGCCTCTGCTGTCAGTGAAAAAAAAATCACTTTGATTTCCAAGTCACAGGTATAGATTGCCTATATATTGCCCACTTCTCATTGGTCCTAAACTTCTCTTAGGCACAGTACTGCCTGATAAAATTGTAAATTAGTATTTTGATAATATGAAATATGAATGAAAATATGAATGCTACTTTAAAATATTTTTATGTATTTCAAGTGATACATACACAAACTCAGCAAGGCAACACAGAAAAAATTAATTATAAACAAATTTCAAAGAAACTGTTAGCACGAGCTGGTGTGCAACAAAAAGTATTCTTAATTAATGAGTGCAAAAACCTAAAATGAGCTACATTTTTCCAGCAAAGTGCTGGTTTTCTTTTTATCAAGAGCTACATGTTTTTGCAAATCAGGGAACAGAATAAGCTTATTTCAAGGTCAAAATGATGCATGTTTAAATTTTATTAGTTGTAAATATAATATTACTATCAAAAGCCAACCAAGTCATACATCATTATGTACACTCTGACAAGGTTCCCCAATATCAATTCAGAACGACAGATAGATTAATCACATTCTAGTTTGACAAACTGCATTGAAAAATGTGACTCGTAAGTACAAAATTCAAGAGCTCAGCCATCTACATCAGGTAATAAAGATTCAAAGACCTCTTTTCATCAGAGTCATTTGATTAGTCCCTCTTCAAAAAAGAGCCCTTTTCTTGTGATGAGGTGCTTTCTTTTAAATACCTTTTTTTTCCTGTTATTCCAGATTTATTATTATCCATATACTGAGATAAAAATGGTGAATAGTAAGATGGCAATCAGTTTTGTTTTATTTGAGCTATAAATAGAGCAAACTGAGCTACTCCCTTTCGGTACTACATGGATCATACAGTGTAACACTAGTCACAAACAGAAAAAAAAAGGGACTTGCTCAAACAAAACACTTACCTACTATGCAAAAAACCTACTATGAAATAATCAGAGGCACATATTTTATATTGTACAGCCTGACCTGTAATATTAATGAGTTCTTTTCAAGTATACTGACTCACTTTTACCTAAACAAAACTAAACATGTATTTTAAATAACCTTCACAAAATAGTGAACCTAAAGTGAGATGCTATGCTAGAGCACAAAAGGAAAAGGAAGACCTAAAAAAGCTACAAAAAAAAAAAAAAAAGCTACTTTAACATTCACAGCAGTAAGAAGTCTGTCTTACCACAGGAACAAAACAATTACCTATTACACATATACGAAAAACAAGTAAGTGTAAGGTGTAAGTCTTTCATTGCTAATGATCTCAAGATACATGAAACACCCAAGGTATCATGCTACTGTTTCCCTCATTAACACACCTTAACTATTCTTCACAATTACATTGCTAATGAGCACACTAAATGTTTTACAGCTGTAACAGTTTTAAATTAGAAACTTTAGCACAAACAGCTGACTTTTAATACATAGCTATCAAGCATCAAAGCTAAAACTGTCTGCATATTGTCCCTCAAGATTATTTCTGTAACTTAGGAAATATAAAATATTCTGAGATTCTTTCTATTGATACGTGGCATAGCATACATTAATTTTAATACTTTATAAATGTTACTGTTTAAATTAATATAATGTTACAGAATAGGCACTATTAACAAGCAAACTATGTGACAACAGTGTATACAAATGGTCAATATGAAACTACCTCTGCAATTTCAAAGTATAGCAATGACTGTATTCTACAGAAACACAGCATTGTTGATAATTAAAACTACTATTATTTTTTAATGGATTTCATTTATTATATATTAAAATGCAAATCTGAAGAAAAACCACATAATGGCTAATCACATACAAATGTCAGGAACAAAATCAAATTTATTAAGCTTGCAGTATTATTTTTGTCTTCTATTACTGTTCAGAATAGAGAAATTTTAAATGAAGACTACTCTTTAATATTAATTGAATAGTACTACATACTGATTAATTAGCTGCATTTTTTAATTCAAAGATTTTTTTATTTAAAAGGTAATATTTCCATTAATTTAAAAATTTTCTGTTATACATGCCATCTACAGTGATTAAGAGATAGTCACTGAGAAAGGTTACTGTATGCCATGTCTTCAATTTAGAAGAAGATACAAAGGCTTGTAACAGCCTTGTTTTCAGTTACTCAACTGTATGCACATATGAACATATGACTTGCACTTATTCCCAAACAATTTCTTTACAAGAATTTATTAGAAAGTAAATGTCTAGTCCTTCCTTGCATTAATTTACAAATTCTCTGTTTCTCATCATTTGCCACATGCACAATGCCTAAAATGAAGGTATACATACACACATATACCCCCCCACACGTGCCTAGATATTGAATATACAGTTGATGGGAATTCAATAATACATTAATGACATTGCATGCAAAAGACTTAATAGTTTCTGTATAAAGAGATTTACATTGACTTATACATTTAACTGTACAAAGACAGAAAGATTTTTCTGATTTTCTGTGACCTCTTAGAAATCAGAAGATGCTTAAATTCAGGACTTAAGTGCACACATTTTAAAAATATTTTGAAGTAAAAGAGTATTTTTACAATTTTTTTATTATTTTATTTTTTTTAGATTTTACTGCAAGTATTATACACAGACTTCTAACTGCAGTATTATTTTATCAAGCATTAAATTTCTCTTAAGACAGTTACTATAATAGCACACTGGTATGAATTTTGTCATTTTTCATACGAACTGAAAAGCAGAACAACACCCTGCTGAACAGATGCTGTTACACATACCGGTATTTAGAATATCAGTCAATGCTCAATAGTATTAAAAGCATATAGATTATGACATTGTAATTTTCATCTTACTCACTGCACAACGCACAGCAATAAGCACATAGAGCAAAATGTAGCCTTTCATTAACTTCGATCTCCAACGTTCCAATTAAAATAAATAAAAAAAAGTCTCAAGTTGTTGCCACATAACCATATTGCCAGATAGGACTGGCATAACCTGCAAATACTTTTTGCTCATGAGGAAGCTCAGAAAAGACAATAGTATTAATGTCTTAATTTAAAAAAAAAATAAAAATTGTAAAAAATTTTAAAGATGAAAAATTCAACACTAACTGGAACACATTTTGTATTAGTAAGTAAAAATACAAATAAAATACACTAATAGTAAAAGAACTTACTTAAATTTTAAAAACAAGCATCTCAATAAATTTAGCATTGCCTTTAGAGTCTCTGCCCAAAAAACAGCCCCAACAAAATAGCAAGTGTTTAGAACAGTATCTTCTTGAATGATAAATAAAAAGCATTTTCTGGTTAAAGCTGAACATTAAGAGCTATGAATGCTATTTTCTTATAAAAGCCTGAAACTAAGAAACTGCTCTTAAAGAGATTTAATAAAAATATTCATTTATCAAATAGTTAAAAGAAATCCAAAATACAGTAAGCTCATTGGAAAAGTGGACATAGGACATTTCTATCCATTATTGCTTTGCTATTCAGTTAACATTTTTTGCATTCAGCTTCAAACTAACATTTCTGAACTAACAAATATATTAAAAATAGTGACATATGTCCTTTTGGAAGGATTTAATTTACTTATTCTTTACTTTGTAGATATTTATGGTGTGATTAATAATAAATAAAGCAAACATTTCTTCCTTGAAGTTAATTAGTTATGTTCATTAGACTTACCAGAATTACAAAAGAAAAGCTGGATCCTTGTTAGATACATTCACAATTGTTTAAGTGTAGATTATAGTTACAGAAGAGCAAAAAGGTATGAAATGCATACACGGGGCTAATGTAAGTGCCAGAGGAACAGACAAGAAAAAAACCCCTCACAAGTAATATAGCTGATTATATATTTCTGTTAAATTAATGTTTAATATTAAAATTATAGAATAATAATGAAAGTAAAACTGGGAATAAGGATCAAAAACCATCATGAGTGAACAATACACCAAGTGAAACATTACTAACATGTCCAAGAAAAAACACTGTCACAAAAAAAAGGCAGCAGGAGGGGAGGCATGACTACTACATCCAATGTTTTCTTGGATTTTCTTCATTCTAGAAAAACACTTCATTCATATGTCTTGAAAATACGAAACACAATGGTAATCCAGTCATACAAAAATGAATGTACAGTAAATGAAAGAAGATTGTAATCTAACACCCTGCTCCAACTCTCTCCTATTAAAATCACAGATGAGAAAAAAACCAATATGCTTTGGTCATACTTTTACTGTTAACTTCTACAAAAGCTTTTCTGACAGTACAAAAATGACTGGTAGTAATTTGTAACAGTAATTTGATATATTCATAAGGAGATGAGCTAGTCATACAAGGCAGCAGAAATCAGGACCCTGGAAATAACCTGAGTGCTGTATGACTAGTGTTCCATCACCATACGTTGCTGGAAAGTTTACTATATTTTTTCAAGGAAGAGTAAAAACAGAATAGATGGATGAGGAACAAGAAGTATTAGATTTCAAAGAATTTCATGAGCAAGTTGTCTTTTAAAAATTCATCAGCCAGATCACACACATCTCCCACCCACAACTGTTTTTTTTCTTTGGAGTAGTACTAGTTGCGACAGGATTGTTCCATCTCTCATGTTACTTAACTTGTGCTCAAAGTAAATTTAAAATTATTGTTATCCACACTCCCAACTGTCTTCACATTACAGCTTGGTGTTTTCCCCTTATCAATCCATCTGTAAGAACTCAGTTATTTGTTTTTTAGCAGTGCAAGACTAACCAGCAGATGACTGGTCATCAAGCTTGGTGTAGAGAAAGGATAGTACATGAAAACAATCCACATCACTTATCTACATTACCTGTTTTCTATTTTTTTAAACCATCACAGATTTATCTTGGAGCTTACAAATTCAGACGCTAATGGAAGGTCTCATTGCTATCTAAGTATGTGTAGACTGGATTCATCATGTATCAAGTGTAACTACATGAGTCAAGTTATGCACGGCGCTTTTTAATATCTACTGCCTTTCACATTTTAGAAGTTTACATAAATACTTGTACATTATTTTAAGCTCTTCCACATTTATTATAGTTTCATCCAATAAACCCACTTCATGTTGCAACCAATATTACAATATAGTCTTAAATATAAGGGACAACAAACACCATGTTCAAAATAGCCAATGCAAACTGCACACATATGACCTGTATCTACCATGCCCAGACACCATCTGAGACTTAGAATGCTTTTGCATTAAAAAAAAAAAAAATCCTATGAGATGTATATGATATTTAAGCTAAATCATAGTTGGTTATTCATTTTAAGAATCAAAGTTAATTAGATAAGATCAATACTTGAAATATGTGGCAGATTTCTTACTTAATTTATTAGGAGTAGAACTTTATATATTACACAGTTCAGGTAGACCAGAAAGAATCAGCTGCATTTTGAAGTTTTGTTGTGTGGAAACAATCTAGTCTAAAAAAAGAGACATCTTTTCCCTCCAGAACAGTAAACAAAGACTTAAAACATAATGTAAAAACAAGTAATTTAGAACCTGTGTTAGCATGTCAAGTGCAGAATTTCTTTCAATTTCTTTTCAGACCTATTGCCCTCCTTTTTAATTTCCATTTCCTTCCACTTTTTTTAATTAATTATTTTTGTGATGTTCATTATTACCTGTTTTGCAAGTTACAGAGATGTTTAAATTATAGAGGACTTTGCCATCTCAAAGATACAGCTTACACAAGTAAGAAAGAAGACCAAAACAAGCATCTGAAAGAACTTCTCTCAAAAACACACATGACAAGCTACTCTACAAATTTATTACAAGGGGGTCAACAACCATATGGCCTTGACAAGCACCACCAATAAATACCCACAAATTTCACCTTCCTGATAATTGTTTTATCATTACAAAGCATACTATCACCATACAACAAAGATTATCAAAATATTAAATGCAAACTCTAATGCATTTCTTGTTCCACGAAGAGTGCCTGCTATACAAATACAACTTCGTAGAGCTCATTATTTACTGCCATTTCGTTTCTTCACTATCCCTTCCTCCCCTAAAATTTCCCTTTTCTTTCTTATTCCTACCTTTTGTTTTTGCTTTTCTTCTTCCCCTCTCTTACTATGCACTTCTGTTTTGCCATCTGTTCTCACTTGTTACTTTCTTTCAGCTGGCAGAACTTGAACCCCGGGGCAGAGGTCCCATTTAGCCATGTCTGAGAATGTCAAGCAATTCTGGCTATGAAAGCCAGCTACCACCTCGGAAGGGATGGAGGGGGGCTTTAAGCCCACCAGAAAAGCCTGCCCAATAAAAGTCAGACTCACAGCCTGTAATTATAACTTCTCACACACATACACTGGGGCTTTGGAAACTGTCCAGGCTTTCCTTTTTCCCACCCCTCCCCTCCTGTTTGTTCTCTGCACTCTAGCCAACACATAAGAAGCTGAAGTGGTAGTCAATACTTTGGTATACCTCAAGGGTCTTACCTTACTACTCAAGTGACATCTTCTTGCAAACAGATACCCACAAACTGTGAAAGAGCATTCAAAAAAGCACAAAACATACTAATAATCTTTTTCAGGATTTCAGAGTTGGTTTATTCACTGAAGTGCAGAATGCTCGAGCAGGATTTTTAAGATGCACTGCAGTTTCAGCGTAGTTTGTAAGATCAGTTTGCAGACTCTTTTTGTAATTGCAAATACATTCCTTATGCTGGAAGTACTATCACTGGTGCACTCACTGTTAACAAAACAGTTAGTTTAATAGCCCTTTTTAATCTACTGAAATTACATTAGAACAATGATTTTAACTGAACCCTTAGAAATTTGTACAGGCTACACATAATATTAATGCTATCAACGGAAATTTCCCCGTGATCATCTCATTGTAATACACACTACTTCATCAGTTACACACCTCCTATGCAACGTATGTGAAAAAGAAGTATCCTAACATTAGTCAGTACATAAATAGCTGGCACATTGGAAAGATATGTTTGCAGATCAACCAGATATTCATTTGACTCTCTGCAGTATTTCTGATGTGCCAAACTGCAATATTATGTTTGCCAAATTTAAAATTTCATGGCTGTTTTTTTGTAATTTGGAATATTTAACAATGAGCTCTGTCCTCCATTACAAGACCAAACCTTGTGTAAATGCATTACAGTAACAGTGAAGAAAGCACACTGTGCCAGTGTAGTGTCTTTCAGGAGAAAAAAAAAAACCAAACAAACCAAAACAAAGGGAAGGAAACCAAAACCAAACCAAACAAACAAACCACACGCCACCACCAAAAAGCTCCAACCCACAGAACGTTGAAATCAGTAGGATACTACACAGGTTTTGAGTTAGAGCCTGTGCTGACAATACTCCAAAACGTAGGATTAACTGCTATCATTAATTCTGGACTTGACATTTAACAAACAGGGTGTCACAGTGTCCTGTGACACAAATTTATTTTGTTTCATGACATTAACTGTATCAGTATTATAGACTGATTATTGAAGTACCTAAAGCATCCAACACACACACACCAAGTTGTACTTTCATCATTAATTTAGCAAAAGATGGCACCAGATATGCTCTAGTTCTTGCTAAAAGGAAAACACTGAAATTGGAAGATTCTAATTTTACACAGACTGAGAAGTCTTACAAAAAACAATTCTTAAAGGCAAATCCAGTGGGCACAGCAGACCATTTCTCAATCAGACCAGACTAATACCTTAATTTACTTTCTCAAACATTTATCAGATAGCTCAAAAGAGTTAAAAACACTATGTACCATGAACCTATAGAGAAAGCACTTCATAACTTTTTCAAAAGACTACAGAATTAAACATCTGTCAGTACACAAACTACTTCTGAATTCATTTAATAAGTAAAATAATTTATGCTTGTATTACTGATGGATGACTCCATACATACCAATGCCAGATTAAGACCACACATAACATTCAAACGCCATTATGGCAAGTTCTGTGCTATGCAACCAATTGTCTACACCAATTGGTTGCATCGCACAATGCAACAGAATGACCATTTTGACTCCTATTAGTTGCTATTGTTCCTGTATCACAGCAATGCTCTTGCACAGTAAGTGGTATAAACAAGGCTTATACCACATTAAGAGCCAACCACTGCCTTAAAAAAAGCCTTGAATGTATAGGTGGGATTATTATCCTTACATGACTCTGTGTGATTCAGAATTGCAAACTTAAGAATACAGTTAATTTCTACCTTTAAATTAGTACATAGTTCAATAGTTATTTGTCTTTTAAGTGATTTTTCTAAAACATTAGATATCTAGAAGTATTTTTTTATCCAGTGTTCTAAATCTATCTTCCCCTTCAATTTCTTCTTCTCCCATGTTCAAAGATTTTTACCTGTTTTAGCTAAAACACTTTTAATGTGGTATTTTCCTCTTTAATTACAGCACAATAAATGTAAGGAACCATTGTTTTGGGACTTGGATGGTCATGGAGGGCTCTTTGTTCATTTGCTCATTTTCAATGAACAGAAAGGTTTAATTTAGACCTTTCTAGCAACTGTTGGATAAAAAGGCTGGCTGATGGACTTCTTTATTTTTTGAGGTCTAATTTTTCTGATTAGCTTGTTATCTATGTAATGAAAATATCCATCTACCCTTTATTTAGTCATATTTTTCTCAGTTTTACATCTATGCAAATTTCTCTTATGGTAACTTCCCAGAGAAGCTCAGACTATTTCAGTATTCCTGCTAAGATTCAGCCCCTCCATTTTAACACTGCACAGTTACTTAGCTTTCTAGTGGAAAAATGTGATCCAGCAGTAAAGCAAATCTAAATAAAGCAAATTCTTAACACATTCAGAAATTAAAAAAAAAAAAAAAGAAAGTTTCCAAAGTAAAAATGGAAGGAAGCTTCAATCTTGCCTTTCTGAAAAAGGTAGAAATGCTATGAAAAAAGGAGGAATGCATCTAAATTTGAAACAAATGTAGAGTCAGCATACAAAAGACTAACATAAAGCCTGGAGAGTTCCATATTCGCTGCAATTAATCAGGCATTTATCATCACAAGTCGCCATCATTTTAGACAGGAATTGGATAAGCATGTAAGAACAAAATGTTAAATAGTGTAGATTAAAAAGCAGATGCACAGGCTCATGTTACTTTTAAAAAGCAGACTTTTCACAGGAAAATTTTTTTTAAAAAAAAGAAGAAAAAAACCCACACTAATGGAGGGAGGTAGAACAACAGTTCAGAATCATCTAACAATATGTAAAAAACTTCAAATATTTATCGCATGAAAGATACCTCTAAAATTATGGAATGCTTTAAGAGAAGTAACTCAAGGTAAACAAAATTAGCCTAATACAAAATGCTGCATTACTTATAAAATTTTGGTAATTCCTAGTGTCTGGGTTTTTTTCTTTTTAATTTGAGCCTAAAGCTAGAGCTACAAAACGTGTATATCATGTGAAGTACCTCTAGTAGAGTCTGTACAGATGCAAAGAAAAAAAATTTTTAGAAAGAGAAAAGAAGAAAAAAAAAGACAAACAGCCCATTTCTTTCAGGAGGATCTCACCATGTCTTTTTCCATGTGTTGCAAATCGAAATAGAATGCAGAATAAATTTAGGAAGACATTTCTGGTTTGGCTAGGGTTTTACTTTTTGCCAATTAGCATATTAACTTTCAGAAGATAAACATGCCAGCTGAAGCTAGACGTTAAATGATAAATCTGCTAAGGGAACAAAAACTATAGGCAAAATGTAATAGCATTGGTCTAAATTTTAGGCCAAAGGGATTACTACGAGAACTCAGGTGGCACCACAGCTGAACTTGTATTATACTTTACTGCTCACAGGAGCTTTAAGATTGCAAGTGCCACTTTATTTAATACTAACAGTATCAGAAATAATAAAGTAGTCACACATGCATAGCAAATTTATTCCCATTTATCTAGATTACAACAGGATGAAAACCATACACAACCTCCTCTTTGAATACAAAAATGCATTTTGAACTTTCTCTTCTCATGGATTTGTAGTTTTTTCTCTGTAGCTGAGAGATGAAAAGAATAAGCCAAACTAAACATGCTTTTCTCCAAAAGAAATTTGAATACTAGTCACTGATTGCAATTACTGTATGTGTGAAAATTATTTTTATTTTAAAACACAGTCATTCGAAATGGATGACTCTGAGGTCAATTAATGTAAAACTTGGAACAGTTGCATGAAAGCTGAACTATTACACAATCAAGAACCAAATGTACACAGATGTACAGAAAGATCTCAGAACGCCAGTATTTTTCAGGCATTGCAATAGTGCAATGACTATGGTTTCTGTTAATTCTGCACCATCTTTCCAATGCTTACAGAGCTGCACAGACATTTCAATTTTGCTTAGTCGATAATGAACAATGTAAAGCTTTTCCAGCTGAAAACAACACTGCTGGAGTTTTTAAACAAGTTTCATTTTGGTTTTATTCGAAGTTATCAAGGGAGATAATAATAGATCCTTTCACTCCGAAATACCTGGCAAGATACAAACAGTGACACTTCTAGATTTAACAAAAAACAAAACATTAGGACAAAAAAGTTGGGAATCTCTTTTAGAAAACACTGTAAATCTAAATTATACTTTGCAGCAAAAAGGATTATGTAATTGTTAAATAAACTAGACAATAATTTCCAATAGTTGATATAACTAAAATATATTTTCAGTAAGACACGCCCTACAACATGTATATGGAAACTTCTTGTTTTGAGAGTGGAAAAACAAGTTTATAATTAAAATGTGACAATTATGCCTCCTAAGAAAGTAACTTTTATTATTACTTTTGCTATATAGACAGCCACCCATAGCAAAATGTATTGCAAAATATTTTTACTAGAATAAGAAGGATGCAGAAATAGGGAAGTTAGCTTAAGTTCCAGTAAGTTTGCGTAATAAAATACAATAATTTACAGAATTATGTCATGAAACACCATGAAAAACCATCAAAGCTATAAAGTCACTTATGTTTTGGAGGTGTGTATATAGATAGATATTTCACAAGTGGAACATATTTGTGGAACACCAAGTATGGCATATTACCATCACACTCAAAATGCTAATAGGTAACCACTTATAGTTACTTTATAGCGAGCTAGACCTTATATTCTGAATTATAGTCAAGTCTTCACACATAAAACAAACTATGTGTGTACTTGTAGTACATGCTTCTACATCCTGATTCCTGTTTAAAATAAATGTTGATAAATGTATAAAATTTTGAACAGAATGCAGAAACCAAGCCTAAGACATGCCTTAACGAGTGCATTGAACAAACAAGAATCTCAATGCTGAAGTTCTGAGCAAATTCACAAGGTATTAATCTCTTGTATGTGGTAATTCATTAAATAGCTTAGAAAAAAAATACAATTATAACAATTTCATTTTCTACAGGAAAGTAAAATAAATTATTAATGTAATTTTTTTTCCTCAGTCATCAAAATGCAATGCCATTGAAAAATTCATCAGTGAGCCAGGGCTGAAAATAGAAAACCCAAGCCCTGAACATTTCACTTCAAACAGAGGTCTTTCAGAGATTATTTTCGGGGGGGAAGGGCAGGCTGTAAAGTCCATATCAGCATTACATAGCAAAGCACCTTTAATTGCCCTGAAGAAATGGGAAATAAAACTCTTCCCTCTCCACTTCAGTTTCCATCTTCACTCATTCACCATACATCAAAGGGAATCAACGCAACCTGACACACAAGGACTATTCCCCTCAGTGATCCGGCAGGTGCTGAGGCCAGACAGAAAGCCTGTTTTCCACAGCCCTTTACCTTGTTTGATCGCTGGTTACTTTTGATCTGACACTGCCCTTACGCTAGTAATGACTTCCCCCTCACAGAACCCACCTCGCATCTGTCACCCAGAATAAAGGGTATCACACTGCGCCCTGACAAGGCCTATGGCCATGAGATGTGCTGCCAGCGAAAGGCTCCCCAGCTCCCACCATTTCCAATTCAGCTCCCTTTGTTCTGCTGGGTACTGGAGCCAGGGCACCAGTAACAACAGAAAGGATTATACACCAGCTGTGAAGCTGAGCCTTCATGAATTTATATCTTTTCATCTCGGCTCCATCGTCTCCTTAAATGCGGTGAACTTCATGGTGGTTGCTATGAAATACACATCCAACAAATGTTATGGAAAGTTTGTTTAAATCCTCTTTCCCTGGAAAAGAAAAGCCAGTGAATGTCCTCTAGTTAAACTGAGGAGCACTTTTCTTTTTTCCAACTATTATTATTAAAGTTTTCCAATTAATGTTGTAGGAGGTCACTAAAGGCCAGCTGGCTGGTAGCACTGAAAGGGCAGACAAAGTGAGAGGGGAAGGATATGATTTTTGTTTTATTGACAAAAAGTGTTTCAGAGTTAAATGAGTTCTTTATACCCATTTTTTTCTTTAGAACTATTGTGTGCTTTAGCAGCAGGTAAAGAAAGTAGAGGAGGGTTTTAAATCAGATCATGTTACTTGGAGAATGTATAAAAAAAGGATGAAAACTACACAGGTAATACTACACAAAATTAGATAAAATGGGTTTTGTTCTAGCTTTTAATTACAAGTATTTTAATAGTATTTTTTGAATTTCAGTGTCATAACATATTTGAAAGATATAAACCTTTTTAGTCTGGAATTCCAGTTAAAGAACTGAAACTCACAGCACAAAGGATACAATCCTATTTTTCCACTACTGTGTAAACATAGATTTGCATGACATGGGTGAGAGTCTATTCATAAAGATTACACATTTGATACCCCAAATAAAAGGGTCTTGACTTCCACAGAGTGTTGGATACTCGTATTGTAAAATTAATAGGAATTGAGCACACTAAAAGTCTTTGGGAGTAACTCTTTGAGGATTTAAGCATGAGTTTAGGAACCCAATCATGTAAACTGCTCTATTTCCAAAACTGAAATCAGATATTCTGAAGAGCTGTTGGTCTAATTAACACCTACATGATTCAGAACGAGTACCTCCAGTCACTATCTAAATTTTAACTAAGTTCTGTTGAAAATTCAACTCGTTTTTCCAATTATTTCCTCTTAAAAATAATAGTCAAACTCTAGAATCTAACTTGATGTTTGAAAGGCTGGAACAGTATCTGTTGAAGCCTGCTGAACTTCACATGGCATGATAATCATACACAGCAATAGTGCATCATAACCTGCTGACATCTCCACATGCATCCTAGAATAATCCTGAAATGAAGTCAAAGAATGTATAGCAAATGAGGACTCTGTTCAGTCCTTTTCCATCAGGAAGCTCTAGGCCACTATGATTTACTGAAGTCCATCCTTGCAAGAACAGACAAAAAAGCATAACAACAGGTAAAGAAAGACACCACAACAGATAGATTTGACAAACTTTGTGCAAGGCACTAACTGGGAATACCAAAGCACTGCCATCATATGACTGTATTTAAGGAAACTGGTTACCTTAAAATTAAGACAGACAATGATTCTCTGAGGTTTTAATACCACTATGGTTCTTGACAAAAATCAGCATTTTCAAATAAAAGTATCACATTTTGCCTGACAATTTAAGCCTGGAGCTCACTGCCTACCCCTGCATCATCTTCGTTGCAAATGGGGGGTTTTAAACCTAAAAAGTGGGTTACTGGATGAACATAACAGACACAAAATAGATCTTCAGAAAAAAAGAATACAGGGAGGGCAAGTATACAAACTGTGAGAATTAAACTGGAACAGATTTTTCTCTGATTTGAATTAAAATATGAAGCTACAGGCTTTAAAAGAAAATCATGAGGAGGAGAAAAACATTTGCAACACCCAAGGAAAAGAAAACAAATAGTACCTGAGATACTTCTTGGCTTATCTGAACAGAATATAACAAAATGCACATGAATCAAACTGATGAGACATCTTTGCATATGGCAACCTATGTAAAACTTTAAACATAGCCTAGAAGGCAAATACTTCTGGAATTAAAAAAAAAAAAATCAGATGATGAAAAAAGAACAAAACTTAAGTTTAGCAATCTTGAAAGATAATTCAGAGCAATAATCACAAAGACAGCAGGCATTTAGAGACTGCTAGATACTTTTCCACAAACAGTTGAAAATTTCATTGAAATTACAGCTTTCATGGGAACAGATAACCAACTGCAAGAAGGAGGGACACGTCTTCCCTGTCAAACAAGAACAGTGTATAGATTATGCAGCCTGGACACTGAGGTGCATTACAATGACTGAGCATAAAGTTGTTTCAATACAGGATTTCAGGCCAATGTTTACTTTAGACTAAATGGAAGCCATCTGAACGAGGCCAGCATAAGGCCAAGTCTGAGCCTGTCTTACATGTAAGCCAGGCCTACACATTCAGTGCTGTTCTAATGCATTCACTCAGTAATAGGAGTACATACAACATGTTCTTACCTCCTACTACCATCAGGAGAGGGGAGCATGGTAGGAGGGGGAAAGGAAAAAAACCACACCACCCCAACCCTCCTGCCCCCCCCTCCAGCTTGTCCTCTACAGATCAAACCCTAGTGAATAACTGTTTTGTGCAAAGCAGAACAGATCCTACTGTTAGCTGGGTGCCCTCAACTCAGGGATTCTTGCTGGTAATTTCTCTTCCCTCTTCACAGAAGTCTTAACACTCCAGTTCTGATGAGAAACAGCAATCTTTCTGAATTATTTTTTTTAGCGGGTGGTGGGAGGATGCCATTCTTATTGGCATCTGACAGCTTTAAAGCTAACCAAACTGACCTGGAACAAACTTGGTGTCAGTAAGTGTAAACTGAAAATACACTGTGAAAGTATACCAGGCAAAGAGAAAAGTGCTCAACAGAAGGAATGGGGAGCGGGGCATAACTTCAGTCAACTTAAAATGATCTCAGTAGCACTGAATAACAAGGTGAAAACTATAGGCTTGTATCATGATTGCAATCTACTACCTGAATTTGAAAAGGAATTAAGGTCTGCAAAGACAGAAGCCCTTGGCCTCCTTCAACCAGTTTGCAAGACAGAATAACAATAATAAAAAAAAATTCTTGTGAGACAAGTAATAACTTTCAGTAAGCATTTTTGATTCAGACCACTTGCACTACACAGAAAAAAATGAACTAGTTACTAAAAGAAAAGACAGGCATTTGTATAACAACTAGATTAGACTCAATAACAAAAAGAAAACCTCTGCAAAATCATTTAGATTTCAGAGGAGAAATGGAAAAGAAAAAAATGTGTATATATGAAAAACAATAGCTACAGAAAGAATAAAAAAATTCTGTACTTTGTATAAAAGTTTACTTTTTTTTAATTAAGGTCAGCATTTAATGTTGCTATGGTTAAATCAAAATTCTCATTCAACAGAAGAGTCCAATCTTTCCTTTTATCTGAAGCTTTGGAATTCTGTTTTTGTTTGCTTGACTGGGGAGCAGAGAGAGTTTTGAAAAAGCTAAGAGACTCAAACTACTCCACAGTCTGATTTTGATTACAATAAAAAATAAATAGTTCCCCTGAAATATACACTAATTAGGTAGAGGAAAATTCCTGCTTTCTGCCCCCACTCCAAGCAGTTAGCAGTGGTCAGAAAAAACACGTTTGTAGTAACAGAAATAGAACATTGAGGCTGAACTGTCAGCCTCAATTCATCAGAAGAACCACAGATTGGCAATGACTCACGAGATGCACCAAATAATGTTGTGTGTTGAGCCTTTAAAAAAAAAAAACAGCAAACAAACACCACAATTTTTACATAGTAGAGTTCTTCACCCTACAGATGCATACAATTTACTTCAACAAAAAAAAATAATAAAATGGCAATTCTAAGCATTTTGTAAATTGATACTGAAATTATTTACATAATATTAAGTTTCTGTTTAAAAGGAGGAAAACAAGCAACAACATGAATACTGTATGACAAAATGCCTCCAATTCGAACAGCAATTCAAGTACCATAAAAATAGCAGCTACTGGGTAGTCGAGTAATTTAAAGCTTCACTACCTGTGTAATTCACATATAAAAAGTCTAAGAACTGATTTTGGCACTTGCTGGTTCATGAAGTCATACAGAAATAGTTTAACAACTGACTGATAAAAAAATGTTGGTTTAGTTGATAAAAATCACAGTGTTAATATAATAGATCAGACTTCATGAAGACATCAGAGTACATATAAATTAAGTTAAAAGTTCATGAAGTTATAAATGAGGCACCATCATGGAGTGGGTACCTGTCTATTAGCTGGGTCTTAGCCTTCACTCTACTTAAAAAATTCATCTTTTTTAAAAATGGTTTTGTGTAACTGAAATACATTCATAAATGCCCATAAAATATACATGGTAGCACAGGATAAAACACAAAAATATCTGTGTCAATTTATATCTGCAATCTATACAGTAGAAGTCTACCTATGGCAAAAACACTTCAGCTTAGCAGTGATTTAATTCTTCATATTGTGCTGTATAGCTGTCTGAGATTTCACTTTTCAAGATGAATCCAAAACCATTTTTCATAATTCCTATTAGCAAACTACCCCCACACCCTTTAATTTGAGGAAACTACACACCATGGACCATTTTCAAGAATGAATATTCCCAAACTAGTCTGATGCTCATAATCTACACCTTTGATTCCACACTCATATATTACTTGGGTAATTTTTAATATATATTTTAAGACCAGAACATGAGGAATAGGAATTAGTAATTCTCTGTGATGAAAGTAGCTTACATTTACTTTCGGAAGTAACACTGATAACACTGATGACTTAAACATGTCCTGAAAATGGAAGAAAAAAAAACAAGAAAAAGTTGGTTTGGGGGAATTTGACCACCCCTACCCATTCTTCTCCACCAGAGAAAAGCCAGAATAGGGTGTAAGACTGGATATGTTTGGACAGCAGTGTCACTTACAAGATGACTGACGTGTCTTCTGATTAGGCCTAGCCTCAACTTTAAGGGGATCCATGGGGGGGGTGGGGGAAGAAGAAGTTAAGAGCACCTCTTATAAAGTCTGTTTTCAGTATCACAGATCATTAAGACTTCTGGGAAAGCAATTGTAGTTTATTAGTCTTGAAGACTTGACCAGCAAGGCTTTTCCAGAACTTTTCTCATTCTTTTTAATCCCCAGGCCCAGGTTTTTTTAAACCCCCAAACCAACAAACCAAATAAAAAAACCACCTAAAACCCACCACCAAGCAACTTTATTCTTAATTTTTCCAACACAAAAGCTTGGCATCTTGAAGCTGCCAAAAAAAAAAAAAGAGTTACATGGTACTGCACTAGTCTGTTCTTCAGCACATTAACTCTAGTAGGTTTTGCTATTTACATTTTCTATGTAAGAGTCAAGAACCTCCCACTTTCCTCATTTTAACATGTTCCTGACATAAAACCAAGGTACAAAACACAGATGAGGAAAAATAAACTGACAAAAAAACCAACACAAAACCACAACTGCCTGCTTCTACTCGATCCTACACTTACAGCAGACCCTAGCATCTACAGAAAGAAGTTTCAGATAGCTTCAGGTAGCCTTTTCAGACCCTGAAGAGAAATTCATACTGTGCCATGTCATGCCAAATTACTCTATATGTAATTTAGCTAAGTAATCCATTTCAAGATGAATTCCCTTTAACGTAGACAGTATGTATAGGCAGAAAACAGTATTAAGTTTCTTTTCAAACCTTGGCTTGAACACAGGCAAGCTGTATTTTTCAGAGGACAATAAAAGCGCAAAAGTACATCCTCTATACTGTGGTGGTATCCCCTGCCAATCGGTACAGAAAACCTGAATTTTAAGGATTCATAAACAGTCATTCATGCAGATTTCTTACTTTTTTTTGTGAAAAATTAGAACTCTAAGAAAAACATTTGCTCACATACATACTCACTAGCTAGAAGGAAAATTTCTGTCCGAAGTAGTCATGGAGGAAATGTTACATGCAACTGAAAACTTAAGGTCTTAAAATGGAAATTGTTGTGCTATATTTATGTAGGTAACACAAACTGCACAGACAGTAATATTAAATGAATTTTTAGCTCTTCAGTAATATTTGTTTTCAAAATCAACAGCTGCTTTTACAAAAATGCTGATTTTCTGGGGTGTAGGAGACTAGTAATTACTCCTCACGCTCATGAACCTAACTTTTCTGCATGACAAGCTTAAATTAAGAAAACCATAATCATACATCTTCTGAATACAACTACAAATAGGTTAACCAGTAATAACGTAATAATTATGTCCTCTTTCCATGTAGTTCAGCAAAGAAATTAATTTGCAGTGCTCACCTAAAATAAAAAAAATCTAATTTCAACTTCTAGAAATTAGAGAAATTGAGTATCATTTTTAAGATAGCTAAATTTGTCAGAAACAAATATTCCTGGAGAATTAGAGAGATGGAAGAAGATTACACTCTCCTGTGATGAACACTAAGTATTGCAGAAGTCAGCTGTCTTAGTAAACACAGCCAGAGCATGTCAATAATTCCAGCATAGTAGATTTGATACCCAAATATTCACAGATACTCTTCTACCCTACACAACATTCAACTCTTAAGAGCTGGAATATCAAGATATAGCTTGATATAGCTTGTCGTTTTTATTGTTTAGCCCTTACCAGTAAGGCAAGTTCATTTGAGAGCATTTATTTGCATGTGTTTGTTTCATTTTCAATTAACCACGCTGAAGCCTAAGAAAAACAAACTTACTCTTATTTCTTGTATAGATGAGCCCTCTGAATACCAACCCCGTCCTATGACCTTTAAGTACTAGTTAGAAAATCTTTACAATAGCAACCATTTTTTTGTTCACCCTTCAAAATGTTATTTCCATTTTACATTTCAGCTTATAGGCAGCTCAGATGTTTTCTCTCTGTTTAAGCAGAAAAATATTTAAAAACAATTACTTCCCATGCACTTCTTTTTCACCATAATTTTGTAACCTATATTTTTTTTCTAATTAATGTTTTCATAGTTCAGACAGAAAATATTCTCAAACCATTCTTATAATTTTACCAAACTGGTAGGAGACGGAACACCAGCACAATCTTTTCCACTGCTGTGGTTTAACTCTGGCCAGCAGCTCAGCCCACACAGTCACTTGCTCACTGCCCCCACTGGGATGGGGAGAATATCAGAAGGGTAACAGTGAGAAAACTCACAGGCTGAGATAAAGACAGTTTAATACATAAAGCAAAAACTGCATGTGCAAGCAGAGCAAAATAAGAAATTAATTTGTTTTTCCCCATCAGCAGGCAGATGTTCAACCATTTCCTGGTAAGCAGGGCTGCATCCCATTAACAGTTACTTGGGAAAACAAACTTTTTAACTCTGAACATCCCCCCCTTCCTCCTTCTTCCCCCGGTTCTGTTGCCGAGCATGACACCCTATGGTCTGGAACATCCCTTGGGTCAGTTGGGGTCAGCTGTCCCAGCTGTGTCCCCCCCAACTCCTTGTGCCCCCCCCAGCCTGCTCACTGGTGGGGTGGGGGAGAGGCAGAAAAGGTCTTGGCTCTGTGTAAGCACTGCTCAGTTTCCAACACTGTTTTGGTCACAAGACCCAAAACCTAGCACCATATGAGCTACTATAAAGAAATTTAACTCCATCCCAGCCAAAACCAGTACACTCACAAAATCATTCCAATAGTCAGTTTAGTTACACTCATGCATTCATGTCCCAGACAGATATATAACACTCAACCCTTGAAAAACTTAAAAGGTATAAAAATAATTTCGTATTTTTAGAAAACAGTAATTTCTGCATAGGTATAAAGCTCACACAGACAAAAAAAACCCATTTGGATGCAATGGAGCAAGGAGACCATAAGATAGTCACAAACTGGTGTCTGAAGACAAAACCAGCAAGGCAATCTTTAAGAAAGCCTCAGACACAAAAGAACTTTCAAATGTTTAATATGAGGAAAATTTTAAAAGGTTACAATACAAAACAGAAGAAAGGAGGAAAACTAAGCTAAGGACTCTGGGAAAAATGCTGGGGCAAAGCTGCACATAGCTCTGAAAGGCAAAACCGGATGTTCAAGATTAGGTACCATAAGCACAATAGTACCTATGTCTAAAGCCCAGAAAAACACAGTTTCTTAAGCATTTAGCATTCTGCATAAAAAGAATAATGACAGTGGAAAGACCATAGCAAAATCGACAGCATTTAAGGCTGGAATTTCTAGGATGATGAAAGCACATAGAACATCGAGCACAAAAACCAGTTTTAGATATTGATGATAAATTTACAATGAAAACCTCCAGCTAAGTGTAAATCCAAAAATTCATGCATCTAGGGCACTGATGTTGCAGTTCAAAAGTTACAACAATTTAACCTTGACTCAAAAAAAAGACAGTATTTAGGATAGTTTGAGCGGTTCCTTCTCCATGTCCACTCAATTTGCCCTGTAACATACATGCCAATAATGTGATATTTTATTGAACACAACTACCTGGAAGAGCACCTCAAGATATTCACAAAACATGAATGTATTTGTTCCCAGATACTGGCCACTATAGCAGTACAAGAAGAAGGAATGTAGACATTTGTACAGCTTACTTCCATTACCCCTAACTGCATACAAGGTTTGATCTCTTATACTTAAAACTTCAAGCTATGTAAAGTTACAGTCAAGTTCTTTGGGAAACAAGGTGTTTTCATCCAGCTTCAGAAATTTGACAAGTTCATTTTTCTAGTTTCATAAAGATAAAAAGTTCAAATGGAATTTTCAGGAACAGATGATATAAACAAAGATGCCTGTCTGTCATTCATTATTTTTACATAATCTTGCCTTCATCCTATACAAATAAAAACATATTTGTATTATCTTTGATGGCTGCAAATTACCACCATTTTAAAATAATGATACTGACAGTTTTAAGGATTTGCTTCACAGCATCATGCTTGTGATCTCTTTCAGTAAGAAGCATCACAGCTCACTGGGAGCAATATTATCAAGTTTGATTTACTGCTACCTTTAAGTGAATGGCTGAAGATTTTTACAAAGTACAACATGGGTCAAGATACTGACTTAATTTATTAAGAACTACAAGTGATTTATCTGGAGTTTGCCAGTGGTCTCTCTGCCACCAGATGTCACTAGATTAAAAAAAAAAAAGGAAAACCAACCCATTCCCTGACCACCAGAAAAACCCTACAGATACCGAAGATTTCTGTTACAACTCAATTTAAGTGACTTTAATACCTAACAGCACACACACTATTAAAACACATGTTTTAGTGGAAAGATTTTTCACTCTAGTATCATGGAAATCTATTTGTGACTAAAGTAGTGCAATAATACTTGGACCACTGACCCAAACCCCAATGGTTTGAATATGGATATTTCAAACAGTCAAAAAGGCTCCATATCCAACTACCAAACCCCACTCACCAAGTTTTTTAATTAGATTAACAGCTCAAATAACTTGTTCAACAGCAGCAACAAAAGCAAAAAAAAACCCAGAAAACAAACAAAAAAAAAAAACAAGTAGAGTGCCTATACTCTGGTTTAATTCAAGATTATATCAATTAAAATTTTGTATAAATCTACCCTACATAATCAAACTTAAACATTTTGCTTAGTTCAGTAACATTTATCATTTCAGTAAGCAGACTGAAGCATAAGTTTCTTCATAAAATTTATTAATTACTGGAATCCAGGGAAAAAAAATATCATTTCACTGCATACATCTTTTTCAGTATAGTAGTTAAATATTATTACAGAGGTTTTATAGCTTCAGTAAAAGCCCTTTTGAAGGCAAGGTGCTATTGCAACTTTCTATTAATTTGCTTTTACTTACGTACATTCCCTTTACCTATAATGCTAACAGGTCCAATTAGACAAAATACCACAACAGTAAAGAAATTGTATGGGCATCTTCTCAGCTGAGTACTAATTAGATTTTAACTTTCCATTTGCAGTTTGACAGAGTACTTAATAAAAACAAAACATTGCATGCTCTAGAAATACAGAAATACCCTATAAATACTATTAATTTCTGTACTGCCATTGCCTTTCGCATGTATTTCAGTTACGACATACAATGGCTCTTCCATTAACTATACAGAAAGCATAAAAATTTATTTATATTTAAAACTCCCACCTTGCTGCAATTTGCTTGTAGGTTTCTTTTAGGTTTTTCACATTACCTACATCCATTTGGATTTTTAGTACCGGAATCTTCAATATTGAGAATATCATTTGCTGCAGTACTTTGTAAGTTTGATGTACAAGTTCACTAATGTGCCCATCGTTAATGCGCAGACATTAGCAAAAATTACTTAAATGTATAAATAAATGTATTTTAACCTTTTCTAAAATTGTATGCAAAATACGTCACCTGCAAGTATCAATCAAATGAATAATCATCTTATAATATTGACCCAAAAGTAGAAAAATATCTGCATCAGCCACTTTTGCACTATTTTATTCCATCCCTCAGTTCATCATTATTGTAATTTACAGTGTATGTACTACATATTTTTATACAGAAAACATGCATTAAAAGTGGTAACATACTATACCATAAAGAATTACTGTAAGTGGTATAATACCTAATTTTATAGGAACATAAAAATTTTAAGTATTTTAAACCATAGAGTAGGTAGAGCCATTAATCTACCACATGTAACCTAACAAGTCAAGAAACATAATTAATACAATACAGATTACAACTCGAGCTCTTAGTTGCTTTTAAAATGTATGCATACACAGACACACACACTATACATGACAAGTCAACTCACAACATTGAACAGTTGGTTAATAAGCTCAATAAATACAGTACTTGTTTAAAAAAGACAAAAGAAAAAAGCAGAGTAGTCAAAGCATATAGCTGACCTTACTATTAAGCCAGAGTATTTATATGTACAGTCCAGCATTTGAAAGGGGTATACAACTAGCTTTACAAGAAAGTTACAGCCTATACAAACATTTTGTTCCTGCATAGTATATAGTATAAAGAAGCTGCATTAGCATTTATAAAGAGACTGAACACGGGGAACTGGCAATAGGATATGGAGCCATTCACTTCTACAAGTGTCCCGGGTCTGGTATCTAAGTTAATCGTTTGACAAATGGTCAGTAGTTTTTATGAAATGAGCTGGTGTTTTCAGTCCAGTTCCTGGTGCTTTTGTTATGTGGTTATCTATCAACTATCAGCCACAGTAAAGACTGAGTGAGCACGGAGACCGAACAAGCCTCTTAACCCTTGCTAGAGGTTTCCCTAGGTCAGGGTTTGCAGCACTTTGGTGGGACAGTGGGGTAAAGCTTGCACTGCTGCTGCTGCTGCTCATGATGTACCCATTTAGGGGACAAAGAGAGGACTTCAGTTTCCAGTGCTGTCAGTCTGAACAGTTTCATAAACACTGAACTCCTGTTAAAATGAAATTTTCTTTCACCTGCTTAAACACAAAGTTTCACCACTGAAGACAAACATTGGGAGGGGGGAGGGCAGGGGACAGAAATCATACAAAAAGATGAAAGCATTAGCAAAGGGTAAAAAAAAAAAACACACCAAGGAAAAAACAAAAACCCACACATTGCAACTCTTTAGTAAAATCTCTTCCCACAGAGATGTCTTTTGAACAATACAACATAGAAAAATACTTTCAGAGTAACTTAAGGTACTGCATTTAAAACCCAAAATATGGTGTCAAGTATTAAGCTAAAAATTGTTGCCTTAAGGGGTTCCTATTTTATTGGACACCAAGGGCTTATTCAGAAACAGCTTGCTTCTACGACACGTACCATTGAAATATAACTGAAGAGTGAGACACCTGAAGTACTTTTGTTTTACATAATTAAAAAATAAAATGAATGTAGTAATTAAGAAGATCCACACTATTAGACAAGGGTGCACACAAAATAATTTGCTTTAAAAAGCAAAGTTTTCTGTGTTGTATTCCTAAGTACACATCCCCAGAAAACACTTTCTTGGCCTTTAATAAGCTACAAGTTCAAAACTGCGCTAAACATCGTAGAAGGTGGTCTTCTCTAGGAACGGATGAAAAGCAAACCAAAGAACAATAGCTGGGTTTCTCCAAGGTTTCGCTCAGGATCTCCAGTAGCAGTTAGTTTCTAATCATTCACTTTATACTCAGTATATCTAGTATAGATCATAGAATGGTTTGGGTTGGAAGGGACCTTAAAAGGTCAATGGACATCCAACCTCCCTGCAATGAGCAGGAGCAACTTCAACCAGATCACAGAGCTCCACCCAACCTAACCTTGAATGTTTCCAGGAATGAGGCATCTACCACCTCTCTGAGCAACCCATTCCAAGATATAGGCACTTCCATCGTATGTTCTTCAAACGCATTCTATTTTAAAAGAACACAAAATATCCCACAATGTCCCAAATTCTACGGGGTTTCTCCTTCCTCTTTGCTAATATTTAATGAACTACACAAAACAACCTCTTCTAATGCTTCTGCAAGAATATACATAACTACACTGCAAAAGTCAAACACTATTTTCTTGAGTAGCTTTGTTATGCTAACAGTCTGAAGACATTTAAGAAATACTTAGACAGCGATCCTGGCAGATGAACAGAAGAGAAAACAGGATCTGTGGAACTAGCACAATAGTCAGAAGTTATCTGCTGTGTATTGGTAATTCCCTATAGAAAGGACTCAAAGACCTGTTACCACTACAAAGTCAATACCGCCACCTAAGGGTGACAAAGTATATTTACTGCCAGATTATTTTCAGAAACTTTTATATAGAAAATAAGTCTGACACCTGCACAGGTTCAAATGCCTTTAGAGCAAATACATATTTATGCACGACACATAATCTTCACTTCTTTTTCTTCTATTAATATCAAACTCACCATGAATGTTTTACCTTAAGAACAGTATTAGAGAAACTGTCCAAGTCAAAATGCAACAGTTACAAACAAAACCTCAAAAAATTATCAAACTTAGAAACAAGGTTGTATCAGTTAGATTTCCAAAGAAATGATAAAACCATTTTATTTTGTTGTAAAAACAAATAAAGCGAATGTTTCAGAAGGGCTTATTGAAAGACTAACTTTCTGATGTGGATTATTAACACTGAACAGATGTCTCAAAATGTTCTTATGAAAGCATGTTTTCCCATATGTCAGCTTAGTTTCAGTACAGTTCTTCCATGCATTTTTAAGGCACTGAACATTATCTTTACCGTATATTAGTAGTTTTTGGTGCATATGTAACATGTTTGACGAAGTAAAAGACAAGAGGGACTTTATCGTTACTAGTGAACACTACCAACAATGTCATCTGTAAGGAGTTTTTGCTGTAGAAAGCTCTGATTTAATATTTGACATAAGATGAAGCATCATTGTCCAAAGCTATGATTTATAGTAGAGAAATCAATCTCAGTATTGGCATCATCCTTAATATGTATGCACATGTTTAACAAGTAGCTAGTCCTATATGTGTATTCTCTGTCTACAAAGAAAACCAGCAGCACTCTCCCAGAGAATGTGAGTTTTTAATAAAAGTAAAAAGGAGTAATTGAAGGGGAAAAGTCTGGAACAACTACAGTTCTTTTCAAAACTTTAAAAAAAAATTTAAAAGCTAGTTAGAAAGTATTTTAGGAAAGTATTCACAAAGAAGCATGGGGAAATGATCCTTTTTCTGATATTTCCCCAAGCAGAAGAAAAGTTTTAAGTAATTATGTCTAAAAATGTAAATAGTATACAGAATATGTTGAAGGGAGGGGGCGAAGGGCAGGGAAATCACATTCTTTAGGAATATTTTTCCCAAAAAATCTCTTTCATTTACTTGTTAACTGTCAAAAAGTAAGGTATTTGTATATATTCTAAACTTCAGTAGTTCACATCATCACCTGATGCGCAGCTTATATGCCTCATAACACTAACTTTTCTCCTCAGACAATTTGCCTGGACTAAACTCAATGCAAAGTACTCTCTCCTCTCCACATTTGCCCTGTATCATGCAGAGGACACACTGCTGAAGTAAGTGGTTTGTAGCTGACATGTATGAAGAAGAAAACTGATTTGCAAAGTCAAAAATAGGAGGGAGGTGTGGAGGAATCTCAGTAAAACAGATAAGCATAAATAAGTCAGATTACACTACACTGTGACTATTCAGAAAATATGAAAATTAAGTTTATCTTGTCCTATAAATTTTTGTACTATATTGATTCCAGTCAATGCTTTAAAAGGGTATGTTAAGTATTTAATTATGTGACATAAAACTGTTTGGTTTAGTCTATCTTAATTCTTTTTTACTGGAACCATAAAATTATATTATTCCCATATCTTAAGTATTATAGTTTGTATCAAACACTGCATCACAGTTAACAGGAATTTCTACTCTGCAATATCTGCTACAAACTGCAAAGGTGGGCACAACACTAACAGAACAGTCATCTTTAAACCACCATTAAATAATTATCTGTAAAATATTTACTATAAAAGTGTTCTTACACATCAAGCATGATAAAAAGATTATCAAGCACAGTGCCAACTGGGCCAAAATTTGGTTATCTTGAAATGTCCTCCACTCACAGTAGATACTGTTCCTGGATAGATTCAAAAGACAAACAAGGAACTAGAAAGGTGGTCAAGTTAGACCATAATCATCTTAATGAATGTATCTGGGAACAAATTATCAGACAAATTATTTGTCTTTAAGTCATCTACTTCACAAGATCATTTTATTGGAAAGGGAGAAATGCTGCCAGCACTCCAACCAACTGTAGTAGTGTAGTTGCAGCAGTATTTCTCATCTACCCCTAAACAAGCTTGGAAAAGAGAAAAGAGAAGGAGGGAAGAAAGTATAGAGGTACGAATGCTGTCATCCCATTACAGTATCTAAAACTCCATCTCCATCTTTAGAAGCTCCATCTCCTCATCCACATCTAACTCACCATGAAAAAATACAGACACTGGGTGCAATAAGGAGGTACAAATCTCTAAGTCCCACCTGCTAAGTTTCAGCAACCATTGTATTAAAATGTTAGTCATTAATTCACCCAGTTAAGGAAAGACAACAAAAAAGAAATCAGTGTGTAAAATCAACATAGCTAAGTGAAGAAGTTTCTTCCCAGCTCTAAAATGAGCTCCCAAATCTAGGTCTACCCTATTCATAATGAGGAAATGGAAAGTTTACGCACTGCCTGTACAAAATTGCTTCTGGCAACAATCCTTCCCTTGGGTGTACTATAGTCACAAACTTCTGCATCTCTAAACTCAGGAACTATCTACGAAATGTCTAAGTTTTGTCTGGACAGAGTTGTAATCTGTTCTTCCATTTACACTGAATTTCTGTGAGACTTTTTGATTGTATCAGACTGGTTGGGGACAGATAAGGAAAGACAACTCAACATACTGGTACACTTTGCAAGTCCCACAATTTTTTATCCCTTTTTTTTTTTCACTTGGTTCCCAATTTGACCAGTATGCTTCAGAAAAGAGGCTTTACATATAATTACTCTTCCATTCAAAGGAGAGAGGAAAAATAAACATATTTTGAAGAGGTACTGTCCTGGGTTCAGCTGGAATAGAGTTAATTTTCACAGGGACCTGGGAGGGGGCATAGCTGGGGCAGCTGACCTGAACTAGCCAAGGAACTATTCC
>JANZLQ010000079.1:24257874-24269802 GCA_026212715.1 Elanus axillaris | reverse complement strand
ACAGGGATGTTTTAGTTCTTGCTGAGCAGTGCTAACCCAACATCAGGACCTTCTCTACATCTCTCACCACCCACCAGCGAGTAGGCTGGGTGGTGTGCAAGAAGTTGGGGGGGACACAGCTGGGACAGCTGACCCTACCTGACCAGAGGGATATTTCAGACCATATGGTGTCATGCTTGGCACAGAAACGGGGCAAAGGAGGAGGACAGGAGGGACATTCAGAATTACAGCATTTGTCTTCCCAGTAATGATTATCATGATGAAGCCCTTGTTTTCCGGGAGATGGCTGAATACCTGCCTGCTGATGGGAAGGAGTAAATGAATTCCTTGTTTTGCTTTACTTGCATGTTTACCTATTAAACTGTCTTTGTCTCAACTCACAAGTTTTCTCACTTTAACCCTTCTGATTCTCTCCCCCATCCTACTGGGGGCAGTGAGCGAATGGTTGTGTAGGCAGAGCTGCTGGCTGGGGTTAAACCACAACAGCACCTTTAGTCAACATGAGTATGAATGGAGGTTCCCCAGTCCTCCATCCCTGTACACCTACAATTTTTGTCAAGCTGCAAAGGTTATACCACTATGAAGCAGTAAGGTATTGCTGGTGGAGAGCAGATCTCCTCAGCTAGAAGACTACCTGGTATTTTGTAATACTACAAATTCATATGAAATTTCTTACTGGCTTTGCTTCACAACAATTTACAATGTCAAATTTTCACAATTGAAATGGCAAAATGTTAATTTCTGAGGATCAGAAGTATGGTCCTGTGCTTCTCCTTTCTGTGGGAGGGGCAGATTCAGCAACAATTGTGAGTTCCTGCTCCTGATGGACCAGGAGGCGCTTTTTCCAGGATGAGGAAACTCCAACTGATAAGATAATTCAATAACATTCATGTTCTATGTTACATACCTTGTAGCAATGCAAGGAGGTGCCCAAGGGGGCTAATTAGAAACTATTGAACACCCCAGAACTCTATTTAGTTTAGAGGTTTGTCCATAATATAAGGAAATTAAAAAAGGGAGTATAGGAGAGACTAAAAGAAGTTTTAGATCTTTTTCTGGCACAAAAGGCTTAAGCAGAAACAGGAAATAAAATTTGGAAAATGGGAAGACAGGGCCAGCTCTTACATTAGGCCCAGAGAAGAAACAGAATTTGAGGGGACTGAGGTCTTATGGCCCTATCCTGAAAACTTAGTAGATATTCAAATCTCAGGCTGTGCAGTGTGGGACGTTCATATTTCAGTATATTTTTCAGCATTAAGTGAAGTTGGGGAGAAGATTTTTGAAGTTGTTATATGTTTGATGGATTATATCATAAAGCTTCTAAAGATACTGTTTTGCAAAAAAAGTGGTTCTTTGGAGGGTGGGAGGAATGACTTTAAAGGATAAATTCCCCAACACAGGCTGCATATGAAAGTTTAAAAGAATATTCCAACACAGAGAAAAGACTTTCTGAGATCAGAGAGCTCACACCTAGTAAGAGTTTTCAGTTTTAGAAACAGCACTAATAAGTAGTGAAACATCACAAAATCTATGAGGACATAATCTAGAACTTGACTTTTCCTTCATAGGATATTAAGGAGCATAAAAAGCCTATCTAATTTTAACTGACTTGCATGCTTATTTGAAAATGGCAGTCAGGATCCAGCTGCTCTTGACTTTTTTGTTCGTTGGTGTTCTGATGTGTTTGCACTGAATACAATATGTACGTATTATCACATCATATCCTGCCAGTTTAGCAAGATAGGAGTTCACATTATGAAAAAAATATTTGGGGAAGATATAAGTATCTGATTTTATGCTCTAATAAGGAATTTTAAAATATCTTCATCTCAGTTTAAATTAAAGACTTGGCCACTTATCTATACATTTACAGACCTAGTCTTCATTTCAACCATTGTACTGTCTAATTCATTATGTCTTTCTTAAGGCTGAATACAGCAAGTCCTCTCAATTTCAGTGCACTGTAAGAAAAAAAGGATATTTAAATGGTACTGCTCTGCTGAATACTTCTGTAGTCTATACTGTACAATTTATCTGTTTGCTGGGGTGAATTGCCTTTTCTAATTTGTTCTGCAGATATAATAATCTGATGTTCAAATGCCATCTTAAAGTTCTATTTTTTTGGCAGGAAAGAAAAAAAATTTAAATACGACACATAATTTCAACACACTTAATTATAATAGTTTACACTCTGCTCCTACAATGACCTGCCTATGTGTTTGACTACATGCAGTATGCATACTCTGAAGCGTTTAGCAGTCAGGGTCTCAAGTATGTCTATAATCTTAACCATTTTTCTCTCATTATAACAAGGGAAATGGATGTTTTTATTACTGTTTGGCCCAACATAACAGCTAGGTGTGTTTGGATAGTGTAACCCTATACCCTAAGGTAGAAGGCAACCTCTCAAGATCCCCTTCCATCTTACACAAGGTACCAATCCCTTATCTGGCAGAGCACAGAAATAACAAGTTTTTTGTCTGTTTGAGATGATTGTCTCTCAGCAATTAAAAAAAACCTCAAACTGGTAAACATAAAACATGGTCTGCCTGAAGATGGCAGTATTTGATTTGAAAGAATAAATCCTGGCGAGAGCTGCAGCTTTGATCCTGTTTTATTATTCATTGTACCACAGCACCTAAGTGACAGGCTGTCAATAATTAAAGGGAGGGTAGGAGAAGAGAGGGCACATGTTTCACAGTCTTCTCACCTGCCATAATTTTTCCTTCTCTCTCAGCATGAAGATTCTCTAGTGAGCATGTAAGTAATAATCTATTTACAGGCATTACAACACCTGCATTCCAGTCTCCAGCAACCCTTTCCTAGGAAATCTTTCATTTCAGGTTTTGGTTTGGTTTTTTTTTTTAATAATTTGGCAATTAAGTTTTGTCCTATAATGACATGCTGTAGAATGTCAGCACTGTATGGCTTCCATTTAAAACTTTTTTTAAGTGTTTGAGAATACATTGAATTTACAGTACTAAAAATAATTTTGTATCTAGATATTTAAAGATTAGCTATGAAGTACCATGTTCAATTTAAAATTATATACAACATCGAAGGGGCTACTGCCTTAGGAGAAAATAAAGTTAATAACTTGCTAAGTATTCACTATAGATTTCTTTCAGAAATTCACAGAATCATTACAGTTGCCTTGTAGCAAATTTCTTCTTTACAAAAGTATCATGAGAAAACCTTGTGTAAATAACCAAACAAACCAGCCCAAATAAAAATAAAAGCTATCTTAAACAGAATACTTGGGCTATTCTTATTTTCAATGTATCTGTGGAAATCCTGTCTGTATTATGCATAAATGCTTTTTTTCACCATCCCAAAGCATTTATTTCACTGGGTTATATGGGTATATGAACATCTTTTTATTGCTTTGATTAAAGACTCCACAATACTCCAGAGGTTCAATGCAAGTCATAAGTGGACATTATAACTACAATGCTCCTGGCTGATTACAGAGTTGAGAAATTAGTTTCTAGTAATAAGGTCACCTTTTCTTATTTACAATACTTGCTTCCAAAGTAGAGCTGTGATTCCCAGACTGGGTTATGAGGCTTGCAGGATCAGAGGAAAGGTAAAACTGGGGCACCCAACCAATACTGGATTCATAAATCCTCTCCGCATCATAACTAAAGCTAAACTCTTGTGCTCATAAATGTGGTTCTCTTGACGATGAGATTAGTTGTGCATTTTTTATGGCATATTTTGGCAACCTAACAGATGCACTTCTAATCCCTTGAAGTGGGAACAGCTAAGCATGTGGCCTTTTACTTCCTCTAAAAGATGTGGTGTCTTCTGCTCTTTGCTTATTATCTATGGAAGAAATTTGCTTTCCATCCTGGGCTTGCTTATGGTACTTTTAAGATCACAGACTGTTTGCATCCATTTGATGTACTAGCGTGTGCTGAAAATGTCCCTGTTGTCACACTCAAATACTGTGTGTCAGGAAAGGGGCAATAGCATTTTAGGACTCTCGCAGCTGAAAGTGAATATGAAGTGGGACCAATTCTGTATCAGTCAAGTTTAGGTCTCATTAGAATTCACCTTGAAACAGGTTTATGAGTACTTACAGCCAGCCGTTGCCTGCTACTAAGACCTGGCAGGTAACAGTGGAGAGCTGCATGTCCACCCTGCCTGCTGTCAAAGGACTGACTGCTTGCTCCAGGGCTAGAGCTGTGCCCCTTCCTTTTCTACCGCATACGCCAGGTTGGGCAGGGTGGTATTCAGCACGAACACAGCCATGTAGACATACCATTTACTTCAGTAATTATTTTCCAAAGCTCAGCAGCTTACTTACTTTCCTGAGTGTATATAGCCCCTATAGCTAATGGTTAAAGCTAGGAGTTCCTGTAAGCAGTGCCATGCAAAGGAATGATGCAGGAAGCGTCATACCTGCAGCTTTTGACATTCCAGTCCAAGTGACTGGTACATATTTACAACTGGACTGAGTGAAGGAAGCCTTTGGCAAGTCTAGAGCAATGCACCACCTGAATATGTGGCAAGACACCAGAACTGTTACCCAGTACTCCAGAAACTAGGCGATCTTTTTTTTCAGGATTTTTGGTTTGTGTTTGTTTTTCAGCTGAAGGGTCATTTTAGGCATTTCAAGGACACAAAGAAAAATAAAGGAGAAGCTGTATGGGAAGTTTCTCAATGCCCAGAAACCTGACATTTTAAGTAGTTCCTGATTTTAACTGGGGTCATCATTTCTAATCAGGTCTTGTCAGTAGATTTCACTTCATTTAATCTGTGTTGGAGAGTGGTCTTGGAAAGGATTTATAATAAAACCAATCACAGTAATTTAAAAGTGTTACAAGAGATGGGAGGAATTTAAAAAAAAACAGGAGTATTTTGGGGGGATGGCTCCCAAACAGGATTCATACATGTACCTTCGAGTACAAACAAACAAACAAACAACATCCCATCCACGTCACTGCTCATTCTCCCATATATGTCTAAGGAAGAGGAGCAGGAAAATTAGGCTGTAGGAAAATTAGATTGCAGGCATGCAGAGACAGAGAATACAATCTTTCTAGGTGTAGGATGTCTAAGTATAGTGGATGCTAAAGCCTTCTGAGAACAACCCTTGCCAAGATAAGATTCTCTGAATTTTTGGATAGAAATAAGTGGGGCAAGTTAAACAGGATTTTGTCTTGACAACCCCCAAGATAGCAGGTAAGGTATCCCACGATAACATTCCACAAAGAGAGATGTTTGAAGAATCAGTTTCAGGAAAAATTGTAAGAAAACTTTATTATAAATTTAAAAATTAGTAACATCATTCATGTCATATTCTCTTCCTTCCCTGTCTGGACTCTTCTCCATCCCTCTGTCCTGCCCACAAATGTTTGTGTTTCAAGCAGCCAAACAGCAGAATGGCTGAAAATAGATGACTCCCACTGCTGTATTATTCTGCTTAGTAGTGCCTGTCTATTAGGCTGATGGTATAAACTTACAACCTTGGTAGATGTGTGTGTGTGCATATATATATATATATATATATATATATAAAATACCATCAAGCATTGCTAAAAGATTTTTTTTAAAAGGGAGTCTTTGGTTTTGTAGCAACATTTTTAGGCAGTGCCAACTCCCCACGGTCTCTGTCTTTGAAAAGAAATTGGGGGTTTTGCCAGAATTCATGTTAACTACTGCTGGCAAAAACCTACAGGCAAACTGGCACTTTATCTGGAAGCAGCAGCTGCAGCACCACATTTCAGAGAAACTGCATCTCTCAGTAACCTCTCAAAATTTCATCACCTTACTCCCATAAGAGCAGCTATGTTACACATTTGTATTCTTGCAAAATGCATATCCCTAAAACTAAAGAAATATCTAACAGGCAAATACAAAAAGTCTAGGAAGACGAGAGACACCTTGACAGGTTATATGAATGTTGCTGTTAGGATAGCTTATGTTTCTACATTTTGCACATTTTAGTAAGATAGGACATATTCCTAAAGGGTTGACCCATATTGAATGAAATGAACATATCTTCCATCTGTCAGCATGGCAGCAAATGCATGTGATATGTATTATGAGATCAACTAGCCTAGCTAGAAAAAGAAACACATTTCTGGGTGCACAAAACTGTTTGTTTTCCATGCTGTCCCATGGCTGAGGGACAGAAGGGAACAAACCTGATTGAATTAAAATGTGCATAAAATAGGCTTTGCACATTTCACATGCGCATTTTAACTTTTCCTATTGGTGTGTTTCCAAAGAGATAACAGAGATTGTTTCAAACAATGAATGTTCTGCCTTAGCATGAAACTGTCCCAGTTGCTATATGTAATACTGCATTTACATTGTTGAATGTTGGATAGATGGACCTAACTCTCCAGGTTTTATCCATGTGCAAAGTGCAGCATAGCTTTGTGGAGCTTAAGGTTGTAAGGTCAAGTTCTGAATTATGTAATGCAACAATTCTACTGCACTAGAAGTTTAAATGAAGGGTCCTGCTGCAAAAGTGCAACAGGTGTGTAGGAACTGCCAGAGACAGCTGTGGATGGCCATTGTCTCCTGCGCTCAGTGTGAGATTTAGAAAATTGGCTGCTGCTTCATTCTCCCTGTGTATTTGTCTAACAGTATCCGGCATGTGGGCATGGAGTGAAAAGATCCTGTGATGCAAATGGCTGGCCGGAGCTGTAGACAGGCTGTCTGGTAAATGGGATCCCAGGCTGGGAGAAAGCCCATAATGCTGTGTCCAAGGAAGTGAGCAGGGCCAGGGGCCTCTCTCCCACCTGTGCATCAATGTGCTGTAAAAGACGTGCTCTTTTTGCTATTTAGGCTCAACTTCTCTGTCAGAGACTTAATGTGCAGTTTGCATACTCATGTTTAAATACACAGGGGCTAAAAATCTAGGGAGGTAAAAAAATTATGATACTTCCTTTAGAGTAAAGGAACTATGAGATAGAAATAAGGGAGCATTTGAACAGTTTTTCCCCATATATTAAAACAGGAAAAGTTGAGCTTGCTTGATACAGGTTTCTTCAGAAGGGAAAAAAATGTCCACAAAACAACTGCCTGAAATGTTACATAGAGAATGTGATTCTTGCTCTAACTGCTCACAGTGTTGCAGCCACCTTGAAAAGTTCTTTAGGTGCTTTTGAGAAGTCTTGAAAGCTGGTGCTCATTGTAGAACTTGATCACTTGGGGAAAACATTTAGCCTTGAATATCTAATTCAGGATTTGAAAATGTGTTTTGGGCATACAAGCCAAGACCATCGAAGTACCTAAGGAAAAATGTAAAGCTGTTCTTTCATTGTATGAATGTATCCAATATTTTTACCCCTATAAATGAAAACATGTTCTTTTGCCCACCTGAAGCCTGATGGGTGGCGTTTGCTTTTTTCTTTGGCAAAGTCTACATCTCCTAATACTATTGTTGCAATCCATAAAGTACAGTATATTCCTCTTCTACCTGCATGTGCAGTGCATGACACCATCTAGCCTGAAGGCAAATATAATTCAGAGTATTCAGAGAGAGGTGGTTCCATTTTGCAGGACAAGCAAAGGACAGTGTGGCATGGCTGAAAAGTTGCAGAAAGCATCATACCATTATAGGAAATCAGTAGCAAAACAACTGCATGTCAGTGGTTGCAAGAACTAGAGCATATGCCACCTAATTTTGCAGAATGATGTAGCTATACTTCCGAAATTTAATATTTACTCAGCTTCTTTTCAGAAACTTGCAAACTGACTTGTTACAAAGTGGGATTATTTAGAAGTAATCGCACAAATTGCTTGTCACATACAATATTCCTTTACTGCTTGAGAAGTGCTCTCTCATCTGCAGTTAATTTGGGCAGTAGTGCCTAATATTTGTTAATTAAAGATCTATATTCCTGGTGGATTATCCACTGTCCTATTCTTCACTTTGTATACTGGTGTAAATTTGAATTGGTTATGATTATGTTTCCTGTTAAATATTCAGAATTAAGTTCTTAACTCAAATAAATGCTTTGGTTATAATCTGGCTTTTTAAAATAAGCTTAAGTCACTTTTCAGTGTTATTAATATAGAGTTAAAGCTGCCCTGTGGTGCCTTATGCTCTTCCAGAATGTTTTGTGCAGTGACAAGTCTTTGAAAAGCAAAAAATATTATTTTCACAGGTGACTCAGATGTATCATGACACTTTCTGTGCAGGGGCTGGCAGTAGATGGTGGAAATTATCTGTATGAAATCAAGCTGTATTAATTGCATGAAGTGTAGTGATGTTGAATGATGTAGGTATGATGGAGGGACTAGCAGGAACAGCCTAGTGAAGCTGTGGTTTTGATTGGAAGACAGCTGGAACATAAAGTTAAGATCAAAGGAGAGATGCACTTGGCCAGCCTCATTTTATTGTCTTCTATGTTGTCTTAAAAGTGTTTGGATACTTGTTATTATAGGATTGTCAGTACTAAGATGGGGTACATAGTACAGTACAAGTTGGAGGGTTATTGCTAGGTAAGTCCTTCTCCTGTGGGAATCTGTGTTGGTGAATGGAAAAGTCAATTAGTCCTACATACAGCTCTTCAAGTCCTCAGATGCAGTAGTAGGGCATGCATAAAGTAATCTCATGTTTTCTCCATAAGGCAAGTGGAATTCACATTCAAAGCATTTTTTCTGAGAGGAATAGTATTTCAAGTTAAAAAAAAAAAAGTGTTTTCGCTAAAATTAATAGAATTTAAATCAGAGCCTGCAGATTAAAGCTTTGATCTGAATGTGAGATAACAGTGAAATACAACTATTTTCGTTTGCTCATGTCTGTTTCAGCTGGCATACCACTTACAGGCACACCACTCCAGGAAACCGTTAAGCCATGAAACTTGGATTTCTTATCAGCAAAAGCATTTCAATGTTTCTACACAAATCAGCCATTCCAATCAGGTTTTTTGCTGATCATTTGATTTGCCTGTTCCTAAGATAACACACTTGTCATATTTAATTGTTAAGAATTTTCATACACATCAATGGGGAACTTTTGGGAACAGCATAGATGAGCTGGAAAATGGATTCCTCAGTAAGAGTTACCTAATACTTGTCTTTTTGGAAGTTAATTGAAAGGACAACCTCGCCTTGTCTTTCTTGTAGTCCCCAGTCCTCAAACAGCTTTTCTTAAGGAAGAGCCTTGATATTGGCACTGGCAGTTACAGCCACAAGTGAGAGAAGGACAGAGGGCTTTTCTGCTGTCTTGGAAAGGAAGTCTTAGTCAACATTGAAATAGCAACAGTTTCAAAAGTGCAGAAAAGAAGAGAAAAGAACAATGTGAGCGTTTTCCCTGTTTACTGAGGGAGCTGCACACAGCGAGTGTGCCTCTTACGGGAGAAAGTGACTTCTAAAGATTAATGAATTCAGATTCACATTACCTTGAAGAGAAAAAAACTGTTACCTACATGCAGAGAAAGGCAGTATGAGGCACAGATGGGATAAGATAGCCTATAGTTACATAGGAAAGCTGTGGCAGAATAAGAAATAGGATACAAAACTTGCCAATCATTTCCTATGATCTCTGTACTTACCTCATTTCCCCCATAATGGGGGCTGGGAATGAATTTAGTTCCACATCTTAATACTAGAACCTCACACGAGGGAAGTGGGGAGAAGTGTTCAGGACTGCTGTGCTTCCCTGAATAACACTATCTCTGAGACAAATCCTAAAACACTGGAGTATCTTAAAATGTCTGAAATGATGCAACTTCATTAGGATTAAATGTTCTGAAGACTTCATGATGCAAAGTGTGTGAAATAATTTGGAGATGATAAAGGAATAGTTTCCAGTTTGAAGAGATTTATTTTGAGTCTTCAGACAATTTTATGTTGTTTCTTGACATGCAACTTGTGATCTAGCAGCATGAAAGGCTCCAGAATATAAGAAAATCGAGTCTTAATTAGTATGTAGATGGAAAATTATAAACTCATTTTCCTTTCTCATCTGCACTGTATTTGATTTGACAGCTTTTTAAATTCATTACTAGAATTTGCCTTTTTTTTTTTTTTACTTTAACAGTATTATATCAGTATTTCCCAGCTTTTGGTTCACAAGCAGTATATTGCTCACAAGATCTGAAAATAGCAGTTGTGGCCACACGAATCATCTGTCCTTGCAGCCCACTTTGATAGGAAGTGTAATGAGGATGTTGCCTTTATCATGTTACTTTCTTCACAGCTTCGCAAGGGTCAAGAAAATGTTGAAGGCAATTTATTAACTGGAGTAAAACTGTTTGAAAAAAATAGCTCTCATCTGGACTTGGGGAGAGTAATTATGATGGGCTGACCTTGGCTGGCTGCCAGATGCCCACCCAGCTGCTCTTTCACTCCCCCTCCTCAACTCAACAGGGGAGACAATAAGATAGCAAAGCTTGTAGGTTGAAATTAAAGACAAGGAGATCACTTACCAGTCACCATCATGGGCAAAACTGACTGAACTTGGGGAAAAGTAGTTTAGGTATTGCCAATTTAAAAAACAGAGTAAAAAGGTGAGAAACAAAGAAAAAACCAAACCCACCTCCCTCCAACCCTTCTTTCCAGGCTCAGCTTCACTCCTTCATTCCCAACTCTTCCACCTCTGCACCAAGCAGAGCTGGGACACAGGGCATAGGCTTTGTGGTCAGTCCATAACAGTTCCTCTCTGCCAGTCCTTCCTCCTTAAACTTTTCCTCTGCTCCAGCATGAAGTTTCTCCCACAGGATATAGTCCTTCATGAACTTCTTCAAGGTGAGTCCTTCCCTGGGTTTCAGTTCTTCAAGAATGGTTCCAGCATGGGTCTTCTCCACAGGGTGCAGCCCTTCAGCAGTGGACTACTCCATTGTTGGTCCCCCACAAGCGACAGATCCTGCCAGGAAACCTGCTTCTGCATGGGCTCCTCTGCACAGGCTGCAGCTCCTGGCAGGAACTTGCTCCAACATAAGTTTCCCACAGGCTGCAGCTTCCTTCAGGGCATCTCCATCTGCTGTGGCATGGGATCCTCCATGGGCTGCAGTTTGGATGTGTGCTCCACTGTGGACCTCTGTGGGCTGCAGGTGGACAACCTGCATCAACATGGTCTTCTCCAGGGACTGGAGGGGGATATCTGCTCCAGCATGTGGAACACTTTTTGCCCCTCCTTCTTCACTGACCTTGGTGTCCGCAGAGCTCTTTCTCCCACATTTTTCACACTCCTCACTCACAGGTGCTGTGCAGCATTTTTTCCCTTTCTTAAATATGTTATTACATAGTCACCACCATCATGGCTGATGGGTTCAGCTGTGCCCTGTGGTGGGTCCATTGAAGCTGAATGGAATCTGCTGTGTCCAGCACAGGGCAGCACTAGCCTCTCCTCACAGAGGGTGCTCTGCAGCCACCTCTGCCAGTGCCTGGGCCTGGACACCCAATGCAGTAATGCAGTACTTAATGGGGAACCTTTCAGTTTCTCTGTTAGAAATTAGAGGCTGTTTTATATGTTTTGTGGAAATAATGTGTGAAACTATCATAAATACCCATTTAGAGTAGAACAGAATGGAACAGAATAAAATAGAATAGAACAGAATAGAATAGAATAGAACAGAACAGAGTAGAATAGAATAGAATTGAATTGTTCTGCTGGAAGGGACCTACAACGATCATGTAGTTCAACTACTTGACCCCTTCAGGGCTGACCAAAAGTTAAAGCATATTTTGAAGGGCATTGTCCAAATGCCTCTTAAACACTGACTGGCTTGGGGCATCGACCACCTCTCTAGGAAGCCTCTTCCAGTGCTTGACCATCCTCCCAGTAAAGAAACATTTCCTAATGTTCAGCCTAAACCTCCCCTGGCACAGCTTTGAGCCATTCCCAGGTATTCTGTCACAGGGTCCCAGGGAGAAGAGCTCAGCTCCTCCCTCTCCACTTCCCCTCCTCAGGAAGCTGTGGAGAGCAATGGGGTCACCCCTCAGCCTCCTTTTCTCCAAACC
>JANZLQ010000079.1:24234671-24250484 GCA_026212715.1 Elanus axillaris | reverse complement strand
ATATCTTTTTTTTTTTTTTTTTTTTTTTTGTAACTCAGAAATACTGTTACAAACAATATTACCTGTTTTTCAACATGAAAATGAGTTAGGCCATAGCTGAAGTATTTAAAAAACCCCAGCTATCCACTCCTACTCCTGAATCAAAATGACCCAAATGTAAGAGACGTTTTTAGTCTTCACATTGTCTCAATAGAAATACTAGAGCATGAACCATATGTTTAAAATTACTTTGAACACCATTAAGATATCATCTTTATCTTCTGTATGTTACAAAAATTCTATTTTGAAAGTAGATTAATTCTGAAAGGACTCAGTTTCCTTTCCATCCTTTTTACTATTTACTTAATTATTTTTGAAAAATGTTGGGTTTTAAAATGCTTTTTCTGCATTGATTTCTTTTTTTTATTAATGTCTCTTCCTCATTTACTTTTATTTTCTTTGATTTTTTAGAATCTCCTTTTGTGTTCTGTTTTCTTTTTCTTTCCCAAGCTCTAAAGTTTCAACAGTTTCACTGTAAAGACAATAAAGGAATAATTGTGTTCATGAATTGGAATAAGAACCACAACTGAATTACCTACACCATTGGCTTAAATCTGTATCTGTAAACTGTTTTGTGTTTAAATTAATTAGAAATATTTATTTCATCTGGTTTACATTAAGCAAAAATAAACAGTGGCTATAATTATTTACAAATGAAATCCACATGGTTTAGACTTGGTTACCCCATGGTTTTGTATCAGTAACAAGCCCATCAGTGTATCCTTCTGAGTACATATACACAATTGCTGGATTAATTTAAAAAAACGTAAGATACAAAGACTTTGTTTTTCTGTGGAGTGGGTTGCCAGGGGATGAATGCATGTGCAAGCTACCTTAAGCTGAGAAGTATCACCTATAGATTTTCCATGTTAAAAAATACAGAACGGAAGATTATCTCCATGAGAACCCAACTGCAGTTATTCCCAGTGTTTTTCTACACAGTTTAAGGACTGATTCCCACCAATTAACAGAGATCTTCTTTTCTTACACAGTTATTGTGAAAGTTATTTTTTTCTTTTTTACTTATGCCCCATGTCATTTTTTCTCTGCAAATGCACTGTTCTTCCCTGTATGACAAGCAGACAGGACAAAAAGTATAACTCATCCAATGTGATGTGCTGGATCATATTGCCCTAAGTGTTCCTTAATGGCATTCCAGAATCATAAAAAGATAATTTTCTCTCATTCATATATGGTGGGGGGACAAATGTATTTGGAACTGATGCTTAACGATTTATTTTTTGAGGTGTCTGAACATGTTTTCTGGTTTGACCTTGGCTGACTCATTACCCATGATAAACCTTTGAGTTGTGTTTGTAATATGACAGATACTGCATTTTTGAATTCTTTCAATTTGTCTTTTTTTTTTAGAATAAATTCTAATTAGTTTATTTTAAATTGAGCTATATGACACAGTTCAGATTCAAGGTAATGTTTAAAAATAACTCCTACGAAGATTTAGCAGCTTTTGGAAATTGTTTCCTCTTGTACACAAAATATGTACACTTTCTTATTTTCACAGATAAATATCCTGTTCATAAAAGTGGAATTACTTGTAATTTTCATCAGTTTAGCTAATTGCTCCTTTATGACCCAGACTTAGAAAACTTACATTATCAAGCTTGAATAAAGACATTTGAAAACCTGTCTTCTCTCAGGATCCTATCTTCTTCATAGGATCTTGAAATCTTATCTTCTTCTACTTCCAATTTTATCTGTAACACTTATTGGGTTTTAATAAAGAGCTTTGCCTGTTTTGATAACTACTTAATATTTTCCTTTTTTCCCTTCAAGTTCTGATTTTTTTGTTGCCTATTCTCTCAGAAATCACTGAATATTCTTGAATCAAAGCTGAGAGTTTTCTGGGAACTGATTTTATCATCTCTTCTTCTGAATAGGCTTTTTGGAATAGATTCTTTTTGTAGGACAGGTGGCCTGAGTTTGCTTCTGTTGCAGAGCTGCCTTCACCGGAGTATTTGAGAGATACCAGGATGGTGCAGAGACTCTCAGCATTGCTGATTTTTCCTGATCCCTCTGCATTCTTTTACTGAAATGGCACAGTAGACAAGTTACTCGTCTGCAAAGACAACAAAACCATTTGTTTTGTCTTTGTTTTGTTGATATTTTTAATCAATGTTGTCTCCACTTTGGCACTAAACTTTTCCATCATATCTGCGTCATGGGCGGGGGGCGGGGCAAGTTTATTCTGTAATTCATCACTTGAAAACTCCAATTTGTCAGCATCAACACATCAAGCATATGTTGTCAGCATAAGTATCAAGCATACTATGATATGCTTATATTTCTAGTTCTCTAGTGCACGTTCTTATTACTTTCTCAGTGGGCTATGCAGCACCCTTTGCCGCATATAAATAATAGGTCAAATGCTCTGTATTTTCCTTCTCCAACAGGATCACAGTGATGAGAAGGTGCCTGTGGGTAAAAATCTTCAAACTCAGTACTGCATGTGTTGCAAAACTGATAGTCCACATAGCCAGAAACAATAACTCAAATAAAAGAATAAAGAAAACAGAACTATAATCACCATTCATTGGTTTAGAAATGTCATGCCAGCCACATTTCGGACATTGTATGATATTAATACTAATCAGCATATATCAGCAGCCAGACATGTTCACAACTGTTCTAACAGCTGAGAGCCTCCAAGCTAAATTGATTTCATCCCTTAGACACCCATTAAGACCTCTCCTTTCCATTTAGATAATAGAACACAGTTGTTCAGGGATGTTTATGAAATGACATTCATTTGATTGATAAGTGACCTTGACTGAATGGGAATATATGCTTGCTGGAATTTAAAGGATCACCTTCCTTTCCAATAACCTTGTCAGAGTTACAGGCCTCCAAATCCTTAGAGAATTCATATGTGCACAATCAGTAAATACTGATATAATTTTTTTCCGTGCGAACTGTGTTTGGGAGGATTAAATTTTAAATAAAGTCATACATATGCATACTAAAATTCTAATTGTAGAAAGTGTTGAAGAAACCTGAGAATGGCAGTCTGGTTTTAAAAATAAATCAGTGTTTAATTATATGAGTTTTGCAGCTTAATCTATTTTGAAAAACTCACTGGCTCTAGTGGACCATTCTTATTAAGATCAAATGAAACATTGAAGCCTCATATATTGTTAATTATACAGGGCATATAACCTAGCTATGATTAATTAAGTATATTGGAAACCTTTGATACAATGCAAGAAAAAAACCTGGGTTTAGTGTAGGAAGGTTTTCTAAAGCTGCGTTATGAGAGTTCTTCAATAATAGATTAAACAGACTAAATAATTAAAATGTCATTTGATTGAAATCAGACCATTCTCCTTGTATTTCAGCATTACATCCTATAATAGGCAAGACTGTCTTTTCAGCTCCAAATATGGAGGCAATCCTTCCTTTTCTGCACACTACTTCAAGGAAAACATCAGACAGAATTTAATAGCAGATGACAAATACCTACTTGAATATTTATTTAAGAGTTTAAATGAAAAGCTATGGTTGAGATTGTCAGGGATTCTTGAATGTACTTACAAGCAGATTATTTAGGGAAAACTACTGAAACCCACCTTCCTTTGTTCTGGAGAAGATACTTAGGGTGTGAAGATGCAGCCACTGCAGAGCATCTCAGCTGCCCCCAGTGCAACCCCCAAGTGGACGCACTTGAAGGGTGGAGCCCTGCTCATTCTCCATCCGCAGCTGTTCTGCTGCTGCTTCTGGCAGGGTAGAACACCTGAGCAGCAGCATTTCTGTCAGAGCAGCCCCAAATGCAGCATTTTCTGAAGTTTCTGTGGCAGGGCAGACAGGCAGGCACTCAGGTACCCTTGCTATGAAGCTGGATATGAGCAGCCTGTGGGCCAGATCCAGTTCACTGATCACTGGGTGGACTGTGTCAATTAGTTGCTCTGTTGCAGTTAACCTTTTTACAGTCCTTTTACAGCTCTTCCTGCTAAATCTGTTTCACCTGGTTGTTTTTTTTTTTAATATTATAAAAATAAATCCTAACTGAAATAGAAATTTTCCAGTTGCAAAAGCTCCCAAGTGCAGGTGTTCTGTATACAGCTGGAAAACCTCAGCAGATGAGACAGTAGGAAACCTGCCCCAGCATATTCCACAAAACCGGCAGATGCTGATCTTGGCTGGAGACCACAAAGAGATCGGACACATTAATTGCCTGATTCTGAACAGGCACTTGAATGGATGTCTTTTGCTTTACAAGACAGCATGCCTGACAGAGAAACATTTGTTTCTCCTTTAAAATTTTTAAATGCAAAGACTAATTTAGAAATGGTTTTGCCCCAAATTTGCCAGTAGCTCTTAGAAGCTATTTCCATTGTGTGGAACAGCTGCTTATACTCAATCTCATTTAAGTGAGACATGAATGGAAGCAAAGGCATTCCAGAGTTGGTTCATAGTTATTTGAACAGGTTAATTTCAGGTTTTTTGGAAGAATATTTTCTCTGTACCACTACTATCACTGTAGTATTTCTGTACTATTCCTTTTTTTTCTTTGTTGCTAGAAGTGAAAAGATCAATCAAGTATGATACTCATGATGTGGGATCACACAAGTATGCCCCTTTTCAGGATATTCTTTACACTAATCAAGGATCTCGTATAGTTCACAGTTCAGCAATCACAGTATGTAAGTACACTTTTCATCTTTTCCTAGTGAGCAATGTTCTGTAACCTACATTTCAACACTAGGCTAAATCTGTAAAAGCGAGCAGCTGCCTTCAGGACCATGGCAGGCCATCTTGAGCTTGGGCTCCACTGGGGTGCTCATCCCCGGCTGCAGCACAGTGCCACAGGTTTTCCTGCTTCAGGGTTTGCATACACCGGGTGTGGGGAGAGATGCCACAGCAGCACACTGCAAAAGCAAGAGATGCCAATGCTGTCATTAGGGACTGGCAGTAAGAAGCCAAATACACCTTATATTCATGGTGCGACAGTGAGGCAGAGGCAGCCTGAGGTGGAGCTGAAGACTTACATGAAGACCAGGATTTAACTCTAAAAACAGTCAAGAGAATGAGCTTCTGATGTAGGCATAGCTGACATAGCATAAGATAATGAACATGGGATAAATGTTCTTGTTCAATTCTTCCAGCATTCAGGAAAATAGGGGTTAATACAAACAAGAAGAATACCAGGCTACTTTTGAGTAAAATGCATGAAGTTGTTAAAAGGGCAGCAGCACTCTTTCCTAATTAAAGCAACTGGCAATACTCCAGGCTTTTGTCTAGCTGCTTGGGTCAAGATTGTAGAAATTATTTGAATGTAATGTAAAATAAACATCACAGTGGATATTATACTTACTGTAATAATATTTTTACATTTAATGCATCATTATCTCTCATACTAATTTTGAACTGCTATGGTATAAAAAAGACATGGGGCATTGTCACTGAGTTTAAACCTGGCCTTCTGTAAGGTTCACAGAATTTTCATTAAACCTTTAACAATCAATTCTTACATCGTGATATTTATGCTTTTACATTTATTGATACAGGAATGGACTTCTTTAAAGCACTAGCAGGAAAGAGAGATGGAAAACCAAATTATAATTTGATATATAGGAATAGAATAAATGTAAAATAGTTTGTTCACATGTATTATTGGTAGATATTATTCTCCCTGATTATAAAGCCTTCAGACTGCTTTTCAGTTGCCAGAAGCATACTCCCATTTAATTTGGGGGGGTTTGGAAAATTAAAAAGGGTGAAAGTTAAATGTCTAGTTTGTGATTATCAGGTGTCTTAAGTTACTGAAAGATAATTGAGTAACCATTGGATCACCATGATTGCCAATCCAGGATGTGAACATTCAGGATACCCTGTATACTCCTGCTGTGAGCAACTCAGATTGGTTGCCCAGTTAAAAGAATTGACACCTGTATCCAATCCAACAATAGATGGCATTATTTTTATATTTTTGCCAGCACTGATGTTATATATCACAGCTGATCTATGAGCAAAGCTTTTAAATTGAAGGTATTGTGAGAGAAGACTGCTGGTGTCTTGAAAAATTAATCATTTTATTATACTGAATGACGTTTGAGATGAGGAAGAAAAAAAGCCAATAGATCCTATAAACTCAATTTCACCATCAGAGCCCCTAGTATCATTGAAATTCCATATGCTGCACATATTTTGCTGTACTGTCCCCTTCCTGAAAATAAAAGTCTACACTCAGCAGTGATACAATTCTACTGTTGATTTAGCTGCTCCTCATTTCTTAACTCTATCCCAGCCAAAACCACTACAGTGACTCACTCCTACTTCTGCATCACAGAATCCCCCTCCATCCCCATCCTTAGTGTTGCCAGCACAACTGCTTGTGGGGACATCCTGTGGATAAAACCAGGAACTAATCTGACCAAAACCTTGGCAAAACAGAAGTTTCAAAATGCAGATTAGTGTCTGCACATCCTGTCCTCCTTTCCCAGCTAGTTGTGTTTACACAACAGATGGCTTTCACACAGGGTGGAAACAAAGGAATAAGCAGCATGAAAACACACAGTTTACAGCAAGACACACACGTTTAATCTATCACTGATTAATAAACCAAGATTTTACTTGCACTTAGTTTTCTGTAGTCCTGACAACTTCCTGGCATATCTTGGGGGGGGGGGGGGGGAAGAAAAAATTGCCCTGAGTTCATTTGCACCTGAATTTATTCTTATCCCAGCTTCACCTGCACCAAATTTTCAAATAAAAAGTAATAACAGGAAGACTCATCTTAACTTTTGGGTGGTTTTGGTCTCTTATTTTTGTTTCCTGAATACTTTATTTTTGCATTTTCTGTGCAAATATAAAAGTCACACCAGAGGTCTGCTCAGTCAGACTGAAGGTCCACTAGCTTAATATCTTACCTGCAATAGTAGCCAAAACCAGATAGCTAGTGAGAAGTATAAATATATAGTAACATATTTAAAAGTTAGCATTCACTGAAGAATAGTTTTGGCTTTAATTTGCCAAACTCATTAAACTCCTTTGGGTATTCCAAAGTGTTTCATCCTCAGTATAGGAGAGAAAAAGAAAAGTATTTGCCAACAAACCAATTGTTCTAGACCCATACTGTAATATGTTGCTCTGTGGAGGTACTAAGAATCTTCCTTCCAACTGCAGTCTGATCATTCACCTGTATCTGGGATAAAAAAGAAGCAGGAAGGTTGAGTTGGTGTCTGGTAGAAACTTTGCATGGCTTGGAGAAAGCTTGTTTGCCTATACTGACTGAGACTGAGGAGCTGGAGCTGGCAAAGGTCAAAGTGGGTATGGTTGCCAGTTTGACCAAACAGCACAACCAAAACTAAGACACACAGTGCACATGGCAGTGAAAAAGTGTGCTCATCCCTTGTCCAGAAAAGAGAATAAGCACTGCATAGAGAGTGGTTAATCCTTACCTGGTAGAGAAAGAACTTGGGTAGTTGCTGCTAGGCAGGACACGGATAGGCTGATGTGGAAGTTTGGCAAGGAGGATGTCATGACTTATGTAAGATAAATTCGTTATACATTGTAACCTCAAACTGGTTTTTGTTTTGTATGTTTTATAAGCTTTCTTAGAAAGGTATAAATGCTAAACTTTAGAAAAACACTTATGCAATAATGGAAGGCGGAAGAAAAGGAGTAATTCTAACACACTGTAACCACCCTGTAGGACAGAAGTGACTAAGAAGTCATTCTATAATTAAAATGCCCTGCTCTCCCTGTTCCTAGTAAAATAACAAAAGTGTCCATTCTTTATATAACTTTAGTGTCAGCACTGGAAGTGTTTGTCAGCAGAAGCCATGTAAATACCAAAGACTGCATATGTGTTCCCGCACCACCCATACTGGAGGATTGTGCTCTGGAGACAAATGGATCATCTCACTGGTAGAATAATGGCATTTGGAAATGAACATGGCTCAGACTACAATTATTTACAAATATTGCACATCTCAAACCTTCACAAGTCTATAGAGGATGAGACTACTAAGCAGGTAGAAAGTACTGGCTAGAAGTGGAAACCACTCTGCAAAGCAGTGATGATAATATGAATAGAAGTACCATTGCATTCGTGGCTAACTTTCTTTTTAGACAGTTTCCATGGTCTGTGAGGACTCACTGGCTACACAAAGTGACAGATAATCACCAAAACTCACTGGTATGATGTATTTCTAACTTTCTTCTTAAGGTTCTAGTGGGTTGCCAGTGTAACCTTTCTGGGGATGGGGTTGTATTGTGCATGGTAAAGAATTATATATGAAATGTTCAGCCTCTAATTTATGGAGAAGAAAATGTTCTCTAAGAAGTCTTTAAATTTCTAGGCACATCACTACAATAGGGATTAATAGAAGCCCCCAAATGTATCCAGGCCCTTCCCTCCATTTTATTATTCAAATGAAAACTGCACTGTAAATATAAGCAAAGTAATCTCCACTCAAGTAGGTTTCAGGTATCCAGGGTCCTTTGCCTTTAGCTCTCTCTCTTTTGAGACAAAATGAAGAGGCAGAGAGAAAATGCTACTTAATCCCTTCCAGCTCAGCTTTCTCAGCCCCTTTTAGGAATTGCTGGATCCCTCTATCTTGGATCCAGTAACTGAATAAATTTAGCATAAAAAGGCAAATCCATGCTGTGCTCATTGTGCTGGTCTTCTCAGGTTTGTGGCCTGGTGTCAGATAGGTTCTGTTCATAAGCCTCATACAAAAACGTTTCAGCATCTTCATCAGCTGTTCATCAGTTCAAAAGGAGCCTCTGTAGGTACAGCTCTTTGGGTACCTGCTCTAACTTTGCTTTAATGTGTTGAAGGGAGTGAATTCCTTCACTTAGGACAGACAATTAAAGACTTTTGTGACAGATTGGCATATATGTCAAAACCTACAAAGCTGATATTTTTCTGGTAAGCATATTTTCCTAGAAAAAAAATTAATGAAAAGTAATTCTTTGTGTTATATCTAAACAAGTAACTTGTCAAGCTGGCTGTATTTCATATCTACTTTAGACAAAAGAGCAGCTCAGTCACTAAACTTATTCATCCCTCAGTTGAAATGATCAGCCTGTGTATCAGTTGTGTTTAATTTCATCATTAAAGAGTTTTGTTGATTATGGGAAATGCGCTATAAAGATGTTTATTTCACATGATAAATGAAGCATCCCTCAGATAGAAAACAGATTAAGAACTCTGAAACACATGATCAAACAGCTGTGGCCATCAATGATTTTACCAACTTGCAGTAGCTTGTCATCAAATCTCTAGCAGAAGTCATTTATATGTGGCAAAGTCAAAATACTCCACAGTCAGCTGTTCACAGGTCAGGACCATAACACAGCCCACCTTTGTCAGCCAAACTTTCCATTAAAGGTTTGGCTTATAGAGCAACTGAAGCTCAAAAACTTACTTCTGTCTTCTGACTCTGCTACTGGACTTGATGTTCAGCATGAGATCACTTAGACAGCTGGGGTAATAACACCTTAAAGCAATGCAATAAGGTTTGCCAAAGCTCACTTGTCAAAGATCTTGCAGAAAGTAAAACATCTATGAAGGAAGACCTTTTACAGTTAATAACTTCGCAGTTCAAGGAGAATGTTTTCCTCTCATTAGGCCTATGCTGAAGCTTTTTTTGAAGAAGCTAAAGACTTCAGGTTTCCTAGGCCACAGGCAATTTTCTTCTAGATCTCTTCAGAGTAATCCATGGAAACTTTTATACAGTTAGAAGGAATATTTCTCATTTATGACCAGCTTGATCAACTCAACAGTTTTTGATACTACTGACCAAAAAGTGACATTGAGATCTTACCAGTTCTTAAATTTAAAATGCTCCTGTCTTTCATTGCTGTTCATAACTAGAAATACTGCTACACCTGGGTTCAAATGCTTTTAGAAAGAGAGGGAACATGCATCTGCTTGAAAACACTTTTCTAAAGGTGTAAGATTCTGGACAGACTTGCTGGCTGTTCTGTCCTAAAACTTGTGGATAGCTTCCCTGTTCCTTCATTTGAATATGGTAAGTTAATTGGCCTACAATTTAAGCCATTCCTGGTTTTTAGTAACTGACATGATAGAGTAGGTGATGACACAGCCTTCCAAGTAGGTGCAAAGGACACGGCAATCCTTTTGTAGCCAGCTCCCCTCACTAAGCAAATCTTGGCAAAGGGGAAATCCAAATAATTTAACAGATGTGAAAAAATGTGTGTCTGCAATGGCTTTTTAAAAATCCAATCAGTTTCTTTTGTAATTGTTACATGCTGATGACAGACCTGTGTAGCTAACAAGAGAAGCTTTTGGTAGAGGCTAATATGGGACTGTAGGTCTAAGACAAGACAAACTTAATATTTCAGCTGGTTAATGATGGCCAAGACTTGACCTAGAGGTCACAATTGCTTAAATTGAACATTTTTTTAAAAAAACTACATTCAACATTTCTTTTCCTAATTCTATTAGGTAGTTGTTTGACAGTAAGATAAAATTTTTGACAGAACCAGTGTGAAAACCCAGTGTCTCCAATCTGCTTTCATACTGCTTTAATAATTAATAAGACAGGCCTTTATCCTTAGAATTTAATTAAATAAAAAGATGTTTTAAATTTTCAACTATCATAGCCCCTATTAATTGTTAAACCAGTATAAAAGTAGCCTGGAGACTAATTTACAGGCTCTGGGTGAGCAAGATGCCTGTGTTGGTAACTTTTTAGAAAGAAGGACAGCATAAACTATGGACTCCAAATGCCATTTATGTTTAAGATCCTTAATTTTAAATACATACAATAGCCAGTTCCCTCTGGACAGTGCTTCTTAGCTTTACTAACTTTTGGGTTAGCATGCCATATAAGAAAGACTAATTCAAGTTACTCTTAAAGTTGAATTGCAAATAATTGGAATTCAATACTATACTTTTAATTAATTCTTTTGATAAACTTAGTATCACAGACCAAAGCAAATAAGAGGTGGACCTGGAGATATATCCTACTCTTCCCTCATTAGGAGTGTTCTCTCTGAAAGCCTGCTGGAAACTCCCTATCTTTGAGAGCATTGGGATTCTTTTCTGTCTGAGGGAGATACAGACACAAATCTCCCTCATAAGCATATATACCTTCACCATCAAACTATAACACAAACTTAAGGCAATTTTAGCAGCTTTTGCTTCCCCTTTTTTGCTGTGCTTAAAACTTGCATCTCTTTAGACTGTGACTGTGTTTGGTATATAAATAACTGGATCAAGCACCACCCCTGCAAGGTTTGGGTCTTGGATCCTGAAGGAGCTCTGGCAGTTGGTAAGCAGTGAGCTGGTCTGCACTGAAAAGCTGAACTGCATGAGGAGAATAACCAGAAGCCAACATTAGGTACCCAGTGCATGTTGTTGTTGGCAACTGAGACCTTTATTGACCTTAAATTTCCCTTGTGATGGACTGCAGCTCACCTGGAATTTGGAAGGTTACAGTTTTGGACTTAAATGCCTTAGCATTTTCATGCAAGAGTAATCGATTATAATAAGCAATCATTCAGTTCAAACTCATATATCATCACAAATCAACATATCACATTACAAAATAATGTCTGATATATAATGCTCTCCCGTTATCTTGGATTAAGTTGTTCAAAACTTTACTCTTTAGGATTTTTAAATTTTTCAAACATGTTGTAGTACTAGTAGAAAAGTTCTATAGCATATGTCGTTCAGACTGATAACTCAGGGTTGTTTTTTTTCATCCTACACATTATATATTGCCATGCAATGAGCTGCTCAACCAGCACTCTAGTGACATATGATGTATAAAATACACTGGTATGTGCTTTACCTATTAGAAAATAATCCATATGCATTCAAGATAACTTGCTTCCAGGCTGTAAATTACTTGAAGCAGGTGATGTCAATTTTGGCATAGAGTACCACATCCTATTCCTTTCTGAACAATCAACATTGTCCAAATATATTATGACAACTGTTTTTCATCTCTTATATCAATCATTCCAACATGTTTCATTAATAGATGGGCAATTATAGATTTAGGTACATACTCTACATAGATTCTTCTCAAATTAGGAGTTGGTGCCTATTTCTATCATAACTAGTCACAGAACCAACAGAATATTTAGGGTCCTACTACCTAGTTAAGGAAATGGATAGAAAGTTGAGAACTTAAAGAGCCATTAGGATCTTAAATTTTGTTTTCAATCTTGATATGTATAGCTTTGGCAATCTGGTTTTAGTGTGAGATCATTTTTTGAAAAGACTCAGGCTGTCACTGTGAAATTTTGAGAATTCCACTCACAGTAAATAAACCCTGATAAATTCACATGCAGTAACTTCCAGCCTCTTTTCTTTCCTACAAAGCTTACCAGAAGAGTGAGAAACTCGAGTATGAATGTCTCTGAGATTCAATAACGTGCTAAACAATATTGGTCTTTTCAACAGTCTATCTTGTTTTCTTCAATAACAGAGCCAAAGGAAGTAAGATGCAGCCAGATGGCCAGAACACAGCATCATAAAGGAAAAAAAAAAATCAATGTGAGAAGATTATATAATAGAACAAAGTATTCCTTCTTCATTTACAAGATCTTCTTTTCCAAAGGATGGAAAGCTGCCAGACTGACTGTCTTGCATTAGAAATGACACGATTTGCAGTAAATGTGAAATGTAGCCAGTTTCAACCAATCAATATTAACCCATCAGTCACTCCAGACTCATCCTCTTTGAACTTAAGGAGGAATACATTGACCTGTAACCCTTTTTTTTCCTGTACTGAACTGCCCTAGCAATCCCCCTCTGAATTCCTACAAGAGTGCTCCTTTCTTGAGCTTTATAATCATATCACAGCAATCTTCCCTCACATCTCACTGAACACTTTCATATTATCTCGTTTAACCAGTCCCATCCACCTTGCATAAGCCCAGTTACCAATCATAGGAAAATGTTCAAGGTATGAAAGATGGGCCTGCTGAATTACTTTTTTTCTAAATTGCCTTCCTGTTATGTTCATTTTTAGAACTGCAAAGTACTTTAAAGCATCTAGTACTGTGCACTAATCTCTGCTACAAGAAATAGACAAGAAAAATGTGTCCTGTCAGCATAAGGAAAGACTATAGCAGTACTACATGTACATGATATACTGTAATGGATTATAAAATAAATCTAAGCTATGAAAAGTAATCAGAAAATACAATGCAATTTAATTCTTATCATACCACAGAATGGCTGAGGCTGGCAGGTGACCTCTGGAGGCCGCCTGATCCAACCCCTCCCCTGCTCAAGCAGGGCCACCTAGAGCCAGTTGCTCAGGACCATGTCCAGGTGGGGTTTGCATATCTCCAAGGAGGGAAAGTCCACAGCATCTCTGTGCAACCTGTGCCAGTGCTTGGCCACTCTCACAGTCTGTGCCCATTGACTCTTGTCCTGTCACTGGGCACAACTGAAAGAAGCCTGGCTCTGTCCTCTTTGTACCATCCCTTCAGGTATTTATATATACTGATAACCCCCTGAGCCTTCTCTTCTCCAAGCTGAACAGTTCCAGCTCTTTCAGCCTTTCCTCCTAGCAGAGATGCTCCAGTCTATCATCGTCATGACCCGTTGCAGGATGCTTTCCTGTGTGTCCATATCTCTCTCATACTGGGGAGCCCAGCACTGGACACAGTGCTCCAGGTGTGGCTTCACCAGTGCTGAGTAGACAGCAAGGATCATCTCACTTGACCTGTTGGCAAGACTCCTCCTAATGCAGCCCATAATGCAGGATACCATTGGCCTTCTTTGCTGCAAGGGTACTTTGCTGGTGCATGCTCAACACTTTGCATCCACCAAGATCCCCAGGTCCTTTTCTGAAAAGCTGCTTCCCAGCTGGGCAGCCCCCAGGATGTACTGGTGGCTAATGCTGTTCCTCCCCAGGGGCAAGACTTTGCACTTCCCCTTTTCAAATTTCATGAGGCTCCTGTCAGCCCATTTCTCCAGCTTGTCCAGGTCCCTCTGGATGGCAGCACAACCCTCTGGCATATCAGCCCCTCCTCCCAGTTTGGTGTTACCAGCAAACTTGCTGAGGGTGGACTCTGCCTCACCATCCAGCTCATTAATGAAGACGTTCAACAGGTCTGGACCCATTACTGTTGCCTGGGCTACATTACTAGTCAGACCTTTAACCAGACTTTGTGCCACTTACCACCACCCTCTAGGACACCCTTTCAGCCAGTTTTCAATCCACCTCACTGTCTGCTTATCCAGACCATACTTCAACAGATACTTTGTGAGGATCTTACAAGAGGCATTGTCAAAAGCCTTACTGAAGAGAAGGTAAACAATACCCACTGCTCTCTTATCATCTATCAAGCCAGTCATTTCCTTATAGAAGGTGATCAGGTTGGTCAAGCATGAGTTCCCCTTGGTGAATCTATGCTGACTACTCCTGATGACTTTCTTGTCCTTCATGTGCCTGGAAATGGTTTCCAAGATTAGCTGATCCATCACCTTTCAGGGATCAAGGTGAGGTTGACCAGCTAGCAGTTCCCTGGGTCATCCTCCTTGTCATATTTGAAGATAGGAGTGATGTTTGCTTTCCTTGAGTCCTCAAGTACATCTCCCAGTCACCATGATTGATCAAGGATCATTGAGAGTGGCCTTGCAGTGACATCAGCCAACTCCCTCAGCACTCATGTGTGCATCCCATCAGGGCCCATGGACTTACGTAAGTCCATTTTTCTTAAGTATTCCCTGACCTGATCCTCTTGTACCATGGAAGATCTTCCACATCTTCCTTGCTCCAGACTTTCTCCTGGTCTCTGAGACCTGGGATTCCTAAAGGCCGGTCTTGCTAGTTAATACTGAGGCAAAGAAGGCATTCACTACCTCAGCCTTTTCCATGTCCTGTGTCACCATGTCCCCCCATCTCCTTCAGCAGTGTGTCCTAGTCTTCCTTCTGTCACCTGTCTACTTAGAGAAGCCCCTTCTGTTGCCTTTGACACCCCTTGCCAGATTCAATTCCATTTCAACTTTGGCTTTCCTAACTCATCCCTGGATGCTTGGACAATGTTTCTGTATTCCTCCCACATCACATGTCTCTGCTTCCACCCTCTACGCTTCCTTTCTGTGTTTGAGTTTTGCCAGGAGCTCCTTGTTCATCCACACAGGCCTCCTGGCATTTTTGTCTGACTTCCTACTTGCCAGGATGCACTTCTCTTGAGCTTGGATGAGGTGATCCTTGAAAATTAACCAGCTTTCTTGGGCCCCTTTTCCCTCCAGGGTCTTATCCTGTGGGACTCTATGAAGTAAAGAGGCCAAAGTCTGTTCTCCTGAAGTTCAGTGATGTGATCCTGGTTTTTACCCTCATCCCTCCTCTCAGGATCCTCAACTTCGCTACCTGATGGGCACTGCAGCCAGTGCTGCCTTTGGCCTTCACAGTCCCAGTGAGTCCCTTGTCACTGGCAAGAATGAGCTCCAGCACAGCATCTCTCCTCACTGATTTCTCTACCAGTTGGGTCAGGATGTTGTCATTGATGCACTCCAGGAACCTCCTGGATTGTTTATGGCATGCTGTGTTGTCCATCCAGCACATAACAGAGTGGTTGAATTTCCCCATGAGGACAAAGTACTGCCAATGTGAGGCTGCTCCTGTTGGTAGCGGGCCTCATTCACTTGTTGGTTGCCCTGGCAGTATCACTAGTGTCCATATGGAAGAACAAGAGGAGGTAGTAGTCAGACAGTTGGACAAGCTTCAACAGTTCCTCTACAACATCCTGGATCCAGGCCCCCAGCAGGCAGCAAACGTCTCAATGACAGGTCAGGTCAGCAGACAGGTGCCTCTG
>JANZLQ010000079.1:24209130-24234571 GCA_026212715.1 Elanus axillaris | reverse complement strand
CTTTACCTGAAGGCACATCTGGCTTCACTTCCACTTTGAGGGTGGTGAACCTGTTTTGTGGTTGTAAGCCCTAAGGTGGGGCAGAAGCCTTCCCACTGAAGCCAGAAGTCATGAGCTTCCACCCTTTACCTTCTCCAGGGGCTGGCCTTACCTCAATACCAGGGGTAGACACTGCCTGATGTTCTGAGTTTGGTGCTACTGAGGGTCTCTGGAAATTTAAGCATTATATATTGAATAAAGGCAATGCTTGGACATATGGATGGTCCATGGTTATCTACTGTCAGACTGGCATGTCTGTCTTGTTTATGAAGTGCCTTGTGTTCCATATGACCCCTAAGTATGACAGCAGCACTGGATAAAACAAGTTTTGCTCTCTGAGAGGTAAGCTATTCCTGTGAGGAGAAGGGAGTTGGACTTGATGATCTTTATGGGTCCCTTCCAACTTGAGATATTGTATGATTCTACAGCAGGTGCAGTCTGGGGCTCTTCAGGCTGTTGTGTCTCACAGAAGATCCTGTCTATCTCCCTTTTATCTTCTCTGGGGCTGTGTGGCCCACTTGCTTCCTCCTGTAACTCCTCCACATGGTGGCACAGCTCCTCCAAGACAGCACTGACGGACAGAAGGGCGTTGCTCCTGGCACCAGAGAGTCCCCAGATGCTCCCTGCAGCCTGGGGCTTGGAGGGCTGCACCCACCATCCGAAGCTCTGTCTGTCTGGAAGCTGCTACCCCGGCTGGGGCAGCAGCTCCAACACCTGCTGGGGAAACTGCCCTGTGGCTTGTCACCACCATACCTGAGGTAGTTTATGCAGATAGAAACAAATTCAGCTGAGGCCCTTCTTTGCACCCTTCTGTGCAAACTGCTGCCTCTGTTGGCTGTGCCCTAGGCCTGGCCTTACCTAAGCACTGGCTCAAGCACTCTTGACCCTCCCTAATGTGGGGCGGCTGCAACAAAGGTGCCAGGCACCCTGGGTCAAGACCAGCTATCATGCCTGTTAGTGAAATTTCCTTCTTCCCTTCTACTGTAATAACTTTGAAATAGAACTGCATTTTTTTTAATGGGAAGTTTAATATTTCTAATATTTTCATGGACATTTTATCCCTGGGTTTTTTTTTTTTTGACTAGTTGTTTAAAAACTTTGTCATTAGCATATAGGAATTAGATATTTTAAAAAAGCTAACAAAGCAGATAAAAATGTTTGCTTCTGGCTCAGATACTGCAATATGGAAAAGAATAGATAAGTAATGGATGTTGCTAAGATGACAGCTCTACTATTCTTTTAGTTTTACAGTTACGTTTGTTTCCAAACTTTTCTTCATACAAGTTCTGGCATTGCTGCAGCTATGTGGGGAGGCAGACCAAGGAACTGTTGAAACTGAAAACTCACTAAGGAAAAAAGATACATTTTCAGCCAGATTTATTCCTTAATACTGTTCACTGTGATACCTATTACTAGTGCTTGAACAAGGAAGGATTTGGATATAACAGCTCCAGAACTAAAAGCAGAAAATTATTAAATGCACCACAGCTTTTTTTAAACATATCTCAATATATTTAAACATTCTTACCTCTATCCTAGCCTCATCATCACAGAGCTCATACCCAGTCTGACCTTTTATCAGTATGCTGTCAAGAATGCCACAGTCTCTGCCTGCAAGAATCTGTTCCCCACTCCCCCCCTCAAACCAGACCTTGTTTAGATGAGGGAGATACAGAAGAGCTCACTGCATAATATAATCAAGTAGCTCCACAAAAAATATTGCTAGGACCAGCCCATTATTTATAAGAAAATAAAATCCAGAAAATTCATAGGGCCTTGCATTTAAAGTTTTTAAAGTTGTTTAAAAAGTACCACAATGAGTAACATCATTCCCATTTCAGAGGTGATCTGTCCACAGGTCATGTGCCTAGAGTACCTCCCAATCTCTTTACTTCATGTCTTACAGATGTCAGATCCCATGCTATTAAAGCTTCAGTGCTCCATACTATCAGCTTAAATTAGCACACCTGCTCTATCCAGAACTAGCAGAAGACAAGCGCGAAAACCTTGTAGGAAGTGTTCATAGTAAGGTGTTGTGTTCTACAAATAAGCAGCTTAATTCTGCATCAGTTCCAAAACTGGAGAGTCCACTGTGGTATTGTGACCTGATCCAGGTTTAAAAATAAATAAAATGTCACCCAGATCCATGCAGTTACATGATGATGTAAAAGCTGTAGCAAATCTAGTAAGATGCCCTCCAACTCGTAAGTCAGCTAAAGTGACAACTGATGGATGCATATCTTCAGTAAAAGGGTTGACATCTTTTCCATATCCCCTGGTTGCTTTCCCCAGTCTCATCATCTGAGTATTAATATCCAGACTGAACTTTAATCAATTTGCTCTCAACCATGCCACAGTCTCTACCGAGCTCTTAATGAGATGCTTGATCACACTGTCTGTGCAAGATGAGCTGCAGATACAAGATGAGTGCATGCTGTCGTCCTGAAAATGTTTCTACCTGTATTTCCTCACAGACTCCCCTAATTGCAATTCTTGATACTTATATTGAGCAGAACCATGACACAGAATCCCATCAAGTATCCTTCAGGGTAGAATAACTGCAAATCATTTAATGATTATTCACTTGCTTATTTAATAAGAAAATTCTATGCAGAAACCCCAATACTGCATAAAGTAGATTTTTAAAGGATATTTTGATGGCTCAAAATGTATTTAATTTAGTTTGGCTTTTTTCTCCTTTGGAGGATTCTTTATCCTACTTCACTACAGTAACAGGATTATTGAGTTTAACTGCTTATATTGGAAGATAAAATACATCCACATAGCCAATGATGATAAGATAGAATTGCTGCAGCCTGACGTGTTACTAAGAAGCACCTTCCATGGATTGTTTCTTACTGTGTGTGGGTTGGTGTAATATGCTCTCATCCTCCAGCAAAATAAAATCAAAACCATATCACTGAAAAAGTAGTGAAAAAGAAACATTCCTGGGTACCTCTTTTCACTGCATACATTAATTTCCTGACATGTCTTCTTGTCATGCTCCTCTTCTAAATGATTTATAGTGTTTTACCATTGCGGTGGTGTTGTTATGCCCACTGCCAAGCAAAACCATTAACTTTTTGAAATGGGAATGAACTGGTACTACAATGGTGACTGTGGGATTTCTCAGTGAATTTTATTTAAGAATGCAGTATTAATAAGTATCAGAAATTAATATCTGCAAGAAATGTTGGCAACATACATACATGTACATACCTATCCTAGTTACTGTGTACTTCTTTTATTCCACGTATAACTGAAAGTCTTATTTACATGATTCCAGAAGGCTAATTTTCCTCTGTACCTTCTGCTCTTTTTTTCTGCCCTCTAAACCATTTGTTTCCTTTGAACAAACTTTTAATTGTCATGTTCTTCAACAATCCTATTTTTTCATTGCCTGCTGCTGTAGATACTATTGTGACATAGAGTCAATATCAGATATGTTCTCCTTCTAAAATAAAAGCAATGTTCTCCATCTAAACTAAATGCAATAAATTCTTAAAATCCACTTAGATCATGAGTGACTTAGCAAACAAGCTTTGAGCTGAACCATTGCATATTGTCCTGTGCAGGATGGAAAGGTAATTTTGCTATAGCTAATCTTTCATGCAGCACCATCTATGTTTTATGTGCTATATGATAACTGCTACCACTCTGCTGTTATTTGCTGGAACTATAATAGAGTTCAAAGGCCCTAACTGAGATCAGGATCCTATTACAAAAGCACTGCCAAAGGGCAAAACCCCTTTAGCCTCTGACCCTGTGAAAATAGGGGAATTAAGTATAGTAATGTTAAGCATGTCCATGTTAGACATGGACAAAGAAAACTGTGGATTAAAGAATGGAAATACTGCTACCCCTATTTTGTCCATGGGGTAGAAAGTGATAGCAAATTTACATGATTTATCCAGGACACACAAGAAATTCATGGCACAGCCAGATAAATTTTTTTCCAGTTAGTAATCTTATGGATCTTTCTTTTTTGAAGCTTATTTATCAATAGAAGGAATAAGGTTTAAGTTAAAACAGCATAGAAACAATAGTATTTTGAATTGTAATGTGTTAAACAGGAGTATAACAAATGGATTTGTGAGCATACAGGTATAATTTAAAAAGCAACGCTATGACAATACTGCACTAAAAGGTATTTTGAAAGCCATTCCTTCTGAGGTCTTTCTGTGAAGCCTGAGGCTTGATTAGGGACCCTAGAGGACAGAGCAGATTGAATAAGATAAGAACTGTGATGAACAGGAAGAAAGGGGCCTCTGGAGGAAGCAAGGACTCAAATGGGAATAAGGCAACAAAACTGGATTTGTCATAGACTGGATGGAAAGTACCAGAAAGAGTCAAATTTGCAAAAGGGGCAGGGGCTCACAGTGGCACAATCTCCTTTACAAATTAGATTAAAACTTGTAATTCCCAAATCTTACAGTTCCTGGACTATCAGCAAACACTTCATAAATCCTCTTTACTGTCAGTCAATTTAAAGAGGCTATTGCCCCAGCTCAGCTCTGAGCTGTCTAAAGACTCAGCATGAGCCACGTGAGTATCTATATAGTGACATACAGTTCACAGCTTTGATTTGCCTTTTTTTTTTTAAATGAGGAAAAAAAATGCAAAAACATAGCTTAAAGCATTACTGAATTTTCTGACACAAACTTAAATCCCTCTTGTGTCTTTGCATTACAATTTGGAAATTTATTTTACATAAGATTTGTTCCTCATCCACTGCTCTCTGGACAGTCTCACTCTGGGGACAAATCAGAATTATACAGAGTAGGATGATGTATAATTCCTACATTACTTGTGCAGAAGTTGGAAGGTGTGCAGCAGTGGATGCAGTAGAAACTAGATGAACAGAAAGGATAGTCTGAAAATTAGGGGTTCCCTGAATAACTGTATCCCTCTCTCACAGATCTCTCACATTCAAATCACTTAAACAGAACTTTTTGCAAGTGGTCACTACCACTGTGTTCCTCTTTCTTGTAACTCCAGGCCCTTGCTGTGGTTTGAAGACATTAAGTACCTACACCTGTAACATAGGCAACAGGCACTGAATGTGTCCTGTATTGTATACTACTAAACCATCTGAAAAATCAGCTTGTAAGCTCCTCAAATTTACTGTCAAAAAAGGTGGATATTTTCTAATTTATTCTGTCTCAGTTCTCTCTCTGTCAAATTAGAATAATAATAATCTCTTCAGTGCACAGAAGTGTTGTGAAGATAAATTCATTAAGATTCGTAAAGCACTCAGACACTGTAGTGATGAGCACCACAGAAAAGCCCAGGAGGAAATTACAAATTCTGTCTTCAGAGCAGAACTTAAAAATGTGGCATGGGACCATACACTGAACAATAACAGAGAAACAAAATGATGAATAGTTACTCATTGAGGGAGCATTAGCTATATATTGTGCACAACAGGAGACAAGAGTGCTGCGGAGGTGGGAGTGGACCATATGTGATCAGTTAATTAAAACCAGGATCATAACACATGCCAGAAGATGGGAAAATAAAGGTAGGTGGACAACCCAAATTCTGGTAATTCCAACAGTTGTGTACTTGACTATAAATACATGGCATTTTAAAAAATACACTTTTTATGTTTAATATGGAAAAAGTTTAAAAGAGCTCTACCTACGTTAATTCCTTCCATTGCGACATAACAGTAGTTTTGTCTAATGTTGCAGCTGATCTCTTAATTCAATAGATTTGCTGCAGTTTTCTTCCTGCCTCTCTCAAGTCAGTTTGATACCATCTTTGAAATGTACAGTATCCCGCCAGACAACTGATTTTTTTTGGTAATAGTGATATATAAAATAATGCTGTTAAAAGAACCTCAAGAAAAAGTTAATTGTATCAATATAATATGTGTTATATGAATGAAATCTAGAATTTGCTGGCTGAATTATTTGAAGAATATTAATCGCACCTGAGATTGTTATGCCTAACTACAGTAGTGTCTTTTAAAATTTGAACACTTTTAGTTAAACAAATAAAAGACTGCTTTCAGTATTTATTAAGTATAAAAACTAGATTTAGAATTCACATTGGCAGTTTGATTTTACCTTCAGAAAGTCACCTTTCTAATTCTGTTGACATTCCTCCACCTCTGATGTTTTTCATTGCTCTGATTACTGCATCATCCCTTAACAAGTCAATCAGCAAACTCTACAAATTTCACAGTGTCCCAGTAGCCTATATCCTCTTGCTTCACAGAAATCTTTTAATAAAACATGGACTGATGACACTTAGATATAAGGGGTGATGTTTCTTTAGCAATAAATTTCCTTTTTCTTATTATCAGAATAGTCTTTAGAAGGGAAAGAGATATTCTCAAGGTCTCTGCAGAACAAACAGATATAGGGAAGTATTTTTCATTATTTTTTCCTACATTTCTGAAATTTATCCTCAGTTTTGCAGAATACTAGGGTTTTTTTACAAAAATATAAACCTGGGATCTCACTTTTCCCAGGCAGTACTTAATAATCTTAATATTTTGTAATTTCTCATACCTATGAAACAAAAAGCAAAGGGAAAGAAGGCTAAATTACTAGTTTGTTAGATAAAAGTACCTCTATAGTAGTCTCACAGTTTTGTACGTAACTTCATTTCACAATGAAGGGGAATTGATAAGGTATGAACTAGATCAAGCTTCATAGTGGTAAGGTATATTTTAATTTATATATTTGAGTCTTTTAGACTTCATTTCTATTTAGATATGGGTTTAAAGGTTAACAGTTAGAAATACTTTAAATATGATTACAGGGAAAGTGAATTTAATTGATCCACCTTAAAAACTACTTGGAGTTCACAAATATGATAGTTAGTAAATATAATGAGCACTTCTGTAGTTGGCATCTGGTGGCTGCTGGGTTTAGTGCTCTTCCATTTTTATGTTTTTCACACATTGACAGGACTCATGTGAACATCAAATATTACTGTAACCTAGGAAGAACAAAATTATAGATGTCAAAACTGTAACAGATTTTCTAAGTTATGGAAATACAGATAGTGGTAAAGTTAAGTAAGTCTGTCCCACTTCACTGGAGAAATGTTCCATTTTTAAAAGATACCAAGCAGTATTCCTAATTTATATTAACTCTACCTGAATCACTGGGCATCTTTCCAGAAGCGAGGCTAGAATGAGACAGACATAAGATGAACTGTAATTGTAAAGCTTGAGAGAAGAGACTGTGTGGAACCAAATGAAAAATTGTCTGAACTTGTCATCCATGCCAAGTACAAACAGATGGGTCTAAGAAGACACTGTGTGATAGTATACTGCACGTTATTTAGTGTTCAAGGCACCAATCACTGTAGCAGAGTTGGAAGTTCTCATAATTTATCTTCATTGCCCTGACAATGGGGTTTAGATTTCCAAAGAATTTTAGAAATCCTCTGCTCTAGATAAATTCAAATGCTTTAGAGAGGTAGACAGAAATTTCAGCCACTGGCAGATGTTTGCTAAGAAGCTTCAAAAAGTTGCTACACACCCTGGATGAGCTTCAGCATGCCTGAGTACTGCAGAAGTCTCTCTTGGTCAGTTAAGCATAACAGAAGGCTTAATCTTTTTTAATAAAAATCTGTAGCAACTATTCAGATCTGATTTTTCACCTTGGGCAAAGGGGAAGAGGAAGTTCAAGAGACCTCAGCAGAAGCCCTAATCTCCAGCATAATGCAAATTCTCATGGGTTTTAAGCCACAAGCTTCACCAGTAATAATTGATGTACTTACTGTAATTGTTCTGTATATTCTGATATTTGGAAAACAATGAATAGGATGTCTAAAAATATATTCTGTCAATATGTCTTTTTCAGCTAGATCTCACATTCCTGCTGGTAGAAATAACATGCTTTTTGAAAAAAGATGACTAAGCCCATTCGCCAAACAAAAATGCCATTGTGATGAGGTATAGTATAGGTTTCAAGATAAAAGAATGGAATATTAGAAATTAAACTGATCATCTAAATCACAGTGATGCAGCATTCCTGACTTTCTTTAATATCCTCCTTAATGTGTGCATAAATATCAAGAGAGCACGTTTTGCTGAAATCATGTGTTCCTTCAAAATTGGAGAATTCACACTTCTAAGTCTCAGAAACAGGCAACTCACCATATAAGAATCCAGTTTTTAACTCCTGTTTTGCTACATTCTTAATCGACAGCCACTCTTACAAGTAGACTGTAAGACATATTAAAAAATTCAAATGTACCCCGAATTTTTATAAGCTTTGGTGAGCTTTTCAGTATCCTAGCCCTGTTTAGCAACCAGTAAATAACTACCATGAACAAAAGTAGTGTCAGTTGTGTCTAAGCTTATACTTAGCCAAACTGACAAAGAAGCCTGGCTGGCCTCAACAGAGGAAACAAGTACCAAACAGGAACAATACAGGACATTTACTCTCACCCCAGAAAATGTGAACAGCAAGTCAAATGAAACAGAGGGGGGAAGTTCAGAGCACCAGTGCCCTTGTTTTCCCAGGCCTGAAGATAAATAAAAACTACTCCATGTAACTCAGTCCTCTTGTCTACTAGTAAGTTTGAGCAATCAATTGATAAATGTTTAAAACTAAATAGCATGCAAACATAAGTTCATGTTCTTTCACTCCTTCCTCTCAGCTCTATCTTTAAATGTTATCTGAAGGTGAATAGAAAAGCTGTTATCTGAAGGTGAATAGAAAAGCTGTATCTTTTTAGGATCCTGTCAATAATGCCCTGCAATCTCTGTTCTACATCGCAGTAAATTATATCTTACTGTATTTTAAATAAAGGTATATAAAGTTTTTCACAAACCTTGTATTAAAGAGCTCACTATTAAAGTGTGGCACACAACTGTGTTACTAAGGCTGAGGCTACATTTTGTACATAAAATGAAGATCTGGTCTTTTATAGTGCCTGTTACCTAGACCATATAATCTCCAGCCTCATAGCACTTGTCCTTTGAAATCAGAAAAAATTGGACTGAAATAGAACAAAGAAGTCAATGCATTAGATTTATTTTAAGTAAGTTAAAGGGATACTTGTACTTTATCTGTATCAAATCTTTCTTTGTCCTATTATTCCATACAAATGAAACAACGCAAGCTTTAAAAAACTGACTCATAATTGAAGTGTTGTAAGATTTTATACAAAGATGATATACAAAGAAATTCAGTGCTAAGTCTGCTAATGCACAATTTAATATTTATGAACAACTAAGTCACAGACCAGGCAATTCTTACAGGAAGTCATTATGATAAAGACAATGTGGCCAACTGCATCCTCCTTCCCTCCAATGCTTCTGCAGAATATTTACATGTTGCTGTTGTGTAATTTTGCACAATTTTCCTTCAGTGAGTAATCTAAAGGAGACACCAGACAGAACAAATTTTTTTCAGTGATAATTTTCTTCATCCAATTGTCCTTGGTTTTTAAAGATTCTGTGACCATGGACATTTCAAGTACCTTGGGCACCTTGGGCATGCCTGAAAGGGGATCTCTGTGGCATTACTGAGCTTCTTAATGAATATGGATTCAAGGGCTGGATTCGCTCTTCATAAAGCAATAAACTTACTAAAAGTTACAGAAACAAATAAAGGCCAGATTTTCTAGCATCCCCTGGACACTGATCTCAAATACATTATATAGCTTTAAAAAATCCAGTAGCGTACAGGTTTTCAAAAGGGCTTATGTCTTGCAAGTTCATTCAAACACCTTGTAAGTTGTAGTTTGATTGTGTGAAATTTAGAGCTATCATACTCACTTTTTGTTTTAAAATACATCATTTTAAGATAGATAGAAAGTTGCTTGAATTCCTGTATGCCAGGTTCTTGTACAGCAGGTTACAAGACTAAGCATTGTACATGGGTGAAGCAGATCATACATAATGTTTCACAGCAAAATTTCTTCCCGATATTTCTTATGCTTACAAAAGCTGTCATAAGATGGAGCATCTCATTCATGTGATGGATCTGTGGAACCAGCACACAGATTATATATTTATTTCAGTAGGATGCATCCCTTCACAGTGATCAGCAATAGCAGCTATCTAAATATGTCATATAACAGGTGGTATCCAAGGAAAAATTTTATAATTTTATTTTGAAGTGTAACATGAGGTATACTGTCCTGAATCTATCAATCAGTGAAATATAAGTTTTGCAAACACACATGTAGAAAAAACAGTACAAATTCTGATAACAGTGGATGAAAAGTACTCTTTTTAAAAAAAAAAAAGAAAAAAAAGTCCAGGAATGACAGGAGATCTGAAAATCCTCTAGCTACCATAAAATACTGTTAGTTACAGTAAGACAGTGAACGAATAATATCATTAGAGTGCAAGCAAAAAAAAAAAAAAATCTGTAGGAATTTAGTACAAATATCAAGCTTGGAAGAAGTGAAACAAAAGGTAAAAAAAAAATCCGATAAAGTAGAAAATTAAGCAGAAGTAATATTTCCATGGAATGGTAATTCCATGATATGTCAGTGGCTAGAAAAGTTATATCAGCAAAAAACAACAGCATAGCTCTGGGTGTGTTATGCCATCAGCCCACATGGCCAAACAGCAGAAAAATACTCTTATATCATTAATACTTAGTAATTCTTTGCTCTTCCTTACCTTTCCAATTTATCTTAAAATATTCTTATTTTGTATCAGAATTTGTATCGTAATATGATATTCCTTGCTGGAATTGACTGCATGAGAAACCAGAAGGGTTCTTCTTATCTTCAGGGACAAGAGGAATAAAATGAAATGAAATGAAATGTAATCAGAGATTTTGGAAGTGACATTTTGTCTTTAACATATTTCTGGTCATGTACTGTAGTGCAAATTTCAAAGGGAGAATCCGTTCAAGGGTGCCATTTTTAAAACAGCACACAACAATTTGGCCTGGCAGCTTATTGTCATTAAAGGATCCCTAACACTTTTTCAAGAGATCCAGTATTAAAAAAAACAGACTAAGCAATTTCCAGTTTGGAATACTTGTTACAATCAGATACTCTTTACAATTTTGAATAAACCTACGCAGATTCTGCACTTCTTTTCTTGAAGCATTACTGCTATGTGTAACTCAGCTGTTTATTTTGTTTAAAAGGAGCCACATGCAAGAATCATCTAAATAATTAATAACTACAGACCTCATTCCCTCAGGTGTAAAACAAGAAAAACTTCTGGAATCAGATCCTACTCTGTTAAGGTGGCCTCAGCTAATCTGGTAGCATAAAAAAAATCTTAAATTTCCCCTGACCAGACATTTCCAGTACTATGACACTTTTCTTAACAGTCCCAGTATGTGGCCATGTGAAAAGAGTATTTATGTAGTTCAGCCACTGGCTGCTGGAGCAGTCCATTGGGACTGTGACCCAGAAGCCTCACTGACAAATGAGGGATAGAGGGTAAACCCTGCTGTCTCAGCTTTTTCCAGGCAAAACAGCTTATGATCAACTCTGTCATCACTGTTAGTATTAGCTGCCCGCATTGGAAAGCCTGTAATACATCAGAGATCCTGAGCATCATACAGTTTGTGCACGGCTAATGTTTTATGTAATATTTAATATATCAGTATGCAGCCAACATTGGACAAGATGATTTCTGCTCTCTGGGTGATGCTGACATGCTGAAGTTCTTCAGTGGCTGCAGTGTCAGCGAATAATGACAGAGGGCAATGTAGGTAAATCTTAAGGGACTCACAGCCTGGGATATATTTAGGGAATTAGTAGTTGGAAAGTGCTTTTATACTACTCTGCAGAGATCATTCTGACAAGGGGTAAGTTTTAGGTCACTTCATCATGCACAAAACAGTGTCTCTTTCAGAAGAAACATGTGAATGAGAATCCCTCTTCCCTTTCTCCTGCCCTACAGATGTGAATGCACCCTGAAACACCGTCAAGGGCTACTGGAGCTGGTGCCAAGTATACTCAGAGGCTTCATCCACTACAGTAAATTAAATGTGCCAGGGAAGTGTTCCTGAAAATCAAGGCCGACTGGCACAAAATGTCTGCAGCTATTCTAGTAAAGTCTCTAGGTGGGTCTCCAAAAGAGGGATTGCAAGCAAACTACCTGTCAGAGCAGGGAAGGCCCCCATAAATGCTGACTCCCAATCACACCCAAGGATAATTTTGGGCAACGTTAGGTACAGGACAAAAATATGCCAGGGAATATACTAGGACAGGCATATCCAAAGAGTTTAGTCACCTTAGGATTTAACAGTTATTAAAGTAACCTTCATGGATTATCACAGATGACTTCACCCAGAGATCTGGACTACATTGCTATTACTGTGAGTTAGGAATAGAAGACTGAGTGCACAGTTTGTATAGCATTTTTTGTTTCTGGGGGATAATCAGTCCTACATAAACTTTGGAGATTTTATTAGTAGGCATTCCAATCTTAAAAGTATTCTAGAAAGCATATTCTAGAAAATCTTAATCAGAGATTTATGCCCATATTCATAACTATCACCTAGGAACTTGAGAAGAAAGTTTAAAAATTTAAAACACAGCTGGAACGTAGGGCATTTATCCTACTAAAATAAGAGGTGTATTCTAAGCTAAATTTCACTGTCTCTTTTCTCAGTAAAAGTGTGGGTGATTTTATGTGAAAATTAAAAGACCTGCTACAAACTAAATGAAAAGAAGCAATTTAACAGGTGAATAGCTGGACTGTGATAGTCACCTAAGCTGGTGACCATTTTACAGTTTCATGACCTTGCTGCCCACTAAATCTATACTCACTCTCAATTTGTTGAGTTACAGTTAAGAAAAACACTTATGAGTCTGATTATTTTTAATCCAGCTCACCAGATAATAATTTTCAGTTGCAGCTGTCTACCAGTTTCTTCCAGGGATAGAATAAGAAACATAAACCAAAACCCAAATGAATATACCACAAACCTTTGCAGGTCTGCTGGAGAAATGTTACAACTTTTACAACAGAGAACAAACTTTTCAGCTTGCTCACTGGTGACAACATCCATTGGTGAGACTCAGCATCCATTATCCATGGAAGCCAATTTGCGCCAAGTAAGTGATGAGATTCAAGATGAAAGCAACAAAGGATTTATTCCTGGATTGATGATAGCTACATCTCTAAAGCTATCAAGTGAATTCAGATTTAGGGATGGATATGACTCTGTAGCTTACACCAAAGTAATACCAGATTCTCTGTAGTGCCATCCTGTGACAGCTGGCCATATGCAGATTTGAAACTGGACTATTAAATATTCATATGGCATTTCAAGATGAATGTGAGAAACATTTTTAGATACTGCTATTGTTTTAAAAAGCTGAAGAGTGGGAAAACAAACAGAAAAGATACAGCTATTACTGCTTGTATTTAAAGTTACAAAATTATTTCTGTACTGCATGAAAAACAATTGCACGGAAGAGAAGACCTTAGTGAACTTAGTGAATTTTGTTTAATTGCATATAAAGACCTATCTTAAAATAGACCCATTAAAGTTGCCACATCAAGTACTCTAAGACAAGGAACCAGTACTGGGGCCGGTACCATTTAATATCTTCATCAGCAACACAGACATCGAGCACACCTTCAGCAAGTTTGCAGACAACACCAAGTTGAGTGGTGCGGTTAACACACCTGAGGGACGGGATGCCATCCAGAGGGACCTGGACAAGCTCAAGAAGTGGGCCCATATGAACCTCATGAGGTTCAACAAGGCCAAGTGCAAGGTCCTGCACATCAATCAGAGCAACCCCTGGTGTCAATACAGGCTGAGGGATGAAGGGATTGAGAACAGCCCTGTGGAGAAGGACTGGGGGGTACTAGTGGATGAAAAGCTGGACATGAGAAGGCAATATATGCTCACAGCCCAGAAAGCTGATTGTATCCTGGGCTGCATGAAAAGAAGGGTGGCCAGCAGGTCAAGGGAGGTGATTCTGCCCCTCTATTCCGCTCTGTTGAGACCCCACCTGCAGTAAGTGCCGCGTCCAGCTCTGGGGTCCTCAGTGCAAGAAAGACATGGACCTGTTGGAGCAAGTCCAGAGGAGGGCCACAAAAATTATCAGTCGGGGTTGTTTAGCCTGGAGGAGAGAAGGCTCTAGGGAGACTTTCAATACTTAAAGGGGGCTTATAAGAAAGAGGGGAACAGACATTTTATTAGGGCCTGTGGCAATAGGACAAGGGGTAATGGTTTTAAACTGAAAGAGGTTAGATTCAGACTAGATATAAAGAAGAATTTTTTTACGATGAGGGTGCTGAAACACTGGAACAGGTTGCCAAGAGAGGCGGTCGATGCCCCATCCCTGGAAACTATTAAGGTCGGGCTGGACAGGGCTCTGAGAAATCTGATCTAGTTGAGGATATCCCTGCTCATTGCAGGGGGGGTTGACTAGATGACCTTTAAAGGTCCCTTCCAACCCAAATCATTCCGTGATTCTGTGATTCTATGAAATATCATGTTCATGATTCTCAGAACTGCTATTAACAGGCAAACACAATGTAAGGTCTGCACAACAAAGGCAGGGACAGAATTCAACTCTTTGGGCAACATTCATTTGTCTTAACCTTTGAATTTTTTAACTCCTTTTTTCCTTTGCAGTTTGCAGCTTCATTCACTGACTATATTGCAAGTCTGGCAAAGTTTTGAACACACTCTCATGCAATATTCTTGTATCCAGGTTAGGATGTTACAGATGCAACAACTAACAAACTGGGGAGCAGCTCTGCTGGAAAAGAGCTAGAGGTCCTGGCGTACAGCAAGCTAAGCATGAGTCAGCTGTGTGCCCTAGCAGCAAAGAAGGCCAACAGCATCCTGGTCTATACTAACACAAGCACAGATTAAAGGAAGTCACTATTCTGCCTTATGCAGCAGTTCTAGAGCACCAGTTTTGGACACGCAGTACAAGAAAAGTTGACAAACTGGAGCAAGTCAAACAGAAGGCCACCAAGAGGGTCTCCATCTTCGTCAGATATACCTTCATGGTAATCTCCTGGTAGGGCACTAATTGACCTTAGTGGCCCTGATCAGCTGTTACGGATGCATGTACACTGAAATCCAACAGGCGTTAAAGGTCAGATTTATTCTTCAGTAAAAAGTTAGTTAGAACTCCAGTAACAGTAGTGAACTACAGGCTCAATGGTGTAAGGGGAATTAATACTACACAGGCGACTTAAGAATCCTTGAAATTTGAAGTCATGACTCAAAACGTGCGTATCACTCCCCTACAAGCCGAGGGCTCTCTCCCTCAGGAATTCCCTGGGGCAGTGCCTGATCTGAGAGGGAGTCCCGACTGCAGACCCGCTGCTCCCAGGAGTACTGATTCCAATGTGTCCTCCATCAGGACCCCATTTATACCTCTGTTGAATCTGACCTGTGGTCATTCAATCCCTGTTGGCCAAGATGGTCACCTCAGTGTACCTGGCATGTCTCGATTGGTCAGTTCAAATTTCAGCCTGTGGCCTCCAGGGTTTAGGGTTTTTTTCTTTCCCCTTCTCCCTGCTGGCAGGATGGGGGGCGGTGTGGGGAGTGTACTTCCACATCAGCGTCATATGGGACCCTTACCCATATGATGGACTGCTACCCACCCCCATGGGCACAGTGGCTCCATTTAAGCTCAGCCCTGAGCCTTTGGCCCCTACCTGGGAGTGCTGGTCTCCAGCCCCATCTGCCCATAGACCCTACCAATGCTGACCTGTGGGCTGATTTCCTAGCTTGATCTTGGACCTGCCTCATCCTCATAGATTTGTGAAAGGCCCTGGATTTGGGGCTGCCCTTCCTTCACTTCCACCCCAGCACCTGCCCTGCTCTGTTCCTGGGATGGTGAGATGGCTGGTGAGGTCTCTGCCCTGGCAGCCCTGGGGCTTCCCTTGACTCCCTGGGTCTGGAGAGATACTGGCCCTTAGGAAGCAGCTGGCCCTCACGGTGCTCTGGCACCAGACTAGTCTTGATTACCTTTTGAGTTGGCTAGTTCTCTGCACTCACTTACAATTCAAATGCTTAAATACAGGTGCCTGGGAACAAGGCATCTAACCTTGTGACACAGTGACAAATACTTGTGGCGTTCACAGTTCTCATTATTATAGAGGGATTCAGGACAATAATGCTGCCATGTCTTGCTTGAACTGAGACAGAATAATTATGTGATACATTGATACTTACAAGTATTTATTTGGGTAATCTACAGAAAAGGTGCCAATGGAATTCTTGGACTATGTACTTTATTTGAAGATCCATTTAGTTTTCTGCAAAGGTAAACTCACCATAATGAAGCAAGCCCAGTCTTGCTACATTCACTTTTTTCAAGGTTAGATATGTTGTTGCATTTAGAAATTATATAAAAAGAGACTCAGATGAAGCAAACAGAATGTGTCTTTAAATGTGCTAGCCTGACTATCTAAAAGGATCATAATAAATCAGATCAAAACAGTATTTCCTACAGTTGAAAAGGATTATTTTTTAGCTAAGCGTAAACACTGTTCCAGATATTTAATATAAACTAGCCAAGTGATTTCTGTAACTTGATATTTAACAGTAAGTGAGAAAAGCTGATAAGCCACAGAATTTTATTTTCTTCACTTACATCAACAATTTTAGTACAGTTTCTACTAAAATATTATCAATATAATCCTAGAATATCTATTAGAGCAGGGAAAAATCTTGTGTTTTATAAGAAACACTATTTATAATTACATACAATATGAATAAAATGGAGATTACGTTAACATTTATGAAACAAAGCAGACTGTTTTGGTAAACCTCTCCTTTAAAGTATCTTTTGCTGACTTTCATATTTAAATAATGAAATTGAATCAAGTCAGAAGCTTGCCTTATACTCCTTTGGATTCTAGAAGGCACAACTGATTTACTGTAGCTGATTAGGCAAGGGCAAAAAAGTAAAAACCAGTAATCAATTTGTTACAGCTTCACCTGCAGGTGTTCAAAGATGGAAGATGGATATCTGCCTGTTTTTCATTTGGTGTATATTGCTGCAAGCACTGGAATTCATAGTGCTGGCTGTTGGATGTGCTCCCACTCCATCAACGCCAATCTACATTGGCTTCAATACATGGGGTATCAGTATCTTACAAGAAAAGCTTCCTGCTATGTGGAATAAAGATTGCTGTTGCAAAAAACTCATTTTCAAATCCTACTGCTGGTTTCAGTGTGATTTACTGACCAAAGGTCTCATGAAACAGTGTGCATGTACTCACCCATCCTTAAAAGATTGTGTAGGATTGCCAGGGGTTATCTAAACTGTATAAATGTGGTACAATCTGCTAAACACTCATTGAATGTCCAGTGGCACAACATTTAGATATGGCAGGAAGCACAAGCTTAATTTCCAGGGCTATGAGCTAACCAACTGGCTATAATTTTACCAGTAGCAAGTAGAAGAAAGAGTTTGTACTCAAATCTGAGAAAGCTATTGATCCTCTTTCTCTCTCTTCCCCCTGCCCCCAATTCACTTTCTGAGGCAATCTACTTGTTAATGTATGTGTGCTTATTCACAGACACGACTAGCTGGTCCTTCCAGGCAACAATGTGTGAGCTCTTGTATAGTTGGAAGAGGTTTGGGATGAACTCTGAGAGACAGAAGTTGTGTGGCAGGTAGCTCTTTGTACCCAGTTATTATTGCTGTGCTGTGTAATACTTCAAAGACAATTTTAGTTGTGAAATAAGTTCTGTTGCAAGAAGTCTAAATCTAAATCAATTTCTGATAAGAAGAAATTCCATTTTAGAGACCTTCTAAAGAAAGTTCTCGTGTCTCTCCATAAAAGCATCAAAGTAAGTAACGACAAAATTGACAAATTTTGCCTTGGGAAGTTCATTGTTGCCTCTTCCTATATTCTCTTGCTCTGTAGTTTGCAATGACATGGTGTCCCTCCAGGTACTCTTACTAATAGGTACTGAAAAATTTTGCAAGACAGGACAGTTTTGTTATGAAAAGACATGGGATTTTGATAAGATGCTTCTGACATCAGGGCAACAGTAATACTTTGGCTCTCCCCCTGAGTTCTATCTAGGTAGCAAAACCAAAATTTTAAGATATGGGGCAACTTATAGCCCACTCAGAAAAAAAACTCTGAAGTATGGAAATGAGAAAGTGAGGAAAAGATTCATACAGGTTTTAATACTGAAATTACCCTTGGCACCAGACAAAGGTTAAAATAGAAGTAGAGTAATTTAATTCCAAAACCAGGTGTGTGCAACTTGTTTGTTAGGTCTAGGGAGAGATTTAGAGGAAGAGTTACATCTATTGGTACACTAACTCTGAAAAACACCTCTCTTCATCATTCACCTATAAATATGTCAAGTCCTTATCCAGCCATGGTACTGTGGACACCAATTTATACGAACTCTTAATCCTAAAAGCTTTTTCTTAAAGGAAGAACACCTAAGAAATGTGTAATCTTATAAAGTCTCCCTTCTGTTTCCTGTCTATCTTCTTGGGGATTTTCAAGTTTGTCAAGATGTTGACCTTTATCTTCTGCTGCTGCTTACATTTTAGAAAGACTACCATCCTTCATCATAGTAGGTATAATCATAACCTGTTCAGATAGATTAAATCATCAACCTTTTCTGAATAACATGCTTATGTCTCAAGGCAAAGGCTGAACTTCTAGGTCATGGATTAATAAGTTCTGTCTTAAAGATTTTTTTGTTTGCAGGATTTTATTTAGGCTTATCAGTTTTGTTCACAATGTAATCCTACCAACAGTTGTGTCAGCACAACCTAGGATAGTAGCATACTGCAGCATGGGAAAAGGAATGTGCATTGTGGGAGAGAGGCAGGAATGCCTTAAATTGGAATTTTTCCTCAAGGTGTTTTCTTTTTAATAGACTGAGAACTGTTTCATACAAAATGTATGCACAGTGAAGGCCAAGATTTACTTAAGCATATAAAGTAGATTAACAAGTGCATTACACTACTGTCTCTCCTCCTCAGAGTAGATAAGACAGTGATCCAATAGACTGAAAAAGAGGTGAATTTCCTATCCCAGGCTCGGAGGGCTAGTATGACGCCACCAAAGAGGTAATCTCAGCCTGCCACATGAGGAATTGTACTCTTTAGGAACAACAGTAGACTAAGGTATTGCCACACTCATCACCCTTCCCTGACCACTGATACCTAGCCTTGTGTGGCTGAGTTGTGCTGGCCCAACCACTTGTCTGGCTGTGGTGTCAACCAGATCAAGAACATGTCTGGTTTAAAAAAGTGTAACAAGACTTACATAGAAAAATAATGTATATTTAAAAATAATAGCAAGACTATTTTTTAAACTGGGTCATCTCCCTTACCTACTTTGCAGAACAGTTGCATAAACACTTCTGGGGGCAGAGAGAGGGAATGGCATGCTGAATACTGAGGAGGGGAATACATGGTGGTGGAAGGGTGGCATAGCGAGCAATACAGACTTAAGGTATTGTATCCAAAGACTGCACATCATGAATCTACAGTCAGAGAGAAAATATCAACAGAAAGCTCAATGTACTTTTACTTAGGTAGACCAGAGTATGGCTGTCACATTTTCTTGCAGTTGGAAAATTAATTTGCCTTAACACTGATGATCTCTTTTAAGGTGGCTCCTGTACCGCGTGAATCATAAACATTCGCACCTTTCTCCAATCCAGGTAAGTAAGCAGCAAGATACAAATCCCGTGACGTTCAAGGAGAGACATTCAGCTGAGACATTATTATTCCTCAAGCTTAAAGAGTAGTAACTAGCTCTTCAGTCAGCAACTGAAGGGGAATTGGAAACAAGTTTTCACAGAAGACTGCACTTTTTTTTTACTAGTCAGGAGCTTAATATTATGGATTAGCAATGCTTGCTCCATAGAGCTAGAAGTAAGAAAATGAAAACAGTGTGTCAGTCTGTAATGCCACCTGATGTACAGGATAAAACCGGGGCTTGTCCTGTTAGGAATGAGGGCCCAGTGTTTGTAAGGACTTTGCATAAACGCTGTAATTATTTTTTAAATTGGTGTAAGTGCTCAGGAATTTATCTGTGGGTCTTCTGTCGCCTCCCTGATCACTAGTTTATGCAGCGCATCATTTAGATCAACATTTAGATTACAGTGTGTCTGTTCCAGTACTTGAGCAGCCTGTGACCACCTATTAAGTTGCAGCCTATGACTCTAATTAATGATAACAGCAGTAAATTTATCAGGAATTTAAATAGTCTTAGGAAATCAGAGATCTGAATGCTTGTACTTAGATTAGGATTATGAGTGTCTCCTCCATTACATGCCTGGTTTTTGTATTCAGGCATTAGCAAGGATAAGTAACTCCTTTTAAGAATGAAACCATGACCTGAATTCCCTCACAACATTGGTAATCTTTCCTTATGTCTGCTGAGTTTTAATTAATTATTTTAAAATTAAATAGAACTCCCTGGCTTCTTTTACTTCTCTAAGGAATTCTGTGGCAGATTCCAGCTTGCACACAGCTGAAAAACAAATTGTGTGTGTGTACATGTACATGTGCCTGCCCATTTGTGTCTGTATATACACATATATATGTGTGTATATATATTTTTATATATGGAAAGGCTGACAAATATGCTTCCTTCGGTTAATCCCACCATCTTCTGTTTAGCCACCATGCCCTAGAGAGGCAATTATTCAAAGTAATGTGAATGGGGATAGAAAAGCAATGGCAGGTACCAGGATTTAGGAATGTCTATCTGCACCACAGCTTATGATTGGGAAAACCCTATCAGGTTATTCTAAGAAAACCTCCAGGCATCTTAAACACAAAATGTGTAGTTTTAAATAGCACAGCATAGATCTGAAAATGGTCTGAAGGCAGCACTAGTCAGATCGTGGTGTTGTCATAGCAACAGACATTGAAATTCAAAATATGAAGTACAAAATGGGGGTGGGAGAAAAAGAAGGGTTGAGAAGAGAAAAAAGCAAGCAATAATGAAAATCTGTAAAAAGAATATGAAAATTAGACTTCTATAACCAGTGATAGTATAACTAAAATATCCTTACTGTGCATACTATTATTTGCATTTTTTTATCTTTTCCATACAATAATTTGAAAATGCTTTATAAATATTAACAATCTACACCTTCTAACATCCCTCAAAGAAAGTATTGATGTTGCCATTTGTAGATAGAAATACTGAGGCAGAGAGAGCTTTGTGTAAGTAGAATGTCTATGGCAGAGGTGAAAAGAGAGCTAAGCAAACAGCTCAGCTCTGTACTTATATGTTCTTTGTTTCATTGCTTTAACATGCCTGAGTTTTATGATGTTATTATCTAGATGTGTAACAGAAGAACCAGAGTAATTTTCATAATAGTGGTAGTAACAGTATTCTGTTTCTGACACAAAAGCTCCAGTGCTTTAATACACAGTTTGTGTAGTTATTTAAACTTTTTACTGTATTTCTTTACAGTAATAGTGATAGTCAATAGGGAAAGAATGTGTAAAATGGTAAACTGCAATTTTTTTTCCAAAGACATACAATAGTTTAGAATAAGATACTCATTCTTGCCTAACTGATCAAGGAACTGCAGTAAATCTAACTGAACAGGCAGGAATTAATATGTCCTGTTGGGGATCAAGGAACCATATTGTTGGTGAAAAGCCTGAGATTACTGGGGAATTTTTTCCCAATGTATTATTTTTATCTCTCACAGATATCTCTTTGCAAGCTTTTATTCTGAGTATACCTCTATAATAACTTCTCTATATTATTAACTTGTGTATAATAGAGTTCCTTACTATATCCAGGAGATTTTTTTATAATTTTGGATTTTGCAGTGACGCCCATTTTACTTTAGCATTTTGAAAGAGTGATAATAAGGAACTTTCCCTCTCTTTCTTTCTTACATTTATATTTCCCCTCCAGGCATGTTATTTAATTTAAAGTTGTTAACATTCTTGAAGTAATATAATGCTACAGTATCTGTCCCCTAAGAATAACTAAGGTTTTTCAACATGAGTGTCAGTAGTATAAAGCAGATAACATGCATGTCACATCCAGGAATTTTAGGCAACGAGCCATAAACAAAGAACTTAGATAAAGGTAGAAAAGAAGCATTCAAAATTATGAAAATGTGCTGACTGAATTATAGACTGGCAGTGTACCAGAAGAATTGTAGCAAACAGAAGAACAAAAAGAAAAGGATTCTTGAAACCTAGAGCTTAAACGAATAGGACAAGAGTTTTACTATTTAAGGAGCAAATCCTCTGGTATTACTAGGGTCACAATGGTGGGCAAATAGATTATGATAAAAAAAATGGAAAATTCTTTGGTAGTTGGGAAGCCAGCAGAAATTAAAGCATGAGCTTACAGAAGACAAGTTATGTGAAAGGAGAAGACAGACCCAAGACACTACACTGAATTTTTCAGTTATTTTACAAGATAGCTGCTATTGTTTCAGTTAGTTGAGCCATGAAATGCTCTGCCGTAGGTGCTGAGGTGCTTCACCACAGAACTTTGCATGTGTCCAGGTGCTTGCTGAGTTCCTTGAGACAAAATTTTACAGTAAGGTCTGAAACAATGCTTCAGTGCCAGGGATGTCCAAGCCAGCAGTTTGGACAGTTAAAAGTTCTGATGTTGATCAGCTTTGGTTTATGATGGAGCTATAGATTTAATGTGTAGGATTTTAGTATGTAGGAGCAAAGGGGAGAGGCTGTAAGAAAGTATGTACCGGGATTGACAGAACGTGCTGAAGCAAAAGCATGTTCATTTTCCTGATGCTTTATTTCTCCTTTGGCTACTTTCAGGACTCAGCCTCACCACTTCTGGAGTTAGACAGTCGCCCTGGGTCAGGCCAGGTAGGAATGAGGCAGAGGAAATGGTGTATGGGGCTGAGTGGAGGAATATGTGCAGAATCGGAAGGCTGGGATAGGGAAGAGATAAAAGGATTAGCATCTGCAGCCTGGTAGAAATAAAGTTGTTAATTTGGCTTTTAGTTGCGCTAATATGCTTTTAAAGCTTTTCATACTCAATAATTGCACTTTCTAAATGAAATTAACAATTTGGTTTTCAAAATACTTTGCCTATGTTTACATCGTACTGCAGTAACTGCAGTATAGGCTGACCCTTTTTTCATTTTTATTTAACTAATATCTAATACAAGATGTTTTTCTGATGTTTTTCTGAACATAATGGTCATGCTACTTTTTACCCAATTGTCTGCTGACTAGTAGCAGATAAGGGTTCTGTACGCTGCACAGTGTAAAAGACACCAAAGGATAAACACTGCTTTTAGATGGCCTTGCAGTGTCTGGAGAACTGCGTCATTAAGGTAGACATAGATAATAGAGGCACTAACGAGCATTCCTGAGGATAAGATGTATCAAAACATGTAGAAGATCACACTGCACAGAACCATCCGAGAAGGGTCAAACAGCAGACAAGTGAGGAAGACTACGGAAGACCACCAGAAGACTCCTGAAGACCACCAGAGACCTTGAGTACACCTGCGTGAAGGACATTTACATATGATAATGAGTTCCTGGAAAGTTAATGAATATGTAAAACTTTTCTCAGAAATGTAATGAACATGCATATCAAACTTGTATATAAACCATGCAATTAATCTGATCAGGTGCACACAATAGGAGAAGAGATCCCCTGTGTGCCCAGCACTGCAATAAAGGATACCTGCTTAACAGTCTTCCAACTATTGAGTCCTGATTTTGGTTTTTCACGGCATCAGTCTGAAAGCTTTCGAAAAAAACCTTACTACAAAAAAACCCAAGGAATTCTTTCTTCCTCAAACGTCAAGCAGGTTCTTCAGTAAAGTTTAAATTCTAATTAGAAAACTAAAACCAAGAGGTTTTTCTACCCTCATACTATTGTCTACCAGTCATCATCAAGTTCAGGTGTCTCAACTCAAGGCCAGCTAAGTTACCAAACCATAGACATAGTCATAAAAGATCTTCTTTAGGCATGTGAGCAGCTTGACTTACAAGGTATCTGCCCAAGAAAATAGCTTATGTTTGAATATAGCTGAAGCAATACTGAATCAGGCTGTTTGCACCTGCATTTGTTGTAAAACCCTGTCACTGATGATTTGTTATACGGAATTCTATCTTTGCATCTAAATTATGTTTTTTTTATCCAAAATATAACATTGTTGAAAAGTATCCAAATGTAAGTTACATCTTAAACCCCCACTTTCTTTTGTGGTAGTATTATGCAAACATGCTTGTAACTGTATGTAGGTCTCACCTTGCCACAAGATGCATATAGATGAGGTACAAAAGAATCTAATTCTTTCTCATCTGATAAACAGGTAAATAAAGAAAATTATTTCTATAAGATGTTTTGGAAGACAAAGCCATAAATGGCTTAAATAGAGGTAGAAAACTGCACACAGCAAAGTTTCACTAGTGCTTTTTAAACGCTCTGGTCTAAAAAGAAGCCATTGATGGAATTGATTGCTCTGCATACACCCTGTTTTTTAGACTCCTTCCTAAATACTTGTGAGTGGCAACCCCTTGAGAAAGGATATTTGTCTGTAATCTGTTATGGGGGTTTTATGTTCTTATGTATATATGAAATACATTGTGGTATCAGACTTTGTTATCACTACTTAATTAAATTTAATTTGTCACTTGCTTTAAACACGATCTGTTACAAAAGACAATATAAGCCACTTTAATATTCATGAAGTTTCCTCAAACCTGTCAAGTTAGTGTCACAGTAATAGCTCTTTTTTGTCTTTTTTCTTGCTTTTTCTTTTTCTTTTTTTTCTTTGTGCTTCTGCCTGCCTGTACCTGTCACTGAGTTTGCGAGGTACCAAAACATCAGACTCCTGTCCATAAACTGCGATGTCCAGCAGTTATTCTCCCAGGATTTGCCATCTTTTGGTCTCATACATGTCTTTTATGCTCACACCTCCATTTCCATGATGAAGTAATAAACGGCACAGAAATTACACAAATATCTCAAACCCAGGTACATTGTATCGTAGTGTTGTAATGATGTAAATACTCCTTACCATTTATTAAACCTTGAATCTAATCCTCTGTCCCCGATCCCCACTAACCCTACGCTATTTCTAGGCGTGTCACTTAGAACAAGTACTGAGGAAAATCGTTGCTGGGATACGGACGCACCGCGCGCCGGAGGCGGAGCGGGGAGGGGCAGCCCCGCCCCGCCACGGAGCGCCACGGCTCCCTTCCAATCGCGCCGTCTCTCGGAGCCGGGGAGCGGCAGCGGAGGCGCATCCGCCTTCGCTGACTGGCCATCAGCTGCAGCGCGTCACCAGGAGGTGGGGAACGCTCGGACTGGCTGGGAGGGAACGGTGAGCCTGGCGGTGATTGGCCCGCGCCGGTCACGTGGCGCTGGCGGGGCCGTGACGCCCGCGGTGGCGGAGGGGCTCGTCTTGTCAGGTAGGTAGGTGCCGTGTGCCCATAAAATCTTGAACATGGAAAGTTTCTGAACGTGCCTTCTCGTGCCAAGGAAGGTAAATGCGGGGGAGCACTGTCT
>JANZLQ010000079.1:24193464-24208598 GCA_026212715.1 Elanus axillaris | reverse complement strand
CCCCCCCGTGAAAGGCAGCGCCCCTCGTTCTGTTTGGGTTGGTTTGTTTGGTTTTTATTTTTTTCTCCTGCCCTCTTCCCGTGAGAGTGCTGTACAATTTAGCGGCTTCCTTCACTTAGACCCGCGCTGGTCGGGCCTTCTTGGTACCCCTGCCCTGGCTTTTTTCTTGTGAGTGTTTACTCTTTGTGTGTGTGTGCATTTCGTGTCTGCGTGGGTCCAGGATACTCACATATTTGGTATTGGAGAACGAAACATATGGAAGGGCATTAAACATCCCGTTTCGTGTTGGAGTATGTTTCTGTTTTCTTTGAATTTACATGAGCATACAACCTTGGAAGTGACACATCCTACGTGAACCGCTAGGCTTTTGATACGCTTTTAAAAAGGCCAACTCGTCGACTTTTTGCAAGAAAGCAGCAGTGCTTTCCAAGTCGTTGACATAACTTCTCCCCACTTTGTAACAAACCTGCACAAAGTGACTTTGATGCTTTGCTGTGATTTAAGGCAGCTTCTTTTAACGAGTTGCAATGTAAGAAAAACCTGGGAGACATCTGAAACTTTGACCAAAATAATTTACTGGGTATTATTTTCAGTTAATTGTACCTACTAAATAATGTATACTAAAGAGATGACTGATACAGTTTACTACACATATGTGCTAGTCTTTGGAAGACTCAAGGAGGCAGGATGGTCATACTTTTAACCTACTCACAGTCAATTGCAAGTGATGGACATATTATAGGTTGAGTTACCATAGTGATTATTGATGAGACAAAGGTATGTTCTCTTCTTTTATAAATTTCTTTTTAATGTATTGAAGCAAATTGTCAGTACTGTTGCAACTTTAAAATATATGTGTGGAACGTTAACCCTGGAAGCGCTGAGCTTTGGGGTATTGCTTCAAAAGAGAAGATCAAGTCTCCTGTGTACAAAGTTACTTTTTAACTGAGCAAAAGCTCTGTTAACCATCACCAAGATCCTTTCCTGCTTTCCTACAACTATTAACTTCCTGTCACAACTCAATCTTTCAAAGGAACCTTCTTCTTCATTTGGCATTTGGATTGCCAGTGTCTAATGTGATCATGCAGAAATCATTCTGAGGAGATGCTTGAAAGTAAAGACAGGCTGAAGAAGTGGCAGGAGGATTTTAAAGTAGAGTGATACGAAGGAAGATGAGACAGGTCTTCGTTAAGGGAGGGGGAGGGGTAACATTTGCTTCACTGGAATACAGAGATTTAACATGGGGAAGCAAGATTCAGCTACATGGGGTTGCATCGCAGTTAGGTCATGTAGGATGTATTTCCATACTTTAAAATGTTCAGAGTTCAGTTTAGTTCTTCGTGCAATGGAGAGGAGAGGTGCTTTGCTGATACGAAGTAGGTTTATGCTAGACGCGAGTCTGGCGGTCCGTTCTTTCTCCATGCGGAGACCCCCTTTTCCTGCCCGGCTTGCACCCTCTGCTCGCTGCCGCTGCTCGGTGTTCTTTAAGCTGGGAAGCAGAGGGATGAAGGAAGGTATGTTGCCCTGTCAGCCTGAAGGCGGAGAAAGCTGGCAACAAGCCCGGAGTTGCTCCATAGAAGGAGATGGGCTAGCAGCATGAGGTCATCACTTCACAGGGAGGGGTTTTTTTGCACTGTGTGGGAAGTGGGTCTAGGAGAAGGAAAGGGATTCTTTTGCTTGGGGGGGGAGGAGAAGCAGCAAGAGAAGAGAGGAAAGCCTTAAGTTCATTCCAGCAGGAAATAAACTGCATATATGCTCCTATCGTAAGAAAAAATGCTCCACATAGCACTGTCTTAATTATAGTGTTGATGTATTTGCTTTATAAAAATGGATTTTGAAAACTTAGTGGAGAGGTATTTTCTGCAGTGGAGAGAGTGTTGGAATTGTTGAGTATTCACCATTCTATTAGGGAGTTAAAGGGTTTAAAATAATGTGCATGTAAATGCGCAGCAAGATTCTGCTGTATAACATTTGTGTTAGGTAACTAGCATTTCTTTGGACAGATTTATTTTGGAAACTTTTTTTTAGTAATGAATCAGTAGAATTTGTAGCTTTCTTTCCAAAGTTTGAGAGAAGATAGTTACCTTTCTTTTTAAGAGCTATGTGTGTGGTCCCATACAGTGCATAGGAAGTTTTGGAAACGGTTCTTAAAAAACAGCAACAATGCTTCTAAAATTTTTTTGTGGGTGGGTGGCTTTTTCTTTTTTTTCTTTTAGGACAGCTTCATAGGACGGAGGATTTTGATTTCTGTCATCTTGTAGCATGAAATGGTACTTGAGAGCATGACTGTAATCCTCTGTAATTCCTTTTGCAAGTTAAATGCAGAGTTCAGGTTGGTTTTGAGTGTTACGAGTCTGAAGTAACAGGGATTTTTTCAGCCCTATGTGTTTCCCTGATGATAACAAAAATAAAGTCCCAATAAATTAAGACTTAATGCTGATACTAATCTAAGTGTGTGAATTGTACTTCATAACATCATTCTACTTTGGATCTCGGATTACCATTTGCTCTATAGTCACCAGTTTCCCTTGCTTTGATGCCTTTCTACACTAGAGGGAAAACGCCAAATGGTTTAACCACATAGAATTTCAAACTTTCTTTCCCACATCTGAGCTTGTTACTAACCTGCTCGTGACCCATAGATGATCAGTGTCATAGCAGTGTGTAGAGACAACTCTCCATACTTGTAACTGTACTGTGGTTCAGTGACTGTGTTGTGGCCAATTGTACAGGTTTGTCAGAATTCCCAGTCTTTGAAATATATTAACTGGCTTGTTAGAACACAGCTCTGGCTGCTTAACCTTGCCTGTGTTGTTAACTTGCACCTTGAGCAGTGAAGGTATTTCGTTAGGCTTTCTGGTATGGTTACTCTTATTTTCTGCTGAGGGGAGGGTTACTACCTGGGCCAAATCCTGCCCTTAGGTTGTTGATAGGGTGAATGTGGGGTAGCAGCAGTAGTTGCATACTGTCAGGTGTTTCTGTGACATAGCACTCTATTAAGGGAATCATGTGAAGCTTTTGACTGTTAAGGGAGAAATAAAAACATGGCATTTGTACTCTTAATCTGTCCTTTAGGTATGCTTTACAGTATTGCATGCACAATACTGTAGTCCATTTAGAACACTGTGTTATTAAGTGCTAGTAATGAAAATATTTAATGAATAACTACTTAATAGTTTATCACGTATTAGGCATTTTTCTACATGGTGTTCAAATCTTGGTCTCAGGACAGTCTTTTGCAAGCTCTCCTGTAATTGATCTTAGAGTCTCACAACATTTTTTCATACTATGATTTTGGAAGCAATTTATTTTAACATGAGGAGCTGAGACATTAAGAAATTAAGCTTAAGCATCAAAATAAATTACCCTAATTAAGAGCTAATGAAAAATCAATTACCTTTTAAGTAGGGGCAACCTGTGAGAAGTTTGTGAATTGTTGCATATTATGTAAGCACTCTTTGCCAGAAGCATAAATAGAATCCAAAATAATGTTAAAGTGTGTTAAGCATGAGTCCTTTGTTCCCTGAAATTGCCTGTTTAGAAACCGGGAGACATACAATTACAGCAGTGAGCATGATAGGCTTATCTTCACAACTCTTGACAGAATGCTGACTCATCCCTAGAGCACTCCATTCGCTGTAATAACTGAGTCAGGCATTTATGGAGAAAAGCACTGTGGAAGTAATTACACGATCACATAATGCATATTCCAAAGAGGGTGGCATTTAGGTTTTACATGATCACATAATGCATATTCCAAAGAGGGTGGCATTTAGGTTTTCATCCTTAATTTGGGAATCTCTTAATTTCAGATTTGTCAGCTTTGCTGCTTTTCTCTAGCTCTGTTTATGCTTAAGTTTTTGCTTTAGGAAAATTGGAAAATCTTACTCCATACATTGACAGCATATTTTAACCTACATGGTTCATCATCACATTTATAATGTTTGCTGTTTGAACTGAGAATGGCAGTAATAAATTGTTTCTCTCAGTACAAAACAGACTGGAGTGGGAAAGGGCATAGAGTTAATGGTTATTTAATAAAGACAAGAATAACTTTATTGGATATTTTGTGCTGTAATGCTCAGAGAAATAACGTATTAATAATGGCTTAGCTGGTGGAGGTTGTTAGCCTCTGGGTTAGAAAAATCACAAAATTCGCCCTTGGTGAACATATAAACAAGCAAGAGTAAGGTCTTAGGATAAATTTAATCTTTGGATGCTTAAAGCTTGGCCTATCTGCTATTAAATTGTATAAGTTTGTTCAAAATCTGTTTACTGTACTGTACTGCCACTGTGTATGTTAAAATACAGCTTTTGTGAATTATGCTAAAGCTTTCTTTAATGTTTTGGATTTCTTTCAGATACCATCTGACTTCCTAGTTGTGGCTGCTGCTTTGAAATGTTCATGAATGTAAAATAGTATCCCACAGTATTTGTATCCCAAGTAAGTTTCAGGAATTACAGATAGGGGTGCAGTCAAGTGAAGTGGCTAAGTTTAAAAAAATGTGACAGCTTAAACACTGTAAATAGTGGTATATTAAAACAATTGAGCTATCCCTTCAGCAAAATGTTGTGAGAATTTCTTTTGTAGCCAATTTTAAGGAAAATCATATGACTTAGGAGCACCTTTTTACTGATTAAAAGATACAAAGCATGGGGTCAGAAAAACACACACTTTGTTGTTGGTACGAGTATATTTCTTGTATGTTGATGCTATGAATTGTGTGTTTTATCCCAAGGAGAATATCTTTTCCATAGTTTCCATAATACAGTTGTTTACTGGTTCAGCAGATGCGGTAGCTGAAGTTCAACAGATAAAAGGAAATGCCTGATTCTCCAAATACAGGAAGATGTTAGCAGTTGAAGTGAGCAGCCAAAAAAGCAAAGAATTGTAAAGAGCTAAAGGTCTGTAAGAAAGGTACCGGAAGGCCTTTTAATACCCAGTTCTGCCTTTTGCATTAAGTGAATGTTGAAATTGGAATGGGAAATCTGTCATCAGTGAATGCGTTAAGTAAATCTGAAGCTACTATTTTAACAAGTTTAGTTGACATCTAGATCATGTAATTTACCTAAATGGTTCTTTTTTTATGGGAGGAGGTAGTCACACACATCCTTACTGAGGTCAAAATCTCAGTTTGATTCAATCCTTGTCTTCCTCCACAGCCTCTTAGTTTTCTGTGCTGCATGCTTTCTAGCTCTGCTTTTCTGGGGCCAGCTGGTATCCTCTGAAATAAAACCTGCCCAGAGCTGATGGGATTGTTTTCTCCAGGCTCTGCTCCAGCCACAATATGGATGGGCACTGCAGCAGATTTGTGTCCTGTGCAGAACAGTCTTGTGGAGGTATCCTATCCCTGTATGCCTTGTGTCCTCAGACCTAAGGCTTCATGTTTCCATAAAGCATGCAGTGCATACCTTGCATATTGTGCTGCTAAAATATGATGCTGATGGACTGTGATCATGGTGATCTCTTGTGCTCTAGTATTTCACCACCAACGTTCCCAGAGGCAGACCTAGGGACCCTGGTATAGATGTAGGGATTTCCAGTGTGGATGGGGCTACTGTGCTTTCAGCAGGTGGGAGCTGCCATTTCCAGAGCAGGGATTAAGCAGGTGGTTGTTAACATTTGACTATTACAGTAGGATGGCTTGTGTTCCTCTACAGAATTTTTCTCAGATTAGGTGGGATTTCAGGTAGAAAGATGCAGTCAGTCAAATTCCCTTCAACTGTCTCAGAGTACAGTATGGCAAGAATTCTGAGGGACTAAATAACCCTTGCCTACAATACAAACATTATTATAACGTCTAATTTTTTTTTGTTTCCCTAAAGAATATCCGTGACTGGTGCTACATCCTGAAGAACATTGGCCTTGTAAATGAAAAGTTAGCTGCTTGGCATGATTTCTGGAAATAATACTTTTGATATGCAGAATGAAAGACTTGGGATAAAAAAAATAATATCTATTACAGTAAAGATCATTTAGGCTGAATCTTATGTATGCAAATAAATTTCCATGTGAAGAGTCCAAGCGTATGGGTTTTGGCTCATGTACACTTTAGTACCATTTTTCCAGAGACCTGGGAGGTTAAACATCTACAACTTTTAACTGTTTGTTACAACACCCATTAATTAAAGCTTGATCCATTTATACATTTTCAAATGAGAATAATACCCTTCAGAGGGAGTGTTCTTTGTAACTGGGAAGGCTGATGATACCCAAGCAAAACTGACTGGATCTAAAAAGATAGGGTAGGTTTCTTCATGTATCTTGAAAAGTTAGCCCTAGTGTGTATTTGTTAAATGGATGTATAAAAATCTGTTATGGGCTTCAAGTGTTCAAGAAGGTGCAAATGCATAGTTCAGTCATCTGTCTTTTGGTGACTCTACCTTTATAGTGAGAGTTACTGTATCACATTTAACAGAGGGAGTTACCACAGTGAGTATCTTTTAGGATGTGGTATGTACAAAATAAAAGTCATTCAGTTCAGGACCAGCAAACAAAGACTTGAGGCAACACGTTTCAGTGAACCAAAAGGTATGTTGTATTTACTGCAGTGTAGCAGTCTGGAGTATCAACTGTTGGGAAGAGAGAGGACTCTTTTCCTCATGGACCTGCGTTCCTCATGGGCTGGTTTTCTGTACAGAATACTGTGTAATCATAGTACATTAAATGTGATACAAGGGTGCCAAGGAAACAAGTGACCTCAAGAAGACTGGATGAACAGTGAGCTAAGTAGAAGGTTTAATGAACCAGAAGGATGTAATTAGTTTAATGAAGGAGGAAAGAAGCAGCAACACCCTGATTGCTCTTTGAATTTCTTTTCAAAGAGCAATAAATACTTGGAACTAGATTATGTTTCTCCTGAGGAGACCAGAATTGTTGTATATTACAGACTAATGGCAGATTTTTAATCTAATTAGTTTTGGCTGCAGCAAGAAATTCTGGCTGATGTTGGGCCATAGGAAGAAATTAAACTGCCTTTAGACTTCTAGAAGTATTTCATATCCTGTGGATTTCTGTTTTTCTATGTCTGTCCATAAATCTCAAGAGGTAATACAGTGCTTCTGGAAGAAGCTCCTAGCAGTGTTCTGGATTTCTAAGTTGAAATGTGCAATGGCAGCAGCTAGAAGAGTTTTGGGACTTGAACTCTTTCTAAGGAGGAATTTTATGTGGTATTTTGTGGTGATGAGAGACCCTCAGTACTGTATCGGTGTTCTTCCCTGCTCTGTCTTCCCCAAAGAGATATCTCAGTAGATGGCCTTGGGATTGAGGGTTTGTGCTTGGATGTTTGGGTTTTGTCTGTGTGTGTGTGTTCATTCTGACTTGCCATGTATTTACCTCAAGGCAGATGAATAGCAAGATATGAAAAGTTACCTTCATGTTTGGAGTTTTTTTGCAAATAAGGATGACTGCTTCCTACCTTCAAACTGGAGAAGTCAGCATCTAATTGAATGAAAGAAATTAACAAGGAAATAAGTTAACAGTGCTTAGACTAACTCACTAGTCAACAAGGTTACTACATCTGCTTTTTAATTTCAGTGTTGATTCTTGCTGCCACTTTTCCTAGCAGTTGTTTCCGCCTTCCCTATTCATCTAAAACAAATCTCTTGAAGATGCAATACTTTTCTTGTTATTTGTTGCTCTTGTTTGTTCACAAGTTTCTTTGATATACTATATAATAAACACTTTAAATGAGCCTGAGTCACTGAAGCGTGTATTTAGTTTTTTTTCAATTTGTGGCCAACTTGTGGTCTTTATAGCATTATATGTTTCTTTGTAATTCTGGAACAGTCCTGTCCTTTAGCTGGTAGAACTTGTAACAGGGTTGAGGTGCCAGAGCGTGGTGCCTACCAAATGAGAATTATTTTTACCAGCCTTATCCTCCTTAGTCCGTTTTTCTGTTAAGATCTAGTGTGGAGATAAATGTTGCAACACTGCAGAATTAAGAGTTTGGTGAAAATTTGTTGGCCAAGTACTCTGTCAAGGCCGTGCTTTTCTTTGGCTTTCCTTGCAGCCTGGAACTTAATATGAGGAAAGTAATCCCTGGAAAGTACAGGAAGGAAAGCTCTCTTTACTTGTAAGCACATGGAGGGTAATGGGAAACTAGGTGCATTTACCCTTTGAAAGCAAGGGGGATGTGTGTCTGTTATTTTGTATGTGGCCCTGCCTTTTTCAGAATTAAAAAGAGCACAGCACTGAGTCCTGAGGCACTGTGGCAGAGTGTGACTTGTGGCAGCCAGCCTAGCTGTGCTCTTCCTAACCTGTAGCTGTCTTCAGTTTTTTGTACTTTTCTGCCTGGTGAGATTATCTGCAGCATCTGCCTTGCTATTTATCTGTGACTGGGAGGTAGAAACTTCTACAGGATGGAAGCAAAACTGTTTTGAGTTAACAGCATCTAAAGAGCACTTAACACATGGTTCACTAACAAATGGCAGCTCTTCCTGTGGCATGTTTTTCACAGGAGACCTGAGATGATAAAGGGCATGCGGAGGAAGCTTTCAGGTCATGGAGAGCTGGAAACAACTGCAGGTGTGGTAGAGAATGAGATTACTATTTAGAATCATCTTGGCAGATGGGGCACATCATCTGGAACAAAGCAGGGTGTCAGTGAGCACAAAAGCAACATGCTGTCTGTAGGCTGGACTGCATGGGTATGTGATGGGGGAAGAAAAAGGGTACAGTACAGTTCTGTGGCAGAGGACCTGGAATTTCTGGATCACAAGCAAAGAAGGACTCAGTATCATGCTGTTGGGAAGAGGTTAAAGCAGTCGTGCAGGAGCTCAAAAGTAATTTGAAGTAATCTCTCTGCTCTTCTTAGAGTTGGTGGGTCCTACAGAACCCCACTGTTTTAGGTTCTGAACTCTAAGTGAGATGGGGACCAATTGGAGGGTGTTCAGAGGACAGCAGTGGTCTAGAAAATGATTTAAAATGAAAGATTGAAAGAACTAGAGTTGCTGAGTCAAAAAATAGGATACTCAGGTTCCAAAGAAGTGGCTAGTCTCTTTTTATTCCTCAGTCATGGGTTGGGGAAGGTGAGATTTGGTCATTGAGAGACTTTTTCGTCATGCTAAGGGCAGGGGAATACTGAATCAGGTAGCCTGGGAAGACTGAGTCTTGACAAAAATCTTTCTGCCATAGGTAAGTATATGTGGTTCTTTGGTGGAAGGGGAAATAATTAGATGGTGTCTTTAGATTATAACCCTTATACCTACATGTTGGTGACTTACTTCCATCATGTCTGTTACTACCATTTGCAGGTGTGAAAAGAATTCCAACAAGTAAATGAAAACTTTGTTTATCCAAAAAAGGAAATGTGTCTTGTAATTCTAGGCAGAGGGTCTTAGAGTTGTTTTTTGGGCTTTTCTCTGTTTTTATTTATTTATTTATTTTGGTTTTGTGTTTTGTTTTGTTTTTTTTTTTACTACTGACAAATGTAAATCCTTTGATGGAGGTCACTGCTTTTTGTTTGCATGTATTTTTAATAAGATCACAGCTGCAAGAGCTGCTAGGGAAAACTGTGGTCTCATACAGCTGCAGTGGTAAGAGAGTGAGGGCACTGTGTGAGGATGTTTGTATGCAATCAAGGGAAGTCCATCTAGCCCAGTACTTGCTACGGTCAGATAAGGGGCTACTGGTGCAAATGTAGAATAATAGTTCCTGTCCTGCTTTTGCAATGTAGAGACATCTTGAGATGGAAGTTCTGCTGTTCAACAGATATGTTTTTTTCATGAATTATTATAATAATTTTTGAACCTGTTTGCTTCTTGGTCTCAAAAATGTCTTTAGGCATTGAATTCTCTCATTTAATTATTTACTAGGCAAAGAAGTACTTAAGAGCAACTTTTAAAAATTTCATCTGATGTTCCCATTTTCTAGGAAACACTTCAGGCAACTGATGTACTATGTCATGTCACTTTGTGCTATCATGATTTTTTTTTTTTTGTACTTTGATCTGTCACCCTATCATACATACCTGTTCTGAGAGCTAAAAAATTCTTTTTACTTTCTTTATGTAGAAGCTGTTCCATACTCTGATCAGTATTACCTATACTTTTTTGGTGGTTTATGTTCTTCGTGAGATAGAATAATTTGAAGGTATAGGAACACCATGAATGCATCAGCAGCATAAGAATATGTTGTGTTCTCTCTTCATTAAAAAAAAAGTCTGATATTCTGGGTGGTTCCTAACCTGGCCGGTTCAAAGCGCTGAACAAATGTTTTTGAAGATACATGTTCAGAGGCTACCAGACCTTTTTCTGGTAGTGGCATTTAATAACCTAGAGTTCTCTCTCCCAGTGTGTTACATTGCATTTACTGACATGTGACTTAATCTCCTGTTTTATATGCTTGTTGCTCAGTATTCTGGGGTTCTGCAATTTTTTTTTAACGATGGGTTGTTTTTGATTGCTCATGATAATTTTGTATAACTTGCAAACTTAAGCACAGATGATATGTGAAATGACAGATCTGCAGGTGACTGTTTTGAACAGCAGCCCAAGTCCTGGCACAGATTCTGATGAGGCTTCTGACTCTCTCACCTGTGAGACTTTCTTTCTTAAATCATACACCGTAAGGTCTTCACTTTAGTAACAGCTTCCAATGAGAGACATCAGCAGAAAATTTTTGGAAGTCTTCTGTTCACTACCACTTCCAGCACCTTTATCCACAGGATCCTTGATTCCTTCAAAGAACTCTTCAAGTTGCGAAGCATCATGTTCCTCTACAAATGCTGTGGTGTTGTTTTTCTTCCTATTATTATTCCAGTCTACAGATTCTTCAGTATGGTTTTAACCACCTTGCCTGGTATGGAAGTCAGACTGTCTATGTTGTACTTCTGATTGCCTTGTCAAGCTCTGAAAAATTTTGATATATTTCCCACTCTCCATTCCTCTTTACTTAGGTCACCTTAAGCCTGAGTTTTTGCAGAATTAATAGCTTGGCAATTTCATATTTGATGCTTTAACACTTCAGCTGAATAGTATCTGGCTGTGGTGAATTCTTACTATTAATTTGATATTTTTAAATGCTCCTCTGATCCTTCATTTACAGAGATTGCATTATGTATCCCAGTCTAAAGAAGATAATGGTGTGGGACTGGCTTTGACTCTCAGATTTTCAGAAAACAACAGATCTTCTAGGTTTTCTGCTCTATCCATATCTTTTTTTAATTCTTTTATATCTTCATTTTCTAGTGGTTATTGCATTGAGGTAGCAAGCTGTCTCTATCAGATTCTACTATATTTGAGCTCAGAAGTAGCAATGGGAATTTTGTAACATTTTATTGCTTTCTTACAGATGGCTGTGTAGTTCCCTGGCAAGCTTTTATTATACTTCTGTGAACTAGCTAGTATATGCCTATCAGTTAGACCAGTACTGGATTTGTATTATCAGTTTTAAATTCTACTAATGACCTGTATGCAGATGAAAATATGCACATAGATAAAAATTCAGTAGTAAGTGGAATTCTGAAGAAAAGTTGGGTTTGCATTTTATTTTTATATTGACAAACAAAATTCTCCATTCTAACATATGTGATAGAGCGGTCCTTTAAAAAAAATGGTGTGCTTTTTGTCTGTGTGCATGGAGCAGAAGACATAGCTTGTCTGTATTTAAGTGGCTCCAATCTGTTGATTCATTTAATAAATGGAATTTTCAGAAGGGGTTCATTTTACCACATGCAATTCTTTAACATCTGCTTGAAATCTGAATGTGCTCAGGTGTTTGTGGTAGCATGTGTTTTTACTTTCATGAGTCCCATTTGGACCAGGAAAGGGGTTAAAAATAGTATTCCTGTCCAGTGGTATTCTGGTGTTTCCAACTGGTTTGTATTTGTGATGGGAGGACTGGAGCCAAATTTACTACACTGTTTTGCTCTTGCTTGTAATTTTTTGCTGCTGAAGACTTTCTCTTGGGCTTTGCAACGAGTATGTTTTGTATCCATTATTAAAAATGTGGTGAATTTTGTAGTGCTTCTAGCCTGCTGCATTTTTTTCCTCCTTTCGTATGTGCTTGCACAGCTGCTCTTTCTTTGCAGTGACTGAATGTAAGCATCATTTGCAGTCTTTTCTATTTTTGGTCACGGAGAATGGAAGTTTTGTATTTATGTTAGGCAGCACTTTGTTTCTAGAATGTCACTAAATAACCAGAAAGGAATACCAAATAACATCTGCTTGAATATCAACTAAAACTATCCCTTCATAAGATTTTATAAACGTGTGCATGATTAGTGCTTTGTTTTAAATAAGGAGATCTTGAAAAAAGGTCTCTTTCTTTTTTTTACCCTTATACACTATGTCTGTCTTTCAGTTTTGCTTAATGTGTCTTTTCTTACAAGGGATTGCTAAACTGATGTCAAATGTTTAATCTAAAGATTTAACTTTAGATGAGACATTCTGGTATGGAATTGTGAGTGAATACTTAACATAGATCCAGATGTAGCTTATATTGTATACCTTACACTTGTAAGCTATATGCAAAGCCTGTTTCTTCTTATATTTTGGATTTTATGTACTTTTTTCTTAATATAAAAACTCAAAGATCCAGCCTAGACTCCAGTCCAGAGTTACAGCTTGAAATTTTAGCGCTGCAGTCATCTTAACTTTCTGACCTCTTATTATTCTAGATATTGGAGTAATTAGAGCCATATAAGCAATTTGTGTGTCTTGATTGCTCGCTTTCACATGTTGCCACTTCTTTTCTTATAGTCTCGTGAAAATACCGCTACAAAGTTTATCTTTCATACAATGAATTTGGGTTTTCCATGCTTTCATTTTCCTTACTAATGGGCTTCCTTTTTGTTTTATCAAAGGCAAAGTTCAGAAATACATGAATTATCTAGTTTTCTGGCTAAAATACACTGTGTCATAAGAGATTCCAGGAACTTAAAAAAAATATCTTTGGTCACAGGCGTAGAGACAAAATTATTTCTTCCATCAAAATTGTTTGCATGAAGTGATAGCATGCTACTACTGGCAATTACTTGAGAAGTCTACTCTTCTGTTTTTCTTGAACTCTGTGTCTTATTGAAAAAAAAAAAAATCTGTCTTCTGGTAATAATCTGAAAATGCAAAGCAAATTACCTAAGTTTTGCAATGCATTTTGAACTGCTGACATAATAATAATAAAAAATGTTCTATCTGTTTTTATTTCACAGAGTCCCCAGAAAATAAAAATATATTTCAGAAAGTGAGAATCAGAAGAAGTAGCTGCTGACTTAAAGGGAAGTGTACTAAGGATCATTTCTTAGGGAAAATTTTTTAAGGTATGTGAGCTATGTTTTGCAGAAAAGCTGCCCATTTTGCCTTGAGTGGACTAATATTTGAGACCGGTTTTGAAACAATCAGGCTAGCTTTAGATTACCACTTTGGATGTTTATTGAATGCAGTAGCTCTATGGAAGCATTAATCCAGCTAGTTCATGTTCCATGCATTTCACATCAAATGCATATATAGATAATATTCTGAATATGTGGTTAGTGTAAACAAATGGTAGGTAAAGCATGTGTTTTGTGTTTCATGGTCTTGCACGTTCCAGGAATGGATTCTACACTAACAGAACTGTCAATTGTTTAACAGTCTAATTTTTATTTTAAGGTGTGGTTGGAGGGCTAAGAATGATTTATTTCATTGTTTTAGTGGAATATAACTACTGTAAGCCTCACATTCAGAAATTGAGATGGACTGTCTAACAAATTGATCACTTTCTATACAATTTCTTTTAAATCAGTACAGAAGCCTTGAATTTGAGGATTTGTCTCCTGAATCCAAGTCCTCTTTGTTTTCTGATTTTGCAGGATTCTTAATGTGTCTAGAAAGGGTCTGTAAAATGTAAGCCATACTAAGTGATTTGCAGCCCACACAGATTTAGGAGCAAGGGAATTGACAGCAGATCAAGAATGAGTGTGGTGCTGTCTGCATACTGTGCCCATTCCATATTCCTCCTTCTGGAGGGGCCAGATATGTGCTGTGCTTTCCTGTTCTGAATTTAACTGGGAGCAGGCATGTTTCTGGTATCAGTTGCCTGCCTTGTCATTGATATTATGAAAACACAAGTTCCAACTGATGTGGATCCATCATTATTTTGAGATCAGCAGTCAGTCTTGGATATATTTATTTCATGGCAGTATATAACAGAAGACACCAGCTGTTACAAGGGTAGGAGAGCATCCTGGGAAAATATTGCTATATACATGCTCTGTTCTTCCCTGTTCTTTTGATTTCAGTCAGTCAAACACACAGGACCTTTGATCTGAAATGGTATGGCCATTCTTGTGTCAGGAACAGATTGCAATCTTTAAATTAATTGCAGATTGGTTTTGAAAACTACTTTCCTCACAGTTGCTGGAATCCAGGAAGGCTATTAATGTTGGAATATTAGCTTTATTTGCTGAGGGGAGTGTTACAGTATTGAGGAATGATTTGACTGTCATTGAAGTTTCTCACTGTCATGCTGACAAAATTTAACATTGACTCATTTGGAATCTTGACTGTGCTGCTGTGGTGGTGGAGACAAGTCATAAACTGGTTTGAGTAACTATGCTTAAATTTAGAACTGCTCAAGGCCTAGTTGCTCATTCACAGTATATTATTAAATGTACATTGAGTATTTACTTCCTATCAGTGATTAGTTTGTTATTTTGGGAGTGACTCTAAAAAGAAAGTAATTCTTATTTTCTTGGTATTGGCTCTGAGACATATTTTAACTGTTAAAGCTTACTAAATACTGATTGGCTAATTTGCATATGCAGTAATTTGTATGGTAACATGTATATATCACATTTCAAAATAAAAAAATAAACTAGCTGCAACTTATTTGTCCTATTTGATACCACTAGGATTTTACTACTTTTACAAAACATGCTAGAATTCAGTTTGTGGCTTCACTGGCATGTCAAAGTATGCAAGCATTGTTCATGTGTGGAAAAAGAGATGAATCTCATGAGTATCAGCCAGAAGTAGGAAAGATGTCTTCACAGTAAGAGTAAGCAATTCCTGAAGGTTTTTTTTCTGTATGAATTGAGCATGCCATGTGTTTCTTGTCATCAACTCTCCATCTAGCTACTTTAAAATGTGATGCAATCTCTGTTTTGCTCCTTTGACATAAAATGTTCTCCCATGTTTTTTTTGAGTAACATACC
>JANZLQ010000079.1:24177779-24193451 GCA_026212715.1 Elanus axillaris | reverse complement strand
TCCGGTGAATATCTCTCACACTATATTTTCATCGTTTCAACATTGGAGTAGAAAGCATGTTTGTGTCTCAAACTCCCCATGTCTCCTACTGGTTCTACAGTGAATCTTTTCTGGGTTCAGATTTTTTTGCACTACTCAATTTTGCCAGTAGTCTGTGGTTGCAAAATCTGGGTGTGAATCCCATCTTTGTCTTATGTGTTCAATGTGAGCATTGCAATGTTGTATGGTAAAGCCAAAAAATGGGACTATTGGTATTTTTCTGTAATACAGTAGCTGTGAACATAGGGAAGCACAAGGAGGATCTTGCCACAAATAGCAGCCCAACTTGTTCACTGTCCTTAAGTAGCAACTCCTGTGCCATGGTTGGAGACAGTGCTGATCTATATGGATGATTGTGCCCAGATGATGATTGTAGGTCCCTTCCAGCTGACATATTCTATTCAATTGGTCTGACTCTGGAGGGCAGCTGTCAACTCTTCTGTGCACACTAAGCAGAGGGATAACCAAACTTGTCTGGATTGGTGCCAGATATTGTCTCTTCAAACGCTAGCCTTTTGAAATGCACTTGTCTTTTAAGAGTATTTGAAATACAGTTTGCTTAGAATACATCTATTCATGTGTTTGGTAATTCTTACAGTTTTGACTTCAAGTAAGTGACTGTGTGAACTGTACTGTGTTCAGTTATTTAAAGTGTTAAAAAGTGTTCAAAGTGTTATAAAATTGAAAGTGGTTTTAGTTAAAAGTATTGGGTTTTAGCTTATTGACAGTTAAGTGGCTTAGGTCTTGGATACTTGTTCACCATTTTATTGCCTCCACAATATTGGAGCATTTGAATTTTGCTGAATGTCTTCATTGAACATTTTCTTAACTGACAAGGAAGGTGTACGTAGCCTGGCTTACCCAGCTGGGAATCATCAGCTCTGAGACTTTATGCTTGTTAGTCTTACTGAATCAGGATTTTATCACTTTTGCAAAACAAATCTTTGCTGTGCGGCTTCTGTCATGGTCAATGGAATAAATTAAAACAAAGACCAGAGTCCAGTATATGTACAACTTTTGTCTATGTACCCAGGCATCTAATAGTGTAATCAGAAAAAAATCTGATTACTACTTAGTGAAGGCAGGCTCAGGAGGCTGGAGGAGATGTTGGATCTTCTGTTCTGTTGATCTTTGTAATCTTACGACTCCACAGTGAGTTAGTAGAAGCAGACTGAAATATCATATGCTGAGAATATTTCCTCCCTTCCTTGCCTTCCTTCCTCTCAGTAACAAGCAAGCAATCCAGCACTTTACTCATAGTACAAGGCCAGACTTCATCTTGAGATTCAGTTCTTATCTTTTCTGAATCTGGAATGTAAGAAAATAAAGATACTATCTTTTCTCATAGCTAGTGTGTTAGTATATTTAGGTAATGTGCTAAAATGTGCTAGGAAAAAAATGAGCTTGGTCACAGAAGTGGATATAGGTCTAAATGGTGTAAAATAATCGTGAGTGCAGCTCCAGTCATGTTAATAAGTAGGTGCTGTAAGGTTTTTTCTTTAGCTCATCTTACTAAAATACTAGTGGTTTTGCAAGACTGTTCTTAAATTTTAGCTGTGAAAATATTATCAGTAATACAACTAATGACATAGTCCATCTTTTATAAATACAGCCAGCGTGAATTATTTACTGTTCCTCTTTATGCTTGAGCTCCTAGCCATCAGCAAGAATTCTGACTAAAATATACATCTTCAAATTAAAAAGCATATGAAAGCTTGCAATATTTAAGGTTATTCATACAACCTTGACTTGTCACTATTGTGTAGATGCATAGTAACACAGCACTGTTCTTTCTTTGTAGCATCTTTGTTTCTTTTATTACGTAGCATGGTTTGTGTTCTGAAAATAAACATGTAGTGGATGAGGCTTATTTCTGTAATTTAATGGAAGAGCTAATGGAGGCAGGGAACTGCAGGAAGAGACCTGGGAGTCAGGCTACCCTGGAGATAACTCAAGGTTCTGATTTGCAAAACCTTCTGAAATTTTGTGTGGTAATTGAAGCCAATAACATCTTTTTTTTTTTTTTTTTTTTTTTTCCTGGGTACTTAATATGGTTAAAATGCTAGGCACTCTGAAAAGTCTGTCTTTAAGACTTGTACATACCAGTATTAGCTGGTACAATGTTGACATTAGTTTATGTGTCTCAGTTCTCAGTGTAAAATAGGATTACTAGTCCTGCTTTATCCCATGGGCTGCGAGGAAGGTAAATCTGTTAATGTTTGTAAAATGCTCTGCTAATTTAAGTGCCAATTTAAAGCCTATGAACAAATTGGTACTTCTGTGTTCAAAAGCGCTAAGACTTGGCTGGAGTGCAGGAATTAGTGAATAAGCAGTACACAGGTAGTGTCTGCACTGCAGTCCGGAACTGTAATTGCCATTTATGTAAGTTTATCTTACCTAGCTTGAAGCTGATTAGTATAGGAATAGTTTTTTTGTGTATACACAGAAAAGAGGCTTCAGCCTGCATTACAAAACCTATGCAAGTCTGTGGAAATTACTCGTATGTGTGGGTTCAGGTCTTCCACGATGTGGCCTCATGTTTATCAGTATTAGATGCTGGTGTTTTAGAGCTAGCTCAAACAGGTGTCTTTGACCTGCAGTTGTGTTACAGGATTTCATAAGGCAGCATTTCTTATCTGTTTATCAAATGATGTCCATTTGGTACAGTAAGACTGGACTGTCATGGAGGGAAGACTGTGTGAACTTAAGGACTCTGCCTTAATGTGTGTCCCAGGGGAGCAATGGATGTTGCATGGGGAACCTGATTCGAGATATTTTCTGATTTTTGGGAGGTTGAATCTGCAAGTTTAATGGCTTGCTAACAGAGTGTTTAGGAGCAAACAAGCTTCTAAGTAGTTACCCATTTCCCACAGGTGCTGCGCCTGAGAGCTGATGTTTTATTTGGATTTTTCTGTGCTCTTAGGACAGTAAACACCAGAAACAAATGTTTTGGGTCCCCAGGAGTAAAACAGTGTAGTTGATGGTTCTTGTTTGGAGATACTGTCAGCTATACTTATTTGATTAAATATGTGGATTTGTCTTTAGTATCTGTCATAGATGCTTTTATGTATTCCCTCATAACTCCAAGTTAGCAAGGTACATCTTGCAAATGGAAACTGGAGGACAGTTCTGGGCCTGAGATCTCTTCCAGTCATATGTGGGTGTTTGAAAGAGTGCTCTGACCCTCCTTTTGGTTTATTTTGAGAAGGTGTATGTAAGTGGTTAATCTCATGGTTAAGTTATTTCAGGGTTTAGACATTAATAGTTGCTTTTTGTCACACTAGAAGTTTTTCTTTTGATACATGTCTCATTAACCTTGTTCTGCTTTCAGATGTGGTGAAGAGCCTGTATTTTCCCCTGTGTGGTATAAAGTGCCTTAAAAAATGGGGTTTGGAGGTGACCTGAAGTATTCTCATGATGCTTTATTAAAACTGCAAGACTGGGAACTACGACTGCTGGAAACAGTGAAGAAATTTATGGTAATGAGAGTAAAAAGTGATAAGGAGTATGCGTCCACTTTACAGAATCTTTGTAATCAAGTAGATAAAGAGAGCACTTGTCAATTGGATTATATCAGCAACGTGTCCAAGGTAAGACTGAAATATTTTGAATTTGGAATATCCTTGGAAATAACAGTCCTGAGTTTATTTTTGTTTGTTTTAGTTTGATTCCTGTTTGTTCAGCTTCTTGAGAGTTAATGTTACCAAAGTGTTTTAAATGGACTCCTTTTAGTTTCTCAGTGGAATCTGCAGAAATTGAGCTCCAATCTTGCTTTGAGAATAACTGAGCTAGAATCAGTCCTGAATTCTGAAATTCAGTATTTTAGGTTCCTAGGTTGTGCCTGCTACTTTGTTTAGTGATGAAAATAGAGTATGCTATAGTAAGCTTTTCTTTTAAGACAGTTAAATAGGAACTATTGTTTATGTTATATAGAATTTGTGACAGAAATAGCAAAATGCCAGGAAACCGAGGCAGAGCCTGGCATTCCAGCTGTTACTCACACTGAAGCGTGTATTGTAAAAACAGAACATTAATTCAGGATGTTTCTCATAATTGTGAAGTTATTTTGTATCCAATTTAAACTAACTGTGTTGACATTTTATAAAGGTAAGGCTGTCCTTCCCCCAAATTACTAATTTTCAGTTTTAAAGCAAGTCCAGTAGAGGTACTGATGAAGCAAACTTTCGTATTTCACCTGTTTATAAGCTTCACTCCTGACTTAGTTTTCTCTAGTCAGGAAGGAATCCATTTATTCTGTTTTAATGACTTAATTCTTAGCCCTTCTGCTGTAGCAGTGGTTTCACAGTCCCTTCAGTCTGGCATGAATCCTGATCTCTTCTCTACAAGAAAACACCCTTTTTTGGGTCAAGTTAAATTTTAGACAAAGTTTTTATGTAGTGAGCTTATGGGGTGGCTCCTTGAATACTAGCTGTGGCATAGCACTAGGAACCTGAGTGCTCTTTGCACAGCAGTCTGGATCTATACTGGGATTAAAGTGGCAGTGTGTTTGAAAGCTGTGCTGCTATAGCTAGCCTGCTTCAGCTGCCCCAAAAGTAGCACTGCACAGTGTTTATCTATAACAAATTCTGTTGTTGCTTCCTTCCTTCACAAAAATTCTTGTCTTATAAATTGAAATACTACCTTTTTTTTTTTCATCTGTGTGTTTTGGTGGTGTATTTGAAATGCTTTTCACCTAATTATATTTTTTACACACAGTTTGTTACAGATTTTGCTATTTAAGTTGTAATGATTTCCATAAATAAACATTAAAGCATTGTCATTAGCCTAGACTGGCAGAAGTCAGGTATTTTCTTCAAGCTTTCTACTACTGGATCCCAAACTTTTGTATAGAATTACAGGTGATATGACTAATAATTCTTCCTATCACTAGAATTGCCCTTATGTGCTAGCTAAACTGTTTTCCAATTCTTTAAGGTGATGAAATGGAACAGATGAGGGCTAGAACAGTAAAGGAACATTGGCAATCAGAATATTTAGCTTTATAAGGTATAAGCAACCCTTAACCTTCATGTAACTAGTTCAGTCTAGGACGGTTCATGTCCGTGACCTGGGCACCTCCTGTGAGCAAATCAGTTTTATAAAGCTGAAGATCTGACTCTAAGTGTTGTTCTTTTGGGGTTGAAGACAGGCATGCGTATCACATTTTGAAATCTTGTTTTGGACATAGGCACTCAAGTTGTTCTTTCAGGATTAATTTTGTTGTTTGTTTGTTTGGGTTTTTTTACCTTCTCTTAAGGAGATGCCATTTTTCACTTAAGCCCCATCCCTGATCCCTACATCTTTGTATAACAGGAAAAATATTTGTATGCTACTCACAGATCTTTTGTGTGGGCTTGCCTTGAAATTTCACTGTCACCTTGGATTTTAAAGTTGTGTAGTGACACATTGTCTTATTGGTTTTGGCAGTTAAAATGTCTGACTTATTGATTACTTTACTCACCTCATTCTAATTTACTTTTATTATTTCATGATACTTTTTCTGTCTTCCTGACATGTGACAGAATCAAAGTATGAGCCAAATACTATGGGACATAAATACAGTATCTTACATCTTCTAAGATTTGAAATACCTGCATATTAAATTTTTGGTATTATGTGGCATCAAAACCAAATACCAAGCTGTCTGATCTTTTATTTTTGTTTCATTTTCTTGAAAGTGTACAGCAAGAGTGAGCACTTTGAGAGAGACGGTGTTTAGGAAAATATGTCCTATGTTTTTTTCATGCAGAGGCAGCAAACTTGCTGGAAGGCATAGTGGCAGCAGCTGCTAATGCTAGAAAAGCAGTATTTTTAAGTGCTTCCCAACAGCTCTTTTGTGTGTGTATACATCTAAAAAATACTGTTAAAGCAAACAATATTGTATTTTATTGCTTTTGATGGATTGTGGTTATTTTCTGTGAAAGGAAATGCTTTCCCTTTTCTGCTATCCCCACCCAGCTGTTTTTCTGTCCCATATAAATTTCAATTTTTGAAGCCTTTCCTCAAGTACAGCTTTTTGCTTTAGGTTCTCCTATATAAAATAATAAAATATAATCATAGAAAATACCAAAATCCTGTTTAACTAATGTTTTATGAATATGGAAAGAGGCATATAAAGAACAGGAGAATGTGCAATTTTTATTTTTTTTTAATAGAAAGGGAAGTTTTTGCTATGTTTCTGGCTTACTCAGGTTCATTTGGTTAATTGTAGGCGAAATATTTCTTTAGAGTACTTGTCCTGTTGAAAAGTGGTTTTGCTGTGATTTTCAGGGTTGATTGAAACAGTACTGCCTCATCAGTAATAAATCAGTCTTAGATAGAATGGAGAACTCTGACTACATTTTTACCTCTGAGACCACTCTTATGAACTCTTCTATAACCACAGGACCCATTCCTCTCAGACAGATGTTTAATGGTGTTTTTATCCTGTGCAGCTTTGCAGTATGGATTCTCATGTCATTGGAAAGTGTTCTGTAATGGAGAGATGAAACAGTTTTCAGCCATAGCTGGAAAGCTTTAGGCTGTGACCTTTTACACCACCACACTAAGCAGTCTGAGATAGCTCTGTACCAGTCTGTGGGATATTTAGGACCTAAATATCCCCCAGTCTGTGGCATATTTACGAGCTAAATGAAATGTTAAAGATGGTTTAAAATATACAGGAGTTAGCTGTCTTTTGTTTCTTTCTCTAGAATCCAGTTTGCATTGCAGCATTATCATGTAGAGTTGGAAATATTATGTATATATGTTCATATATGAGATGTAAGGAAACCCCAAAGCTACCACACAAATTAATTTTCTAAGTTGTGATGATCTAAGGTGGATTTCTGTTTTAGTAAGAGTAAGATAAATGGTAGTAAAACTAGCGTACTAGCTGCCTTCAAAACCTGATAATTGTATGGCATGCAGCCATTCTGAAATTTTAGATAGAGCATAGCATTCAGTATCAGGGAGTTATCTCTAAGGAATTCAATACTGTTGCCATCAACAAAGTATGACAGGGATCTTTAGGGTAACAAATGCTTTTATTTGAACTGAACTTTAATTTCATGTTCATATCTGTGGTGCATTAGAAGTCTCTCTGTTCATATTACAGTTCTTAATCAAAATTCAAAGCCACAAATGGCACATTAAGCTGTCCTGAAAACTGACTGACAGAATGGCCAAGGAAGTTATTAAAGTAAGGGTACAGAGATATGTTGGGTTACTATGACAGCCAAGTAACTGCTTGTGTCTCTTAACCAGTTAGCACCTTATGCTTTGATACTGGTGGCCTGACTGATGCTGTCAGTTATGTGAAGCAGCTGACAAATGGTATCCTTTTAAACTGTAACCACTTAAATGCATATTACTGTGAGGTATTTAGACAAGGCCAGAGAAATCAGCTTGAACAAAGTTAACTGTGGCTGGGAAACAGGACAACAGAGGGCACAGGAATGTGCTTGTTGGGTTTTGTGGATGTATTTCAAAAAAGGTTGTAAAGCCTTCATTGGTGTTCAGAAGTACTAGGACAGTGCTGAAGGCTGAATATACAATATTGTATTTTTTTCTCTGGTGCTTTTTTATGGTTTTATGAGTAAGTTTGAGGCATGATTCTGCTGTAGAAGGAAGAACTCTATTTTAGAGAATCTCAGCTGTGTTTGGGTAAGTTTAAAATTCTTTTTTTACTGAGTTTTTTAAACAGTGATGCATCTTTTCCCGAAGTTCATGTTCATTGTTTGGTTATTTATAAGCCAAAATAATTAAGTACTTTTCTGCTCTGACTTTTTTTTATAGTCTTGGTTGCTTGTGGTGCAGCAAACAGAACAGCTGAGCAAAATAATGAAGACACATGCAGAGGATCTTAATTCTGGGCCTTTGCATAGGCTTACAATGATGATCAAAGACAAGCAGCAAGTTAAGAAGAGTTACGTAGGTGTTCATCAACAAATTGAAGCAGAGATGTACAAGGTATTTTATTCAACAGTGCTTTATAAATGTATTAGTTTGGTATGTTTAAAAAGTAACATATTGAGAGTGGATTATTTTCATTCCTCAGGTTTTTTTTGTGCTATGGTAGAAGTAGTAATTTGTAGAATGCCTAGTATAAATTTTAGGTATTTATTCCACATTTTCTTTCCCCTGCTAGCTGACAAGGCAGCGATGGAAGACTTTCTTCTATATGAGTTTCTATAGACAGATAGCACTGGAAATGCTCTTGTTCCGGTAGAGGACGATTCTGTGTGACACTTCTCTATTCTGTCTCTCTTCCTGTTCTCATTCCACTCTAGACATCCCTGGGACTAGGGCACTGAAAACTTTTGTTAATGAATGCTCTTGACAGTCCAGACTGTTTTGGGTGGGAACAGGATTCTAGTCCCTATTCTAAAATGTAAATCAAGTGTAAACCAAACATTAGGGCTGCAGATGGAGCTCTTCAGGGCCTTTTCTATTATGTGTCAGGTGTCCTGCTTATGTTGAAAGCACTGTATTTAGTCAGTACAGCTGACAGAAATCGCAGTTTCATTCAGCTGCTCTGGGGGAAGTTTAACTGCAAATGTCAAAAAATAGATTGATAGTCTGAAGGGTCTACTGAGAGAAGGAAAAACACTGTTTCTTCTTTCTTCCAGCAGAGAATTTGAGATTTGGAGTAGTGTAATTAAAATGTAACATCTGAGTAGTACAGTACAAATGTCACAGACTGCCGAGTGGAAGATTCTTGGGCTGGTTATGAGAAGAACTTTAGACTAGTACTATACATACATTAAGTTAAATATGTTGGTTCTAACAGGACTGTTTCCATAATATGCTAGGATCTTGGCATCTTCCCCAGGTATTGACTATGGGGAGTATGTCCTTTTTGATGCATGCTCAGTAGGCTGTCTTATCTGATAAAATTTCTAAGCCAAATACTCACTCACAACCACCTATAGATTATTGCATCTGAAAATAGTCAGGATGGAAGTAGAGGAAAAACTGAGAGCATATGTTAGAAAAAATAGAGGTTAAATATTGAGAGAATTGGACAAATGGGGAATGAAAGAAACATAAGAAAGAGATGCTAGATGAAACAAGACTGCTGGAAGTTCAGGTATACTTTTAAAGACTGTGCAAAAAGTGGTTTTTTGGTTAATAAGTTAACTCTAATAAAACTGTCTTTTAAAATAAGGCTTTTTTTCAAAAAATATAGGGCATACTGAGCATTCCCCAAATGATTAATTACAAACCATATTGATTTTAATTAATTATGGGCTGCATAGCCACGGAAATATTTTGCATCCTGATGAATAAGCTTGCATTGTTGTTGGATTTCCCCCCCCCCCCTCCTCCCCCCGCCCCGATTTTCCTAAGAAGCATTTGAATAGCATTCTGGCTAGATATGATATGTTCTTTCATTGTTAGCTGACATTGTCTGTTCAAAGGTTTTGTGTCACTGGAGCACTTACAGAATGGTTCCCAGAAATTCAAAATACTTCTCATGTTCTGTGGTATTATTTCTGCTTTTGTTACACACAGAAGCAAAAACCTTCCCAGGACATTATCCTAACTTTGTGAAGATCAGTGTCTGTGCAGTTCATATCTTTAGGATACACTCGCAAAAAAAAAAAAAAAAGTGTTTTCCTTTAGGTGAAATGCATTTATGTCATCCTTTCTTATTCTAGGCACCTCTACAGTGAGGAATCTTTTTGATACAATTCTAAAGGACAGTGAAATACCATGTCTTTTACACAAATATAATAAAACTTGTATCTTGTAGATTTATTCCAGTTCCCATTAAGATATTGGATATTTTTTCTTCATGAAATTTGAGGAAAAAAAGCACAGTACTATGCTAGTTAGGTGGGCAAGACTTTTTGATATAAAAACGGGCTTTAAGATAATCCTTGACCATCTTAGTTCCATAAGAGTTATTTGAGGACAGAGGTGCTGTTGGTTTTGTTCTTGTCTGTTGGAAGAATACAGTCTAAGAATCAGTAAAATATATTTTACAATTATTACAAAGGTTTCTTAATACTAGTGGCTGGCTAACCTTTTATTTTCCAGTTTTCTGTAAGAGAAACACTTCCTTGTTATTTTTCTTAATTGTGTTCACTGATTCCTAATTTCATTTTTCTCCATTTCTTGTGCTGTCTTTATAATACAAGTTTGTCATAAAGTTATTTTTCCCTATTATCACCTCAATTAGTCTATAACAACAGTTGTGACTATAATTTATGATGTGTAGAAATAGGAGATGAGAATATGGGACTGATGTGGAGAAAAGTTCCTGCCTTTAAATCTTTGCAAATTTGGCCCAGAAATAGAAACTGTAGGTAGCACCTTGTTGGCTGTTTGAGGAATTCCGTTAGGTTTCCAGATGTTGTTACTAAGGATGAAACCAGTGGTATCTGGGCCTTGCCTCATGACAAAAAGGAGAATTGTGAACTCCAGCCTTCTTCATGCCAGCTCTAAGAACAGACTTCCTTTTGTGCATATTCATCAAGGGGAGCACTTCCATTAAATTAAGTTCCTTTTCCATGATTTCCTATTGTGAGTGTATTTTTCTTTTTGTCAGTTTTTACTTTTCTTACTATATATGCCACCTTTTTGGTATTGTAGTGGCTTGTTTGTTAATAGCTTTTGCTTGCAAATTCATGATTTGTTATTGTTTCTGAACATTGCTCTAATTTTGTCACACAGAGAATCAAAGCTGGGGATAGAAAAGACTTTTCCTTTTTAGGGATTTAAGTCTTACAACAGATAGATTGGTTCATGCACAGTTGCTAAGTTGTTTGTACAAACTGTAATACATAAAAATTCTTCTATCTTGCCTTTTTTTCTGTTTTTTTTAGTTCTAAAAGGTTTCTTTCCAATGCATAGAACTTTTTCATCTAGTATGATTTATTAAGCATCTTTTTGGTGCTTTTTTTTTTCTTTGTCATTGAAATGAAATAGTGTTTGTGTTTAGCTGGATTTTCTAAACATATTTTTCATTACACTGATGTGGATGGGGATCTCTGGTTTAGACCTCTTATTTCATTCCTCGCATTTACTGATTTTGATTTTGTTCCACCATGTAATATCCTATTAAGATTATCTCAAGGCCATGACAAGTGGTAATAACATCCTTATTTTGGAAAATAATCCTGTTAATTCTCTTTCACTAATGCTATGAGGTTTTTTATATGTTGAGGGTAAGTATTTTTAATACTTTTTATATTTCTGTTTTCTTAAAGGTCACAAAGACAGAACTAGAGAAACTAAAATCTAGCTATAGACAACTAATAAAAGAAGTAAATTCTGCCAAAGAAAAGTATAAAGAAGCTGTGGCTAAAGGTATGACTGACTTGTGTTAATTTCGTCTATTTATTAGTGTCATTTTCAAACTTGCTAAAAGTTATACAGTGAAACAGAATAGTGTTTTTGTTTTGAGCAACTCAAATATAAAAGCTCATTTAGTATCTTAAGTAAGACAGGCTAATTTTCATTATGTGTTCTTGGTGGTACTCTTAAAAAAAACCATAAAATAAGGCATACCTCTTCTTTTAATATAAATGCTAATCCTTTTAAGTTCTTCTATTATTCCCTCAGTGGATGTGTTTGAAATGTAAAATTGCTCAAATGAACTGGTAATAGTGGTAAGTGGGTTGTAACTCCATCTCATCCACTCTGTAGCTGCAGCCTACTTGCATCCTGTGACCTATTACGGTTGCTGTATTAGCATCAGCATCAGTTCTTGACAGTTGGTATAAAGGATATGACCTCTGTCAACCTTAAGCAAAAGAGGAAAAGAATTCATTTTCACACAGGGGTACTTTCTAAGAACTTTGGGGAGTGATGTGTCCAAACTGCATGGATTTTGATTCCTGTTGATTGGTGTTAATGATTAGATAAAGGAGAGCCTTTGGTCTATGATGTATTGAAGTATCTTGGTAATAATTGTCCTTATGTGCCTAAGATTTTTTTCTTTAGAGAAAATTAATTGGATGGCAGTATGTAAATATTCCAAGATTCATCTTCAAGTTTTTTGTACCACTGCCTAAAATGACAGTTATTGTCCTTGGTTCTGTTGTACTATACTTCACAGTGCAATACAGTAGCTATCAGTGCCGAGAGAGATTGTTTCTTTCCAAATGTCTAAATTTTTGAGTGTTAGCTGATATGTGAATGACAGAACAGCATGGGATAAAAGAAGTTATACTTAGCACTGTTTAGCTTCTGATTTTTTTTTTCTTTTACTGATGTTCATATTCACTTAAAAATGTAAATATATACTCAGTTGTTCATTTCATCCAGTTCCCCAGCTGTTTCCTACATATAACTTTAATTTCATTGCTTGGTTTATCCCCAAGTAACTACTTAACATGGAAACATATAGTATGTAACATGGAATACGGGAATAGAATGCAAGTCACACAAAGGAATGAGTATAGAAATTTCTCTGTTTTACAAGTGTAGTGATTTTGAAAATTAGTGACTTTGGTTTTTTTTGGAATAGCAACACTATCTTCTAGTGAGAGAATAAGTTTCCTAGAGCTGCTAGTGAAAGAGGTACAAGTGGTTCTCTAGTTTGGGGAGAGAATTATTTCCCTGTTTTTTGGTTGAGTTGTTAAAAGTGATATTAAAGTCTGGGCTAAACACAGACAGTAGAGGATATTAACTGAAAAGGGTAGAGCCTGGCAAAGTTACAAACAGTGGAAAGTGATCTTCTGCAGCAGTAGTTGTTTTTATGTTTTTCTGCAGTCACAAAGTATTCTCAGGTAAACTTGAATTACTGTGTGTCATAGTTTCCACCAGCTGGAATCGACATGTTGATGCCCTTATGCAGGGTTACAGCTGTTTTCACTTTTTTCTGAAAACACTTAGAGGATCTGTGGAAAGAGGAATTAAGAGTAAGGGTTAAGCACTGAATAATGATACTGGTTAGTAACAGGTTTTATTTGTGTTAGGGCAATGGGAAGGCAGCTGGTAGGAATTTTTTGATAGTTTCATAGTGAGGAAAAGGGAACTGCTTTCTAAAGGATGCAGGAGCTTCATCATGGAAGGCTTTGTGCTCTCCAGATCTGAAGAAAGGTGAAAGCGTCTGAGGTGCTAGCTCAGGAGCTGTGCTGGGAAACCCTCTGCTAGCACTGTTTCTGCTTGGGCATGAGGGAAGCAGTGGGACAGTTGTGTTGCAGAGGGTGTACCACTGAGCTTTGGGTGCTACTTGGTCCTTAGGCTGGATTGCACTGCCCTGTTGTGGCCACTATTGTCTGCATGCTGTCTCAATCATAAGTGATTGATTTATCTTGTTTGTTCTAGCCCTTACCCCATTTAATCATGTGTTGCTGCTCCTTTCTGGACCAGTGATTACCATGGGAATCACAAATGCAGCCTGATTGCTTGTTCTTGGACATGGAGACCCCAGGTGCCAGGCAGTCTGGTTGTTGTTACTCAGCTGACAGTTTTTCGCTTTTTTTTCAGTTCTTAATTCTTACGGGTTTTTTTTAATGTATGGTGAGAGAAAGCAAGCTGAGAGGGGCTGAAGTCAGCAAGCTGAACTAGCCCAGTGCATCTCTAATGAGGCATACTTCAGCAACTGGGACTATGGACAAATTGATTCCAATAGTCTCTTCTGGATTGGAAAACTTGGGGGGGGGCGGAAAGAAGTACGTACTAGGAACGCACAGCATGTTCCTTTGCAGAATTGGGGCATCAGGGTGTGCTGGGTCATAGTGCATACTGGGGTCTTTGGAGCAAAATACAAGATAAAAACTTATTAGATAATGAAACGGACAGGCCTCTGAAATCTTTTGGATGTGTGATATTGACAAAAAATGGTGTAGATTTCTTACAACAGGGGTCTAAACACTCACAGATTGTGTACAACTCTGAGCCTACAATGCTGTGCTGACATCAGTGATGCTGAGTAACAAGGTAAATAGAGTGTGGCATGTTGGTGTTGCTCCTGCAGGAAAACACATCAAAACGAAATTTATGCCAAATGAGAAAGACATTGTTTGGTGTCATGGTTTCAGCCCAGCTGGTAACAAAGGCCCAAGCAGCCACTTGCTCACGCCCCTCTCGCCCCCTCCAGTGGGATGGGGAGGAGAGTCAGAAAGAGAAAAGAAAAAAAAAAACCAAAACCCAGAACCTCGTGGGTTGAGATAAGGTCAATTTACTGGGGCAACACAAAAAAGAGAATTTAAACAACAACAACAGTACTAATAAAAGAATATACAAAACAAGCGATGCACAGTACAACTGCTCACCACCTGGAACCCGATGCTCCGCCACTTCCCACACCAAAAGCCGAGAGAGCCCCCCCAGCCTGCTCCCCATTTATATACTGAGCACGATGTCCCATTGTATGGAATAGCTCCTTGGCTAGTTCAGCTCAGCTGTCCTGGCTGTGCCCCCTCCCAGGTTCCTGTGAAAATTAACTCTATCCCAGCTGAACCCAGGACATTTGGCTAAAGAAGTCACAAAGCTTCTAAAAAAAGTTTCATAAATAATGGATAAAGAACACAAAAAAGAAACTGTAGAACAGTTGTAGAGATCAAGTGTGATATCTCATTACAGTTTGAATCTCATTTGGTTGCATCAGTAACTGCTTCCACTCAAGTTTGCTATTTCCACAATTATTTTTGTTTCTGCAGAATTGTGCATCTTTATTAAGTGCAGTTCAGAGTGTGTCTGGGGGGGTTTCTGATGTTTTCATTCTTGAGTTTTTTGATTAAACACTACTTATGGCTATATAAAAAGCTTAATGGAAGGAAATGATGAGTACATGAAATCATAAACAATAATTTTCTCTTTGCCTTTTTTATAAAAAAATGAAAATTGTTATTCTTAACAATTTAACAAATTGTAAATATTAAAGCAAAAATATATTGATTCTAAGTATTTAATTTAATGATTTCATTTTATGCTGCTACAGCTTTCCCTAGGCTGGCTTGTGTTCTCTTGACAACATTGTGATGTAAAGGAGACTAGAAATATTAACAGTACACCTAGCACATTTATACAACATTGCATCTGCTGGAAGAATGTTTTCTGATCCCTGCAACTCTTGTAATTTAATACTTCAGAACTGATTTAATACTTCAGAACAACAGCACAGGCTGTATCTATAATAAATAACGAAGCTGCTGAAAAAGCTTTCATTAAATCAAATTATCATCCTACTATTCTTTGTAATAGCTGAGTGGCAGAAAATACTTTTATTAGGTGGCTGGTGCATTCGTTCTAAGATGGCTGTAGAATTGTGATTATACTACTACATTTCCTGGTGGCATGTGTTGCCTTTAGTTGTTGCTGAGATCAGGGAAACTCCTAGTAGGGTATTGTTTTAGTTTATTTTTGACTGAAACTTTCACATTGTTAAGACAAAACAAGAGGCACTGGCTGAACTGGTCTGTCTTACAGAAATCAGCAGGCTGTATGGATTTTGAATTAATGTGCTATTGTAAGCATTTCAGCTCATAGACACTACCAAGGGCTAAGGTTGTTTCGTGTGCGTAAAATACAGCTTCTAGAGCAGGAAACCTTGGGGACTGCAGAGCCAAGAGATCTTGGTGACTTCTTGTATTGGGTTTCTGTGGCAAGGTTTTGGTAGTGGTAGTGGGGGGGTTACAGGGGTGGCTTCTGTGAGAAGCTGCTGGAAGCTTCCCCTTTGTCTGTTAGAGCCAATAA
>JANZLQ010000079.1:24135478-24166721 GCA_026212715.1 Elanus axillaris | reverse complement strand
GATGGTGAACCAGTCAACTGCAAAAAGACAACAGGATTTTTAAGGGAAGACCTGTAGGTCTGTTAGTAGAAGTTTAGAAGATTGGGCAGAAGAGGAGAGTATGCAATTTAATATATAAAAGATAGATTGCAGAGGATGGCAGAATCTATTTTTCATAGCCATGGCACATAAAAAGTAAGTAAGGACTTAAAGAAATAAAGATTTACATTGGAGAGTGAAGGGGCAGGGAGGTGGGCGAATGCTTTCAGCTAGCATAGCACCCCTGAAGGGTACTAGGAAGTTAAAAAGTTATCTGTTGTTGGAGATCTTGGGAAATCATAAAAACATATGGCACATAGTTGTGCAATTACTGTGGCAAAGAACAGAATAGGTGACCTCTTGGTGCACTTTGTAGCTGTCACGTTCAGCACTGAACTGGTTTTGTCAGCGTGAACTTGATGACTTCTAGTCTCTAACAGTGTAGAGCTGAGATTCTAGAGCCAACCTACAGATCATGATACCAACAGTGCTAAGGAAATGTTAAGTTGTAGCAGAGAAGCTGCCTATTCTGGACAGGAGAAGTAGTGTGGGAGTTCAGCTACTCATGTATAGACTGCACCATTGCTGTATTGGGAAGAGATGCAGTAATAGAATTTTTGCTCAAAATAAATGACAGATTTTTAATGAATCATGGATCTGACCTAGGAGAACATCTCTTACTTTCTCCATTAAAAACTGCGTATTTGCTCTAAGGCAAATAAAAGGTTAGCTTTGTGACAGTCATGTGTATGAGTTTTGTTCTTTATTCTTCATAGTTATATTATTTTTATGCCTGTTGTAGATAATGATTTTCAAATACTTTTAGATAAAGAATTCTCACATTTCTGCTCAAAGAAAATATAGCAGGTTTTTGTTACTTACTATTTTAATTAGAAACACAAGATATTTGGTCTTACTAATGACCTTAAAATGGTCAGATTTTACATTCTTCAGAGAAGTATCTTGAAAAGACAACTGTAGAAAGGTACAAACTTACAAATCTACTAGATTTATGTCATCTGTGAGTTTATATACTTTTAAATCACCATGTGCATTTTTCTTTTTTTGTTTTCTCTTAGGAAAGGAGACTGAGAAAGCCAAAGATCGGTGTGATAAAGCCACTATGAAGCTTCATATGTTGCATAACCAGTATGTGTTGGCACTGAAAGGAGCACAGTTACATCAGCACCAGTATTATGATACTACACTTCCTCTGTTACTTGATTCACTACAGAAAATGCAAGAAGAGATGATTAAAGCCCTGTAAGATATATTCTTACATAGTTGTAACTTGTGGAATTTTATACATGTAGTATTCTAATGAATTTTGGGATTATTTGAACATAATAAACTGTGATTAATTAATTGTATATCAAGGGATAATGAAAAAAGATGTTTTCATCATTCATTTGACAATAACTGTGCATAGAAAAGCCTATCCAAATAGTGCAGACAGTAGTTTTGAGTGGTTACTTAAACATTCTAGCTGGACACTGTCTTCCCATAAAACTGTAAAATCTTACAGATAAACTACAGTGTTTATAGCTGAGCTTGTGCTTTGTCCTTCAGCTCGTATACTAAGGCAAGTTTGTTGCCTCTCTGGTAGCATTATTTTTACGAAATTCCAGCAGCAACAAATTTGGTTTAAACTGGCCAACTGTCTTGGAAGTCATTGTGGAGTAGGGCCAGGAAGATGCATGGTTAATCATATCTGTGGGAGAAGTAACAGGATCATATAAACCTGATCTCACTGTAAGGAATACAACCTTAAAAATACAATTATCTTTTTCCTGAAAGGTCATTTTTTACATCATTACACATGTGCAAACTGATGATCTCTGAGAACAGACAATGAGAAATTTAAGCCCTCTTTTCTGGTTTGTAACCACCATGCTGCCTCTTTTTTTTTCCTGAAGAATGGGAATTGGTTAGGGAGTCCATTCTGTAGGTCTTTTTCTGTGGTGTCATTTAAGTCACTCTAGCCTGAAAGAAAGGGCAGTTACTTTTTTTTGTAGGTATTGTTCATTTAGATGTGAGGCACTCTAACTCATTTTCTTACCTTCTCTGAAGTCTACGTTCATCTTGACTTCAGCGCACAGGAAGTGAGGGAGAGTTGGGGATTTCATGCTTTACCTGCTTACATGATGCAGACACCATTAACTGCCCTATGCAAAATCATATTAATTCCTTTGATTCTGGTGCAGGTATTGAAATGAAGTAGACCTTTGTAGTAGTCTCTGTATAGTACTTTTAATCTCAATTTTGCATGTAAAATCACAGCAAAAGGCTATAGATAAATTTGTGTGCTGTAATTAAGGTGATTTTTTGGAATTGTAAGCTATGGTAAATCACCGAAGAATTTTATGATGGAACAAGAACCTATTAAACCTGCTTACCTTTGCTATGTCTGGAGTAAAAAGCCATAAAAAATATTTTATCACTACATAGACAGTTTTTGTGAGATATGAATGTATTGGAAAATTAGTCATTTCTAGTATTTTTGGTATACAAAAAGAGGTGGTGACTTCAGGTGTAGAGCTTGGTGTGACCATCTGTGTGAAACATACTTCCTTTACGATCCTGATTTTGCAGATAAAGAAGTGTAGATTGCTAATGGTTTGGGGGAGGAGGGAGGGGTTGGTGTTTTGTTTGTTTATTTTTTTGTTTGTTTTGGAATTGACATAGATTCCCTTTCTTTTCAATATGGCATTGCTGTAGTTGATATTCACCTATCTTTTCGCCACACTCTTTGAACTATTTCCTGGAACCTTTTCACACATGCTGTTCACAGGCAAGGCAAGATTCAAGGCCTTCTGTTGCCTGTTTTCTCCTCAGAAAAAGCATTGAAAAAAATCCAATCACATAACTTCTTTTAAAGTAAAACATAGAGTAAACGTAACTTGAGATCTTATCCAGGAAAGATCTATTGATGCTTTTTTTCTCTGCATGCTCCTCTGGGCTGGCCAAAATTCATCAGTATTTGAAGAAAGCTCACCATGCTTCAGAGTCTGGCAAACTATAAAGTTTGTCAAAGATAAAAATGAAATAGGAAATGAAATAGGTTCATTTATGGAAAGCTAAAAGTTAAAGAGAATAAGAGGGTGTTCTGAGGATGTGTCACTGGATGCTGTTAAGAGTACTGTCATGATACTGCCTATTCTTTTTACCATTTGCTATTCACTTGGTTTTTCCCACTCTTGGAAGCAGGTAGAGACAAGGCTGGATGGCTTGTACTTTCTTACAGGAAATTCTTGCTTGATTTTTTTCTTCTTGTAAATATACCCTAACTTGTGATTTATGCTTGTCTTTGAATGACAGATCATAAAATATATGAAAGAAGATAGTTAAAACAATAAAGAAAACCAGTTTTTAAAGGAAATGCACGCTATTTTGTGACTCATTTTGCCTTATGCCAGAATATAATTGTTTTGTCAGTCAGAACATGAAAAGCTTTAGTGTAGCATATAACAAACATGGTAGGTCCTTTGTGAAGAAGAATGTTATCCATGAGCTGTATACATTCCTGTTCCTTGTATTCTGTACAGTTTTTAGTTTAGCTAACCTGAAATCAATACAAGGAGCGTGGTCTTAGAGACTTCTCACTCATAGCCAATCTGTAAAGAAAAGGCCACAGTTGATCTGTTACTTTGAGTAACTTACTGTCTTATTTTTCCCTTTTTAGCCAGTTGCAACAAGAGTTTGTATAAACATCAAATTGAAAATTTGAACCATCTTCAATGCCATCTATGCCTTCAGTGCCATGTTATACACTAGAATTTTTTTTTTCCTCTCTAGAAAAGGAATCTTGGATGAGTATAGCCAGATCACCAGTCTTGTAACAGAAGAGATTGTGAATGTCCATAAAGAGATCCAGACCTCAGTTGAACAGATAGACCCTAACTCTGAGTATAATGACTTCATAGATACTCACAGGTACACATTTTCATCTTACTGTTCATATTCATGTATCTTCTTTGAGAAAACCCTGCATTAAACTGCAACACTGCTTAAGTGACCGGAGTTGAATTTGTTTCTGTTTGGTTCTTTTTACATTGTTACTTGTAAAGCTTTATCCTAGTTTGAAAATTGTTCTACTTGCATGTACAGAAAGCTGCTGAAAGTCAGGGTTTTAACCTGCCTGTTTCTTTAACCATCCATCTCTTTGGCTGGGTCTAGAAAAAAAGAAAATTCCCGTTACTATTATTACATATGAAGACCCATAACTTTAGTGCCAACAGCAGACTATACATGACAGTCCAGATTCAGTGTGAGCTAATTTACTGCTTCTTTGGATGCAGTTTGCATTCTGGGCTAAATTAAGTTTCTCCGCTTTACTTCTCTTATTGTCCAAATTCTAGTTTAAAGTGAATTCTAAGTACCTCTGTGTACTCTGCAGTTACTGCAGGTTGAGCAGCACCTGAGACTAAAGAGTATGCAGATAATGCAAGAAGGTTTTTTACTTTAAAAATAAACTGTATTTGCCATTTATTGAACTTTAACTGTGTATTAGTATGTGCAGAAAAATCATAAGACTTCTTGCATTACCTTTTTTGTTGGTGGTGTGTGTGAATTGATAATTGTCATGTGATGTGCATGTTTATAACAGGATCAGGTAGGAGTGGACCCATTCACATTGATACCCCCTGAGAACCTTGGTTATGCTGTGATCTTGATTCAAAGAATTGTATGCCATTTTATTATCTGGTATGATTTTAAGACTATGTTCTTTACTCAAAGGAGAAAGAATATGTATCCAGTTGCTACCTTTCCTTTTATTTAATACATAATTTTAATTATATTCTAGTTATTAAAATAATTGAAAACATAATGATTCGCTTTATGATCTACTCAAAGATACATGTTAATTTTGAAAATATAACATTTATTTACTAAATTAGGTCATCAGAAGTTGTGGAACAAGAAATAGAGTTTGATACATCTTTACTAGAAGAAAATGAAAACCTTCAAGCTAATGAGATCATGTGGAATAATCTAACAGCAGAAAGTTTACAAGTCACGTAAGTCTTTCTTTACAAACCTTTCATCCTTTGGAAGTACTGTTATACATTATATCTAGGCTCACCCAGATCATCACATAGCTGTGTCCTCATTTTTAAGGTCCAGTTTCTAAAAAATAATATTTTCACACTATAGACTCTTTCCCATGCTGGTTTAATTGTTCCTTTGCACAAAATACTCCTCCTCAGTTCCCCCCAAAACTTGCCAGAATTTTCAATATATGTTCCTCTCCTTGTCATTTAATTTATACTATGTCCCAGTTCCATCATGAATCCTCCTTGGAAACATACTGATTCATCTTCCCAAAGGTGTTTTCACATTCAGTACTGTAGGAAAAATACTGAAATCTTTTGATGAAATTACTGAGTACAGTGATTTAAATTGGCATGCAGAAAATTTTCATGAATGTATTAATTTTTGCTTGTTTTGTAAGTGTTTGCTTTTGTTTTCCAAAGGAAATTCTTATTTGTTATTACAACTTTTAAAATACATTAATTTACTAACACAGATGTAGCTTTTGTATTGCATATCATGGAGTTTTTAGCTATTCAAGGTGATAAACTACCTCTCTATGTATTTTTTTAATATTTTGCTTAGTTAAATCTTTTCCTTACTTTTACCAATTTCACCTTTAATCATTTGTTACTGGGGAACAAATTTCCTGCTGAGTTTATTATGTTCTCATTATGATCAGCCTAAAGTTTTGATATAAAGTGGTCCGATGCAGTCACTTGTGAGATTGCAACTGCTAATCGTATATTTACATTTTCTTGTATTGATCATAGCAATTTAAAATCGAAAATTAAGAATTTCATTGATTGATGATGTTTTTGTTGTCTCTAATGTATTTCAGCCTGTGTTTGACTTATTTGAAGTTTTTTTTTGCTTTAGAAAGCATAACTGATCCAAATAGACATCAGTGTTGTCTTGTGGGGTTTTTTTTAAGCTTTTTAAAAATTTTCATCTGTTTAATCAAACTAGGATCCCTATTTCTTGTACGTTTTTCTGAAAACAAAATCATATTGAGTCCTAATAACAGTGAAGTATTTCAAACATAAACACATTGCAGTGACTTCTGCAGATTATTCTAATCCCTGTGTTTTCTTAACATGACAGAATTTCCAGATTAATTACTTCTCAAGGTCATTAATCCTCCTCTCTTTGTTTCCTGTGCAACCTGATTACTTTTCATAAATTTATTCCTTAATAGGTATTGAAATAACCTTTTTCATATGAAATTTCAGCCTCCTTTGTCAGACTCTTCCTTAGTCCTGAAGCAGCTTCATCTTTCTTATGAAAGGTTCCCTGGATAATTAAAGGCCCTCCCTTCCCTTTAAACATCTTTCTATTTATAATGCATTCTGCATCATTGCTAAATTGAGATTAGTCCTGCTTAAACTGTGTAAATGTTGTACATCTAGATATACTTCGTCATGGTAACAGGAAAAATACATATACCGAATCTCCCTTTTCACCAAAGTATTACAGTTTTTCAAAGATTCTGCCTTCCATAGTTCAACAAGAGAAATAACTTCTTGTTTGGCTTGTCTTCTGTATCCCATTGTTTAGAAATAAGACATCAGCATGTCTAAGTGAAAGAGATGAAATACTGCTTTTCTAGTAGATTATTCTGATGAAATACATATTTGTGTTTAGAACTGTGTCTGCTTATTTGCCTACATAGATATGTTTTAAATACAACTTCGCATGTGTCATGTTACAAATCTTATATTCACCCACCTTAAATTCTTTTGTGAATTTTAGAGAGAAATTTTATGGTGTGATATTATTTTTGGAACAGGAATCAAATAGCTCTTTTAAGTGTAGCTGTCTTTAAGGTGTTCACTTTCTAGTATAGATTTAGGACCCTGAGCAAAAAAGTTTAACTGTATTAGGTCAGACCAAAGGTCAACCTAATAAACTTTCTTTTTTACATTAGCCAACAGAGAAGAGTGTAGGGAAGAAAACAAGAGTAGGATGATCATGCAGTGCTGTTTCCTCAGAATGATCTCTCAACCTCCCATAATTTTCAGCTCAAATGTTTTGAGACAGATATAGCAGTTGTTTATAGTAGCCTTAGAGGTATTTTATCATAGCCTTAGAGGTATTTTTATTTTGTGAATTTGTCCAGTCAGTCTCAGTATGTACAAGTTGCTGTTGTCCCCAGAATTTTTGGTCAAGGAATTCTAGAGATTAACTTCATATTATGTGAATCTGTTGCTACTTAGTTTCATTTTATGGCTCTCAACTCTTGTTTTAAAAGAGAATAGGAATAATCTATTCCCTTCCACCTATGATACTGTAAACTTCTGTCACAATCCTACTCTGTGATCTCTTTTTCAGAGCCATCTTTACCTTTACTCTGTCCTTCCACAAAACTTACTCATATCCTTTATCAAGCTTGTCATCTTTATTTGAATGTTTTCAAGGTTACTGTATTGTATTGAGATGAATGACCAGAATTGCACAGGTAATCCAGATGCATAGTTTAGAGAGAGGCATACTGAGGTTTCCTGTGTGCTTGTTCTGCTTTATTTTTAAAAAATCCTAGATAATCCTTCTGTTTGATTTTCTGACCACTGCAATGATTCAAGCCAGTGTTTTCATGGAATCATCTACTTTAATTCCAAGATCTCATTTCTGAGTGGTGATGGTCAGTTTAGAGCCATTCACTACATAAATAAAGATTTGGATTGTTTTTCCCCCTGCGTATTTGGCTATTTCGACATGCATTGAAATTTGTCTTCTAAATGACAGTCCAGTTATTGAGTATCATAAGGTCCAGAATAATCCTTTTGTATTCTTCACGTTCAGCCCCTTTGCCCTACCTCAAATAACATTGTACAGTCAGCATTGTTTTTCGCTTTTTAAACCATCCTTTTATTTGGATTATTTTGAACATATTAAGCAATGCAGATTTTTGTGAAGCTCTACTAGCTCCTGGCACTGTAAAAACTGTTTATCTTCTTTGTCCTTTTTTTTTTAATTGCTTTTTAGTGTGAGTGAGAACCCTTCCTTTTAGGAGTGCTTAGTTCTCTGTAACTGCCTTTGCTCATATACCTTGTTAACTGCATTTTAGGTATATTTTGTTACAATCTTGCTTTAAAACCACTACAGCGAAAAAAACCCCACAAGTATTTGCATCAACTTACTATTTATGACTAGAAATTCACGAATACAATATTATATCCTTTATCCATAGATGATAACTTTCTGAAAATCCATTCTGTATGTGCTGAAACAACAGAAATTTGACTATTGATCTTTAGTATTGAGATCATGGCCTTGGATCTTCAAAATACTACGTCATTATGTTTCTGCAGAGGAGAACTACCTAGGAAATCTAGTACACATTGTGGATTTATTTCACAGACTTTTCGTAGATTCAAAGATGGATATTGATTCAGAATCAATAATATTTGGTTGAATCAGTTGTTTTATTGAGTATGTAAGGGAAAAATGACAGCTTTACATATATTACTGTTTAAAGGTTTTCATAAAATATATTTTAAGGAAATATGAGAAATCTGGCTCACTTTTACATTTTTAAGTAAATTTAAATTTATGAATAATGTTTTGACAGAGTAATGTAGTTAAAAGTCAGTGTTGACTAGATAACTCTTCTAAGTAATGAGAGGTATGGTGTCTCCTGATAAATGCTGATGACTCTCACTAATATTGAGATACTCTGAAAACCATAACAGAATAAAAGTTTATACTTTGAAGATGCATGCATTAAAAACTCAGAAGAAGCAACCAGAATGACGTATGTATTGATCAGTGGGCATATGAATTAATATCCAAATGAATTTAAAAAGTCTTTTGAAATATAAGTTCTGTAAGCACAAGCACTTACTTTTACTGATATTTGAGCAGAATGGTGCTAATGCCTAAACAAATATGAAAGGCAGCTTTCCAGGTAGCCAGAACCTAGTTTGAAGATGTCTGCTTTCTAGATTGTTTTTGGTCTCATTTTATGTGTTCCCACATCATTGAAACCTTACAATTTGGGATTGCATGGTTGTAAAAGCTAATAAGGATTATAGTGACTAACTGGTTAGTAATAAAACCCCTTTTGTAAACTAATGTTATCCAGGAGGCAAATACAAGGCTACAGGAAACTTCCTTTGACAAACTACAACCAGGATGATACAAGGCAGATGCAGAAATGACAGTTCTAGCCACTTTGAATGAAAATTATTTTTTAAAATTAAAAATAGAGCTTGAATACAAGGAGACATGCCAGTCTAGTGTGTATATGGTTGCTTTGTTGTATTTTCTCTAAGATAAATACAAACATCCTAAAGTATCTCAGTTATTTTAAAGAACTACATCACCTTTCTCTTTCAGTCTAGTGCTGCAATATAAATTCTGTTATTTTTGAAATCTGGTGCTGCAATATAAAATGTGATATTTTCGAAATGGTGAAATAGTTTAATAAGTTGTTTCTACATGTATACACTCATACTTTCCAGTGATGAACAATCTTACTAATTTGATTTTAATTTCTTGGATATTGGTGCTTGATCATTAGATATAACATCTGCTTCCTGTAAATCAATTGTTAAGCCGATAAAATGTTGTTTAAAATTTTGATTAGAAAGCTGATCAAAAAACCAGTATCCACAGTTATGAAATTGGTAATTACTTTTTTTAGCAAGGAATGAAAAGAAAAAAAGTTAGTTGTTATTAAATTGGAGACTCAGTATAAGAAAATTGTCATTTCTGAGAAGTTCAGCATACAGATTGTGATACTGTAAAAACAATAAAAATGTTTATTAAAAAGGGAGCTGTGGGGATATTACTTTGCGATAAATGTTTTAAGTATTTCCCTTATCTCAAAATAAACGCATGCAGATGCTTGTTCATTTGGGAAATAAACTTTTATCATTCACTATATGGCTTTTTAATAGTAATTTTAAGTCTTCCAAGATAAGATCCAGGACTGTCAATTCTGAATAAAGAATACATTTAGTCAACATTGTATAAAATATATCAGGAGGAGAGAGAACTAATTCAATGTTTAGAATCAAATAATTCAGTTTGATATATATGGACATAGACTGTGGCTCCGAGATATCTACAGTCCGTGTAAATTACTCTCAGCTGACCTTCTGTGCCACTCCCCAGGCTGGAATGGTTTTGGGCAATACATCCGTGCAGTGATAAGTACTATATTTATTTTGCCTTTGTTCCACTCTTCAATAACTTTTTTATTGAAATTGGGCTTGAAATTACAGGAGAAGAGAGTAAGGTAGTTAAAGGATAGATGAATGCTGAGAAGGAAGTGAAGTATACATAATTATTTATTTATTTATTAAAACAATTGTTCTCTGGCTTAACAATTGCTTGAAGTCTACAAATATACTTTGATACATATTTTAGAAATCATCATTATGTGAGCCATTTGTCTACATTGTTCAGAGTGCAAATGTTACTGTACACTTGTTGACTTTTTTGTTACTAGAATGTTTGCCAGCATAATTGCAGTGTCAGTAATGTTTTTAACATGCAATGACCTCTTATTTGTTAGTATTGAGTGTTATTGTACAAGTTTTATCTTTCCTTTGAATTAACCATTACCAAATGTTGTGAGGCTTTAAAAAAGTTAATTGTAGAGAAAAATACACAGACCACTCTTGTCAGAGAAGTGTCAGTTTGTATTTTTGTTGTTTCTAGAAATGAATACAATACAGCCCAGCTACTGATTCTGTGTGTTTATTTAAAATGTACTTCAGGAGTTGGAAGGCTTTTGTCTTTCATAAAGCATCTCATAAATTAGCAATATTTTAGGAATGCATTAATTCACAGAGCTCATCACATGTTCTGGAAAAAATTTTCTTGATAGGAGAGCCTGTAGGCAGCAGATCATTGTGTAACCTTGTATGTAGGCAGAGCCTAGTATGGGATCTGTAATAATATGGGTTAATAACATAATATAAAGGTATATCTACAGAAAAAGATCACCAAGCACTGAGTAAGATAATGTAAAGAGTAATGCTCCTTTTCATCTTCAGGAGAAAAATTACAATGTTCCAATTGTATATTCACAACGTGGGTTCCTGAAATCTGTCTTACAGGTTAAAAACAGTAATAGAAGAACTGATTCAGACACAGCAAACCCTTTTGAGCAAAGAGGAACTTGTGTTGGAACTGGAGAAAAAAATAGAAGAGTCGTCTAAGACTTGTGAAAAGAAGTCTGAGTAAGTCAAAATGAAATTTCAAAATACAGTAATTTGAGGGAAAAACATCTATAATGCAGTTCCTAAGACTTACATAAGAAAAAACCTTCACTAATCTTGTTCTGCTTTTGTGAGAAGTGATTATTGTGAAAAACAAGAAGTTAGTTTTCCATCTCTAAAATAACCCTTTACCCACTGCAGACCCTAATTCATTGGAGAACTGAGCAGCTCCATTAGTTTAATAGAATTTTCATAGTGTTGGGATGGCTCACAAAGTGGACCTTTGGTTAGTATTATCAGTTCAGCTTGGTGGAAGAAGAGGAGTCAGTTCAGATTGCCTCTCTGTTTGACAGAGTTCATTGTGTAGATATAATTTCATGAAAGACTTTTTCAGAGTCGTGCAAGACGTACTCTTTCTTATGCAATAATATGTTTGGAACTCATCAGGATAAGTTAATTTTTCAGTGCATTTTCTTTACAAAACTGAATGTAGGTCTGATACCCTGTAGTACTGCATAGTAACTAATGAAGGTGAAGGATTAATGAGTGTTTTACAGTGCCATAAATAAAACGTTATTATAAAGAATAATTTTTGGGCAAGATCTTTAGGGTTTTTTCTACCTCTGATTAGAAAAAATATTCACATCCCAGTCTAAACTGAAGGTAATACAACAGATAAAGAAACCTTCTGTCTGTAGTGATGTTTTTCTGATTCTTGTTGCAATCAGTCATAACCTTACAAACTTGGTCATAAATAGTAGTTTACTATTGTCATGGTTTAATCCCAGCCAGCACCTAAGCACCACACAGCTGCTCACTCACTCCTTCCCCACCCAGTGGGACAGAGGAGAAAATCAGTAAAAGAAGTAAGACTCATGGGTTGAGATAAGAATGGTTTAATAGAAAAGGAAAGAAGAAACTAATAATGATAACGATAACAATATTAAAATGACAACAGTAAAACGAAAAAGATTGGAATATACAAATGATGCACAGTGCAGTTGCTCACCACCCACTGATCGATACCCAATTAGTCCCCAAGTGGAGATCCCCCCTCCCCCACTCCCCCCAGTTTATATACTAGATGTGATGTCCGATGGTATGGAATGCCCCGTTGGCCACTTTCGGTCAGCTGCCCTGGCTGTATCCCGTCCCAGCTTCTTGTGCTCCTCCAACCTTCTTGCTGTCTGGGCATGAGAAGCTGAAAAATTCTTCTCATACTGAACTCAAAACATAACAGTGTAGCAGTTACTAGGAAGACAATTAACTCTGTCCCAGCTGAAACCAGGACAACAGTATCGGTGAATTGGAATGTAAGTCCTCAGGTAATCCTGTCTTCATTCACTAAAGAAATCTAGAAGCTCTTTGTTGAAGGCATCTTGTCACTTGATGCATTGGACAGTATTTCATTCAGATCCAAAACTTCATGTATATATAGATACCAGTGTTTTGATTAGATACTTTCCTGTTCGTTCTTTGGTGAAGTTCACATGTACTTACAGTATATTTTCCAATTTTTTGGTTCTTGACCTACCTTCTTTGCTGCATGTTACTTAAAGGATAAACTGTATTTGAACTAGATGAGTTTGGTGGTGGATTTGTTTTTTTCTTTCTTCCTTTGGTATTCTTTTAGTATCAGTTATTTCTCTTTGAAAATAGTTCAGACCATCTCTCAGTACCAGTAGGCTTAGATTTCTAGTTGTAAGATAAAAGTTTCCTTGAAATCACTCCAGTTCTGATTGGTCATTGGTCATGCCTTTGTCCAACAGACACCATTTTCACCTTTTAACTGCAGTGCAGAGTGATCAGGATATTTTTGCATGTCCTTATGGTCCCTAGAAGATCTCATCCAACTGTTGCATGTTCTTGGCTGCTGTCATAGTATATGGCACTGGCCTCAGTGCTGAAAAGACCAGGTGAAAGGTAAAGGTAGTTGAGCAATAAATGAAACCATTCCTGTTGAGCCAGAATCATCCTGTTCAATCATCAAGAAAGAAAGTGAGGAGGCCCACTCCAAATGCAAGAGCTCTAGACCCTCTGTTACTGTTGAGACTCACCCAAGGTGCTGAGCTTTGCCCATCAGTTCTGAGGAAATCTCCTTCTCTGCTTTATCTGGGCAAAAATGATATGTTATCTGTCTCTTCACTTGAATCAGTTTGGACTTCAGCTCTCTCCCTACTTCTTTCTGACACAGCCTCAGTATCACAGCTTCTGAGCTGTTCACTGACTTTGCAGTGGCAGTCTGAGTTGGGGCTTGAAAGCATTTCCTGGTATCTAATTCTGGTAACACTACAAATTGATCTTTGCGCATACTGTATTTGTCATTAGGGCATGTGCAGAAGTGTATCTCCAGGCCTGTGATGTTGTGTTCCTCCTCAGTATTTAGCTGTATTGGTACTATTATCCTGGCAGCAATATCCCTTTCCACCTTTAAATGACAGTACTTTTTTACTGTCTCTCATGGCATACTCCTTGAGAAGCTGGTCTCTCATGGCTTAGGCAGATGTACTCTGCTAGGTGAAAAAATGGCTGGATGGATGAGCCCAGAGGGTTGTGGTGAATGGAGTTAAATCCTGTTGGTGGCCGGTCACAAGTGGTGTTCCCCAGGACTCAGTATTGGGGCCAGTCCTGTTTAATATCTTTATCAATGATCCGGATGGGGGGGTTGAGTGCACACTCAGCAAGTTTGCAGATAACTCCAAGTTGGGAGGGAGGATTGATCTGTTTAAGGGTAGGAAGGCTCTACAGAGGGATCTGCACAGGCTGGATCGATGGGCCAAGGCCAATTGTCTGAGGTTCAACAAGGCCAAGTGCTGGGTCCTGCACTTGGGTCACAACAACCCCATGCAGTGCTACAGGCTTGGGGAAGAGTGGCTGGAAAGCTGCCCGGCAGAGAAAGACCTGGAGGTGCTGGCTGACAGCCAGCTGAATACGAGCCAGCAGTGTGCCCAGGTGGCCAAGAAGGCCAACGGCATCCTGGCCTGTAACAGAAAATAGTGTGGCCAGCAGGAGCAGGGAGGTGATTGCTCCCCTATATGTGGCACTGGTGAGGCCGCATCTCAAGTACTATGTTCAGATTTGGGCCCCTCACTACAGGAAAAACATTGAATTGTTGGAGTGTGTCCAGAGAAGGGCAACCAAGTTGGTGAGGGGCCTGGAGCACAAGTCTTATGAGGAGCAGCTGAGGGAACTGGGGCTGTTTAGTCTGGAGAAAAGGAGGCTGAGGGGAGACCTTATCGCTCTCTACAACTGCCTGAAAGGAGGTTGTAGTAAGGTGGGTGCTGGTCTCTTCTGTCAGGTGGCTGGAGATGGGACAAGAGGAAATGGCCTCAGGTTGCAGCAGGGGAGGCTTAGGTTGGATATTAGGAAAAATTTCTTTATTGAAAGGGTTGTCAGACATTAGAACAAGCTGCCCAGAGAAGTAGTTGAGTCACCATCCCTGGAGGTATTAAAAAAGCGCATAGACAAGGCACTTCAGCACATGGTTTAGTAGGCATGGTTGACAGTTGGACTCGATGATCTTTAAGGTCTTTTCCAACCTAAACGATTCTATGATATCCCCTGCAACACGGAGAGTGTTTTAATTGTATTTTATTTATGTATGTGTATGTCAAGCATACCATTTGCCCTCCTGACATGGTAGCATATGAAATATTTGGGGTTTCATTCAGTTCACCTTTTTACCACTTCACGACCTGTTGCCCTGTTTTTATCTTGCAGGGAGTCTTCACACAAGATCTCACTCTGTGAGGCAGCTAGTAGCTCTTGCTGGCCATGGGCACTGTGACATTTACACTCATGCAGGCCATAGGCAGACAATTTTACAGGTTCTAATTATTCATGCATAGAAGGGATGGGGAGCATTCTGTGTTGGATTTGGGCAAACCAATTAGATGATAATCTATCTTGCCACATTTCAGGAAAGAGAATAGCTGGTGACTTTTAACTTGCAGGGTATGTCTTCTTATCTCCAGATCATGATGAGTTGAAACCATTCTGTGTTTGGGATGTTGTCATTCTAGCCAATGTGTATTCACCAAAGCCAAATGGTGGAAGGCCATTATTTTCACAGAGTGATCCCTTTATTCTCTGATAGTGAGGGCCAGGTTAAAGAACGTTATCTTGATGATAACGACAGGATAATTGTTCATTTTTTTGTGGGATGCTTTTAAATATGTGCAGTCTCATGCCAAACCTCAGTATCAGGTCCTCTGATTGTGTCATCATACATCATACTTACCCTTTCTATATGAATGATCATTCTACTGATTGTATGGAGTTCTGTTCTTTGGTGACTTAGTACAATGTTCATCTGTAGGGATATGATTTTTATCTTTTCCTACGAATGAGGGTTTTATGACAGATGGTTCCCTTATCACTTGGGAAACTGTTTGGTTAGTCATTTGTCTCAGCATAGGTTTGTGAGGGAACAGTCTTAGTATTAATGACTTTTAAATTTCTTTTTTTCTCCAAGGGTAAGGCTTGCAGGAGGGTCTGTGTTCCAGGGATTGTCCTGAAGATAGAGTGACAGAATAGTGTGATTTGTCTTTATACTGTCCTCGTTCTTCATGGCTCTGGTCCCTCTACCTCCTTCATCTGTTCTTGCAGACTGGGAACTTTTCATCTCATTAGAGACTACATGTTGCTGGGATCCGATTGAATGCTTTTAAGGGTTTCTGTATTATACTGTGTACTGCCTGTCTCTTAGGCAGCTTCTGTCCATCTTTGGTATTGGCAGTTCCTGGGGATAACTGAGTCATCTAGGTACCTGTAGATGTTCTAAGTGGTCTGTTTGTCCTTCAGTAATGATTGAATTATATCTGTCTTGCAATATTCAGGGGTATGAGGGGTGTTCAGAGAAGAGCCACAAAACCATGCAGAAGGCAAGAAAAAACTGCTTTCAGCTCCTTGTGGAGTTCAATTTATTTAGCTTCATAAAAATCTTAGACTGCAGTCCAGACATACTTATGCAGTAGAGGACCTTTCAGTCTAGAAAAGACAGCAGATATCTCTAACTTGATGCCAGACAAATTTATACTGGATGTAAGGTGAGTTTAACAGTGCAAATTATTATTACAAGAATTACATGGTTTGCAGTGGATTTCTCATCACTGAAAATCATAACCTAAAAATGTATTTCTTCTCTAAAGGATGGGAAACCTTAGTGTTTATAACTTCCAATCAAAAGTGGATGAAAATAGTAGTTTCATCTATATTTATTACAACAGGATTTTTGTGATAGATTGAGAAAAGAGAATGAGAAAGTAGGTGTTTGCTTGTCCTGTCTTGTGGCTTTGAAATGAAACAAAGTATGTACATGTATATTTTTGATTGATTGCTATTTTTCTCTGCAGTATTGTACTTTTGCTGAGCCAAAAGCAAGCTCTGGAAGAACTTAAACAAACAGTTCAGCAATTGAGATGCTCTGAGGCAAAATTTGCAGCCCAGAAAGAACTCCTGGAACAAAAGGTTCAAGAGAATGATGGGAAAGAGCCACCACCTGTAGTGAATTACGAAGAAGATGCCAGATCAGTGACTTCTATGGTAAGTTTCACATCTGTTTTACTGAATTGTGCAATTGCTATTGTACTTTAGTCCTAGTATCAGAGTCTCAAGATATTCACAAGGATGTCTGAAGTGAATAAATTTCACTTTGCGTTTGTGGAGATTAATTTAGAAAAAAAAGTTCAATTATGTGATTATTATTTTTTTTTTTAGGTTGCAATAACTTGCAACAAACACCCTCCTTATATCTGTGGACTTGGTTTGGTCTTCTGTACATTTGATGCTTAGATTCTTACTAGACTGTTTTATAATCAAAAGTATGAATCCTTAAATAGATTTAATAAACATGACTGAATAGCTGTTGCTAATTTCATTGGCTGTGTTGAAGAAATACATTCATAGTCGTAGATACAAAACGAACAGTAAAAGCTGTTGGAATCACTGCACATACTGTGTAATTGAGAAATGAATTTTATGCACTGTAACTACTCTTTTCTTTAAACAGAAACAAACACTGGTTTCACTGCAACTATTTTTAAATATTTACATGCTCTTAATAATCAAAAAGAACTTTTTGTGCTATGATGAAACCCCATGTAATTTAAATAAGTACTTTGCTAATATTTTGTGTGACTTCCTTTTCTCAATTGTATGCAGCTATCTGTAGAGATAGTAGGCCACATAAAAAAGCAAACAAACAGTACCTGTTTACTAAAGGGACAATCAGTAGTGTTTGCTTTTATGGATCAGGTTTCAAATATACAAGATGCTTGTGACTTCTTTTCTTTAGAGGTTTAGCCTACCATTTCTTCTGGCCCACAGTGCAGTAGCTCAGTGAAATGGTAATGAAATTGTTTCTGAGAGGAATGCTTTTGTTTTCTTTATCTATTTGTGGAACTAAATTTGTTTTTTTTCCATTCCCATTCTACAGTTACACTTAATTGTCAGTATTCTCTTGCTTCCACTACTGCTGTTTAATGTTTACAAGGCACTAGCAGGTGGTTGCCATTTTCACTGGTACAAAACATTATTTTACAAAGCTTGTATGCTTGTCATGATCTAGGAGGAGTTGATAAAGCACAAAAAGATGGACAAGGAGAAAGGACAGATCAGGATAATGTGAAAGATTAGGAGGCTTGGAATCTTTGGGGGTAGGCTATCTTGTTTATTATTTCATGCAATATCCTGTAGTAGTGCCAGTGAATATTGTCTGTAAGGGTTAGTTGAGATGATGAGTCTAATCAAGAGAATGGTTTCTTCCACCTCAGCTCAAGATTCTTAAAGTCTGTCTTCTGGTATCCAAATGTCTCTTTCAATGGGTGGGAGAAAATAATCCTTGCTGTTATGTACAATACACAGTGATGTTATGTACAATACACAGTGAAGAACTCTGGCCTCTTGATTTTTTTGACATAAAAGTTATCCATGATAATTTATCTTCTTTTTTTGCCAGAGAAAGTACATACTGAGATTTATAGAACGATGCAAGAACTACATTTTTACATACATTAAATGTGCTGAGAGTAAGAAAAATCTTGCTGTTTTGGCTTCAGAGGATTTAGTCTTATAATTTGTATGTACCATAAAAAATAATGGAATAGACTTAAGTGCTGGGTGATTTCCCTTGAGTAAGTTATTTAAGACAGGCAAATACCACTCTAAGTTTTGCTTAACTATTAAGTTGATGTCCTGTTCTAGTAAAATTGACTCAGCAGTGGTAGATAGAACCTCAGTCTAAATTAAACTTTTTTCAAGTTACTGTATCTTGAGAGGGCAGTCTTGACTGTATCTCAGGATAAAAAAATAATACACTGAAGGGCTGTTTGTATAAATAAGTGTCCTGGTGATTTTTATAACAGGATTTTTTTTAGGAAAGTTCCTTAAAATTACACAGCTGCTAAATGATCAGAAAAGAAATGGTTTTGCTGCTGGTTGTTCATCCTAGTATCGTTCAGGAGGATCATTGTTTCTTCAGCTATAAATCTGTTTAGGCTTCTCCTCTATATCTGAAACAGTTCATCTAAATGTTGTCTGATACTACATTTGAATGTGGTTATTGACCTCTCTTCAGAAATTAATCATAAACACTTGTTTTACAAATTCTTTTTCTCAGAATGACAGAATCACAACTGGCTTGTGTTGTGAGCATGCATATGAAGTAAATTCTCATGTATTCAGTCACAAGTGTATATTTTTTGTAACTTAAAATAAAAAATATGATATACAAAAGAACTTTGTCAAGTTTCCTGTCTCTAAGTATTTATATGGTATCATAAATACAGTTATTTTCATAGTGGAATAGTTCACAAATTGTTCTGTTTTCCATCTCTTACATCAGGTAACAGTACAATAGAATACTTACAAGGAATGAAATTCTGAAATGCTGTTTGGTGTGTTTTTATAGACAGTGTTATGTTATGTGTGTGTTATAATTTCTTTTGTTTCCTCGTTCTTTTTTGCCTTTGTTAATTTATTTTTCATCATATCAAAATGTCAATATATTTTAGTGTTTGTAAAATGTTAGCTGTGTATTGGTGTTCATGTACACATCTTAAGAAAAAAGGAAATTGCTGAATGGTTCTGTTCTGTTCAATCATGATAGCATAGCAAGGAGTTAAAAAATTCTATTTTTGGCCATTCCTGAATATTGCATTTAACAATTTTGGCATCATATATGGAAAAAGAAAAGATATTTTCTTGTTTCTAGTGTTTTTACCTGTCTACTGACATAACCATGCAAGACAGATAATTTTATTGCTGAAGGTGCTACAAGTTTAAAATAATGTCTTTGAGCCCCATAGAATTATGCAGTTATGATAATACATGCTATGTAATTGGGAGAATCATAGTTAAATTTTTTCTTCTATACTTAATATTAAAGTAAGGAGATAGATACTAAGAAAAAGCTGGTTATTCCTTGTAAACATCCGGGGTTTTGCCAAAATGTTGTAGTGTCTGAGTTATATATTGTGTTACTTTACAAAAATTAACCAGTAACTAGAAGCTTGAACTAATTTTTCAGTGTTTAGATGTTCAGTCAAAGGATGTATCACCTGTCATTTGTCCTAAGATACATATGCTCTTCTCACTATTAATATTGGAATATTGCCATGCCAGTTAACCATTTACTCAGGTAGTTAAGTACAATGATGCTGGTTTGCATTTCATATTAAGACTTTAAAATCACAGCATCAGTACTGGCCTGGATATTGTTACAGAATAAGAAAACCTCAGAGACAGCTTAAGCCTAGCAATAGATTTCATTAATATAAAATAGTAACTCATTTTGTTTAGCAGTAATACAGTGAAATCTGTATGCCACTTTTAATATGCCTTCTCCTTTTTCCTTACATGGTAAAACCAAATATTATAAAGGTGCAAACCCATTATTTTTAAGAATATGTATTTTAAAATTATATGGTTTTCTCACTATATAAATGTTTCATATAAGTTTATTATGTGTCCTGCAGCATTGTACTGGAACCACTCTTAAAACTGAGACTTGGTATGCAGGCTCTGCAATACTTGAAAGACTTGTCAGCAGGTGGAGCTCAGTGCCAAATGACTAGTTATGACTATATAATCAAAATTTTTCATCATTACATATGTTTAAAAAGCATAAGAGACAGAAATGGGAGGAAAAAATGTGTTTTCTCATCTAACATCTAAATAATCTGAAATGGTGGTTTGGTTTGGTTTTGTTCTGATTTTTTAAAGGCTTTTTTACAAATACTAAAATACAACTGTAACATAGCAAGACCCTAATGCGTGGTCTTCAGCAGCATGTAAGCCAACTACAAGAGCTGTGCAGCTATACTGCCCATGGAGCAACAGTACAAAGTCACTGTTCTTTATCCGTATACTCCCTAAAGGACTTCCAGTCCAACTTGGTTGTCAGGATGGAAAGCTCTGGAGCACAGATGTGTCAGGAAGGAGACCGTAATGTTTCTGGTAACATAAACTCATGAAAGGTACACAGGACAGAAGGAAGCTGGAGAACCATTATATCATGATACAGCCAGTGGGATGGATCTAACTATTAAAGCATGATTCCAGGAGAGTCCCATGCTTAAAACTATATACATTTGGGTAACAGAAAATGGGTATTAATAAGAGATTTTACATTTTGGAATTCCAGTTTTATTCTTTTGTAGCAGAATTATCCAAAAGGAAAAATATAAAAGTTTGCTGCATATCTAATTGGTTTTACTATTTGTCATTCCTTTTTAAAAGGCTTCAGAGTTCCTATTCTCAGTCATTGCTTTAAAAGTAAGATAAGCCAGCTTGTGGTGAAGACTGTGGTAAATAAAAAGTTCTCAGTGGTTTTGGAAGAAAAAATGTTAAATGTCTGAAACAGTGCTACAGTGCTAGTTTCATTTTTTTGTAAATTATTCTAAAGGTACCTTTTTATTTTCCTAATGTGAATGCTTTATATTTCCATCCCTGCTTTCTGGAATCCATGACTCAGTGCTCCTTCTAATAGCATGATCAACAAACCAATAGTCTTAGAGCATTCTTCTGCAGGTTTGGGTTTGAGTGAAATGTTTTCAGGATTCTCACTAAAATCATAATTGATAAATTTAATCAATTTGTATGTTTCAATTTTTTTAAAGTCAGTTACGTAGGTAGGAAAGAGCATTTACAGGAGTTGCTTATGTGATTAAAGATGCTTCATTAAATGCATTTTAGATGATGTATCATAAGGCCCTGAAACATAATCTGCTGATAGATGTACTTACACTCTAGGGAGTGTCCTTTTCCCATACTGTTTCAGGCTATATAGGATCTTTATTTTCAAACAGATGCAGGGAAACAGCTTCTGTTGCAGCCTGTTGCAGCAATAGCAGAAAGCTTGATGGTAGAGACAAAATCATTTTTTTCTTTCTTACTGACTCAGAAGAATTGAGGCATTCCTATGCTTTGTAATGCATTGCCAAATAGCTTGTTTATCTGCCCATGTAAGTAGTTCTCTACTAATTTGTGGCTCATGACATTTGTATAAAACTAAGATTATGTGAGGTCGGGTATTATATAGTGGTAGGGGAGCGATTCACAGTTATTTGATTTATATATTTATAAATCTTGTAGACTTTCACTGTGATATTCCAAGATTTTAAGTTTCTCAACAATAGAAACAGGGCCAAAGTAAGTCTGTGCAGCATTGGTATCCTTATCCTTTTTCTTATTTTTGTCTCAGCATAGGAAACACTGCCAGTGCAGTCATGTTGTAGAAATTGTGCCTATTAATTTGTAACAGACTTGGAAATAAACAGTTGTATTTGTTGGATGCCTGGACAGCTGAAGTTCAACTAAGTGATCTTTGCTTTGGGCCACTTTCCAAGCTTGCTGGCTGGGACCTGTGTTTTGGTTTACAGCCAGAACTTAACATGGAGCAAAAAATGCTCCAAATGTCAGATGCTTCTAGGAAGTGTGGAGGGTCAACTCTGTTCCTCTTGCTCTCAGAGTATGTTCTAGCTTCTCTTTCTTCTCTTTCTAAATCTTACTTGCCTGACGAGCATATATCAGGGAATAACTATCCAAAAGGAGATACTAAAGTAACAGACAGATAAACTCATACTTTGTCCCACATGGGTATTACTGACTGGTCCAGAATTTACAAGATGGGAGGTCAATGGAGCTGTCAAGCCTCTTTCCAGTGAACATGCTTAAGAACTTCTGAAGTAAAAGATTAACCTGAGAGTAATCTTTTTATAGACTAAGGCTCAGAATTATGTATTTTTAAGCGTAGCATATTATGTATCAAAAAGTGTTGAGCAATAACCTAGTCTTGGGGAAAGATGAAATTAGAAGTGTGAGCAAACTTTGTGAGGAAATGAGGGAGGTGGCTCGTTCAGAGTAAACAAAACTCTCAGAATATTTTAAGGGCAGAATTAGTTTTCACTCTGCATATGAAGGATAAGTACATATACTTCTCTTGAAATGCCAAAAATATTTCAAGAGTTTTCAGTTTTCCTTGAGGAAGAAACCTTCATCATAGTAGTGTTGCCGCATTGCATTCTCACTAGGGATATGTTATTTCAGTGAAAATCTTCTCTGTGAATTAGAAAAGCTTCACTCAGAAGTTTCCCTTTGAACAGAAATCACACACTGGTATCCAGCATATGTTCCAATATGCGTTGGAATGTTTCTCTGTGTGCTGGGAGGAAAGTAGTAATTCTCTTCCAGAACTATCACTATTGGCTTCCTGCATCTTTTTCATAGCGATGGGACCAAATTAGTGTGATTATTAACTTCTCATAGCCTCTAGGCAACACACAGGAAATAATGTAATAGAATTTGGCTGCTCTAAATCATCTGTATCCTTTTCTTTTTTTCTTTTTTAAGTGGCTGTTTAAAAGTACCCTTGTTCTTAAAGGCAATTATTAGGCTTCTGAAAGTATTAAAATCTACTAAAAATATATCTTGGAATTAGAATTTATGGTTTTAATTTAGTGCCACTGGTAGTTTATTGCCAGGTTTGAAGACAATCATTTTATGCTTCGGTTTGTGGCTTCTGCTATTTTCTGCCATGTGGGGAAACTCTTACCTGCTATGGACTTGAGAAACCAGAATGGCAATCTATCTATTTTCAGAGCACTACTCTTAAGATACAGAACAGATAATTTTTTGTTCTTCTTTTTTTTTTTTTTTTTCACTCTTTGTGATCTTTAACAGTGGGGTAAATGAAATAATGTAATTCAGGTATCACTGATTTTTTTACTTTAAGTCATCCTGCAGTAAGATAAAGGCAAAACATTTCTGGTCAGCTTGGGATCCAGGTGCCTGAACATCAACATTAATGGCTTTTTTAGATTGATTAAGGTATCCTGCCTGACATCAGGCTGTGACTCATGTCTGCCAGTCCCATGTAGATGTCTTGGATAACCTAACCCATATAGAATACTAGATATTAATATCCAAACGGGTGAAGCCCACTTTCCAACAGACACTTTGAAGTTCTTGGCTTGAAGAAGTCTTTAATCGTAGGAAAAGTTAAAGTCCCGTGTGAGATTTGATAAGTCACTGTGTAATCCAGTCAAAAAAATTCCAGGATTACTTATCTCAAATTCTTTTTAGGTAAGTACAGAAACAGGCCACAAGAAAGTTATCCTTATTAGGCTGTTGTGTTAAGGTAGTGTGAGAAAGACAATGATATTTGCATCAAGATAATAATAGATATCCAGGAGTTTCTGAAACTAATGTCCTCATCCTAAGAAGAAAGAAAGCTTGGAGTATCACAGCCAAGATACATGGAAAGGTGTCATTCTTGAAAAATGATTGAAGGCCTTTACTTTTGGGGCACTATTGAACTCTGATGAATTACTTCTATTTTTAATCAATAACATTCCTTATCTGTAAGATCATGTGCGTCAAAAGCAGGTTGGTTTTCTGGAAGTTACTGCAGAATTTTTCTGCAAGCAAAGTAATATTTTAATTTTTTTTTTTAAAGCTTTTCAATTGCACAAAGCAAGAGTTTGTTGTCTGGAAACTAGTTTATAGATCTGTACAACTAAAAAAAAAACCACAAAAAACCCAAATTAAGGACAGACTAGCTAAGAATGACTTGCTTGCCTCTTAAGTTTTCCTTAGTGTCACTCAGCACCTTTAATAAAGGACATCTACTAAAAAAAAAAAAAAAAGGAAAAGATATGCCCTCTTCCAGAATGCGTAATGATTCTGTCATCTGGACATAAAGCAAAGGAGGTTGTTCCGGGGAAAAAAGTTCAAATCTAACATCTGTGAGATGCTGAATTTAGATCATCTCTTTACCAGGTGTTCTTAACATGCGTGCCCTTTGGTTCCTAATCAGCATTTACTTGAGCAAGTACAGTTCTTAGTAAAATAATTTCTTTTTTATTAACCCTTTTAGGAAGTTACTAAAACCAGTTGGAACAGGTATTTCATTTGACTTCTTTCTAACATTTGACTGTTTTATTAAGTTTCATAAATATGACATTTTGAGATAAATGAGAAGACAGATAATTCCTGTCTCAGTGCATCACAGGAACTTGTCATATATGTGAATCAAGTTACAGGGAAAAAGTCTTAGTATCTTTCTTTGAGATTTGATTGCACTTTAAAACTTCCTTGTGTAGACAGTATCCAGAGATGTGGTAGGAAATGAGTCCTAAGTGGTTGTTAGTGTGCAGCAAGAGCCAGCTGCTTGAAGAGGAGCGGTGATCCAGGAGATGAGGGTGATCGCAGGCAGAGCAGTGCCCTCACTGACGGGGTGCCATCCCACAGGGTCAGAGCACAGTGGCAGAGCCAGATGTTAACAGGATCCATGGGCAGCTCCAGAGACAGCAGAGCAATGAATCGTGTTCAGAGTCTAGCTTGGGAGTCCAGTCAGGAGCAAAAGGAAAAGGGGTCAGAGACAGGGCTGAAGAGAAGGCTGTAACATTGGTCCAAAGTCTGTCTAGGATTCAGGACCAAACACGGGACTAGAGAAAGCTACAACATACATATGAAGGATCCATCCCGGAGGCAGGGCTGGAGACAGGTACCTATGATACAGCTCAGGCCAGGACTTGCTGTCCAGGGGTGAGCTGAAATGGGGCTGGTGGGCACATGGGCAGGGGTAGTGTGAATCTCCAAGTGAGACTGGTCAGGGCCACTGGAGCGTATCAGTGCCCTCAGGCACTGACACTAATATTCTGATAGGCACTTGCTTGCCAAATGAAAGGACTGCTTTAATTTGTTGCTCTGTAGATCTGTTGAATGAGAGGATGAGCAAATGGAGCCAACTTGACAATTTCAAGATGCATGTGCTGTTTTACAGGTTGTCAGTATAATTCCATCAGAGAGTTGCTATGGCTTTGCTTTTATCAACAGATTGCCACAGTGATGTGTTGATGCTAAATCAAAGCATAAATAGTACAATCAAGAAAAATACAGGATACAAGGGATATAGCCTGAGAATTTACAGAATTAGGAGCTACATCTGCTATTGTTTGGTTTTGATGTGCCTCAGAATTACTTGTTTTATTTCCAGATCTTGGCTTCAAGTACTAAGATGAAATAAAATCCCTTAATGTTTGCGTTTATAAGTAATACAAACTTCTGTCATTCCCCCTTCAGATTAAATTTAACTAGTTTTGCCAAAACTTTATGACAATGCGGACTTTCACAATGGCTAACATAACTGAAATTTTCCTACTCTGGAAACCTGTATTTAGCATTTACTTAATGACTGATAAAAATGAAAACAAAGAACTGTAGGTAGGAGAGAGAAAAATAGAAAACTTGAATACATTGTTTAGGGGAGCTAAAATGAGATGCTTGATAGACTTGAGAATTTCTGTTTCATGGTAAGCTGAAGTTTTCATCTTCTGTGCTAGCAGCTCTCTAGAGCAGTTGAACTCGTTGTTACACTGAGTTCATTCTGGGTGAGCAGAGAATGTTGCAATACAGGAGAAGATGATGTGACTGAGCAGGCATTACACTGATGTGACCATATACCATTGTACTAAAACAGGATGTGAATTTTGTATTATTTTTAAGTGAGGAAAGATATACTCAGAGAGTTCTGCTAAAAAAAAAAAAGTTTAAAGGTAACTTCTGGGTTCAAAAAAACACAACAACTTTTAGGTACACAAGTCTTTGGTTAGTCTGAAAGAGAAGCTCCAATCCTCAGGAACAATGAAGATTCAGAACAGCTGATATAAATTCAAATTTCTTACATTAACTAGTTTGGTGTAAAAGTTTGCTGCTATTATAGCATAAAGGGAGATGTTGTTACCTCTATGGGGGCGGACAAAAAGACAGACTTGGAGTTGCGAATTGTGAGCATTTCCTAACTAATAGGATCTTGTTACAGTGTAGTTGTGCTTGTTTACTGATTGTTGATGCAAGTTCCAGGCTGCAGTAATATGTGACAACTACGTAAGTACCATTAACAGAAGGATGATTTGTCTTCAAGTAATTTTTGTATGGGACAATGAAGTAGCTTTTTCAAAAATGTGACTGTTTTCTTCTAAGGCTGTTCTTGTTGGGGAAACATCCTCTTTAAAGCCACTAATGTGTTTAGGAAAGCTGTACTGAGAAGCCACTGTGGTAGTATCCAAAGCTGTGTCTGTGTATTAGAAGGCTTTGGTCCACTTCAGGTGCTTGCTGCTTTTTTGTAGTTGATCTGTTCAGTCTGTGGAATTTATATATATGTATAATTTTTAAGTTAACACTGCTTATATGGAGCACTGTATCTACACCTTGATCTTGGCATTGAAGTGTCTCAGGAACAGTGTGATAATGAAATATAGCTTTATAATATGTGATGAAAATTAGAGAGGAAAGAAGGATTTTCAACTAAGACGACTGAAGTATCATCTCAGTTACTTTCTTCAACATACTTAGTAAGAATTTAACACAGTGAGTCATGTACAACTATACCCATAATCTGTAGAAATTATTGATTCTTTTGAGGGGTTGTGTGTGAAAGAAGTTTCTTCTGTAACAGGGAAGGCTGGTCTTTGATTTGACAAGCATCTTGAGGATGCTTAATAGCTGCTACTGATGAACTTTGAGGAGAGACCCCTTAGTTGGACAGTCCCCTTTTAAAGAATAATGGCTGAAACATATGAAAGACTCCTCCTGTTGACCACTGAGCATAACAACTGAAAGTCTATTTGTAATTCTGCAGGAGAAATGCTACCTAATTTATTTGGCCTCATTGTACTAGATACAATTTATGAGCTTCACCTTGGATAGAATTGAAAACTGTTACTCTCTGGTACCATTACTGAGACTTGCACACTGAGTCTCTCCTCCTCGATGTCTGTATTTTCAGAATAGTCTTGTTCATGTTTATGATTTATACAGCTGTGATCTGAGGAATGACATGAGTTCAGTGAACCATAGGCTTTACTCAGAGTAGAATTTGAACACAGCCTATTTTGGGGGTTTGCATTTTTGTTCTTCCGTTGTTTAAATTGGCAGATACTTGTAGTGTTGTTTACTTAAAGTGTAAAAAACATCTAACACTATGTTGGTTTGCTGTTTTCTCGTATTTGAGAAAGTAGTGGGTGTTTGTGTATTATGCATGTCTGTTCTGAACAAAAATATTAATATATTTCCAGCAGTTCTGCCAGTGTGTATTATTTATAGAAATAAAGCTTAATTTAAAAATGGCACTCTACAATTATTACTCATTAAGCCTATCTCATATATGCTGCTAAAGTTGTGTGTTGCCTCTCTTACAAAGCTGCTCTATCATTTTATCTATTAATATGCAAACTCATTTTGTTAATAAACTCATGCAGGGGTCTGTGAAAACCAAAACCAAACATCACATCCTGACAGTGCTAGCTGTCAAATAGAAATACCTCATCAAGTTTGAATCTAGTCATACTAGAAAATATTTCTGGTTATGAAAGGATCGGTTTTATTCTTTAATACAGCTAGCATAAATTTGGATTGGCTAAGAACCTGTTGTGTCCTGTCTGACTGAAGCTGTTCAGGGTTAACTCTGTGAAGCTTTGTTTTACTGTAATAAAACAAATGCGTTCTCTCACAGCATGATTTTCAAAACAGGATACAGTTGCCAGTCCATGTTTAATAATGTTATTTATTGGGGGAAGAAAAAGGCTTTAAATCCTGTCAGATCACATAGTAGTGCATTTCACATTGCTTGGTGTAGCATTTCCCATGGTGGCTTCATTAAAGCACATCAATGAGTCGTAAGAGGGATCTTCACTGATAGGTGATAGTTTTTGAGTGGTGGTGTGGAGAGAGCAGAATCCAACAAATGTTACCATAAACTGGTCAGAACAGTATGATAATAAACTTATGCACCTCTGGTGAGTTCACATGGTGGGTGGCTGGGGACACCAGATTCTTCACAGGCCTCTAGGAACTTGCTTTAAGGTTAGTGGAAAACTTGGGGGTTCCCCCCCAGTGATGGAATGCTGTCTTCTGTAGGTTGTCTTCTGCTAAAGCTGGGTTCCAAATAGCTATCGAATATTTAGTTCTTGGTGTCTTCTGAACCCTGAAAGGACTTACAGTTACTTCTGGATTTCAAGGTCATGCAATGTAAAGAGGATGTTCTTGTCCTCTGTTCCTTCATCACATGTTGGCCTCTAGCCACTCTTCCCCTAACATCTGTTGGCACTTCGGGGTATAACTTGCTTCAATGCCTCTAATCCTTTTCCAGGGACCAGACTTTCTTGGGCTTAAATGCCTCAGATCTGGACTCCACCACTACATTTGTCAGACACATTTCTTTAGCAGGCATTACTGTGTGTATCTGTGACTAAAAAGCAACCAAATCCAAACTACAGCTTTTTGAATATATATTTAATGAGATCTGGAAAGACTATATCATGCCTTCTGTTACTGAGTAATGCATTCTAATTAAAGTAATTGACCTGTATGCTAAGCACAGTCAGTAACAGCATGCTGTATTCAGTTCATGCTATGTTTATAAATACTGTATTTGATATCTTTCGGGCTGCATAACCCCTAGTTGGCACAGTGCTCTGCTTTGTTGGGTGATGCACAGACTACTTGCTCCTGTTGCTTCACTTTTCACTTTATGCAGCTGGTACAGCATCCAGTTAGTTGCTTCAGTTGTCTGTCCTTGTCTTCTTCTTAGAAAATCTCCTTTTGGAGGGAACCTTTGCTTGAGTTGAGGACAGGTGAAATTTTATTTTCAGTGTCTCTAGGAGGAAACCCCGGCCTGTTCTCACTTACCCCTTACCTTTGCTCTGTATTCCCTGCATTTTTCTGGAATGTCTCTTGACTAGCCTCCATGGCAGCAATAATTCATCTGCTTGTAGCTCGTAGCTGTAATTTTTCTCTTTGCTGCCTTCTAATCACCTACCTACAAACTGCTAGACAGATTTGCTGTATGAGATCATGTTTCATCAGGATTCTGACACCATTGTAGTCAGTGGGACCAGAGGAGCTTTGCCTGTGCAGATCAGGACTGAAGGATTGAAAACAGTTAATGCTTTGTGCCTTGCTGAAATGTGGCTTGGCTTCCTATCTTGAATTTTTGAGGTTTAAAATAACCAGAGCATGGGTTTTTGCGAGTAATGAGAAAAGAACAGTTTGTGTTTCTCAGTCTGCAGGGTATGTAAGTATACATAGATTTCTGACAAGCCTATTACTGTTATTGTAAGTTTGTGGTTAGTAAAGATAATTTCCAGTTCCAGGTGGCATTCTTTAGCATGTACACTGCTCTCCAGGGATTCAACAACATGCTTGTGGTAGCGGTGGGTGATCTACATGGTTTCCTTACTTCAGGTACTGACCGTTGCAGAGACCATTAGGAACTGAGGGGTTTTTGCCATTTTGTGCAACACTTTTTATGTTCAACATTCCAGGTCCTCACATAAAAATGCCTGGAGGTTGTGTTTATATCTGCTTAATCTCCTGAGTTCATTGTGTGGTGCACTGTATGTGTAGTTTGGTACTTCAGCCACTTGCACTGTAAAATTGTTCATGCCTCATGTGAAATGTAGCCTAGAGGTTCTTCACCTGTGGCTTTGTGTTACTAGCTCATATAATGAACTTTCACCAAATTTTTCCTCTGTTAAAATTGCTCTGTTTTGATGGCTCTTGAACACAGGTCAGCAGGGATAACTCTACCTCTTTTTATTAGGTCAGTGGTTGGAATGAAGTTCTATTAGTCCTTAAGTAATAGTTATGAGTTTGAAGAGTTATAAGTTAACTTCTTTAAAAGTTAAGCTATCTACTGGCCACCTAAAACTTTACCATTCAATTGAGGAAGTGCTATTGCAGAACGTTGTTTGTTAACAAGTGCCAAAACCACTGTCTGCCATTATATTTTTGGGGAAAAACGAGTGTATGAAAAATTCAGGATGAAGAATTTAATTTCTAAACTAATGTCCAGCTTTGGTGGAGGAAAACTGATCAGTTGATGTTTTATCACAATTTAGTCAAATAGGGATAAAGTTTCCCAAATACTAGTAATGCAGTAATTCTTCCATTACCTTATCAAGAATTTTCTTTCTAACTCAGGTTTCAGGTTTTGTTTTTTTAACTTGAAAGGGGGATGGCAAGATCAGTCTGTGTGTATGCATGTGTATAACCAGTATTAAAACATATTTCACGTTGAAGACTTATGTGATGGGTTGAGCCTGGCCAGATGCCAGGTGCCCACCAAAGCTGTTCTCTCATTCCCCCCTCCTGAACTGGACAGAGGAGAGAAAAATATAACAAAGGGCTTGTGGATCGAGATAAGGATAGGGAGAGATAACTTGCCAATTACCGTCACAGGCAAAACAGACTCGGCTTGGGAAAAATTAACTTACTTTATTGCCAATCAACCAGAGTAGGGTAATGAGAAATAAAACCAAATCTCAAAACACTTTCCCTCCACCTCCGCCTTCTTCCCAGGCACAACTTCACTCCTGGATTCTCTACCTACCCCCCAGAGCGGCACAGGGGAACAGGGAATGGGGGTTGGGGTCAGTTCATCACAGTTTGTCTCTGCTGCTTCATCCTCCTCAGGGGCAGGACTCATCACACTCTTCCCCTGCTCCAGCGTGGGGTCCCTCCCA
>JANZLQ010000079.1:24113200-24127769 GCA_026212715.1 Elanus axillaris | reverse complement strand
ATTCCACACCATGGGATGTCATGCCTAGTATATCGACTGGGGAGAGTTGGCCAGGGTGGGGCGGATCGCTGCTCGGGGATTAACTGGGCGTTGGTCAGCGAGTGGTGAGCAATTGCATTGGGCACCACTTGTTTTGTATATTCCAGTCCTTTTATTGTTATTATTGTTATTGTCATATTATTGTCATCATAATAATTTTCTTCCTTTCTGTCCTATTAAACTGTCCTTATGTCAACCCTCGAGTTTTACTTTTTTTTTCTGATTCTCTACCTCATCCCACTCACTACAAGGGGAGTGAGTGAGTGGCTGCGTGGGGCTTTGTTGCCAGTTGGGGTTAAATCATGACACTGGCGACAGGGAGGTTTTTGTCCGCAACTTCCTAGCAGTTGTAGTGCATGACATAGAATGTAAATTCTAGTGGAAGATCCATTAAAATGGCCAGGAACTCATGTTGTATAAGATCCACCAAAGTGAACATACAAAACACAGAAGTGTGACTTTCTGTGTATCATATATAAAGATGCACCTGAGGGAATCCTCAAGCAAAATAGGGAGTGCTTCACTTGCATTTTTCAACTGGCCTGAATCCTGCACTTCTTTTGGTTGTTTTTTGTTGCTCTATTTTTCCTCTCTGCATCCTGTCAGAAGAGAAAAATGGAAAGTAAAATTAAGCATGCCAGAGTGGTTGTCTTCTGCTGTGATGTCTCTTGAAAAGAGGTAATTGTTTCAAGTATTAAAAAGGAAAAAGTTAACTGGAATGAAAAGGCTGGCTAGGTGTATACCACTGGGAACAGGGTTTCAGCATTCCTTGTTTCTTGGCAGAAGAATTATAACGCTGCTGCATCCAAAACTGTTTGCTTGTAAAGTATGACAGAGCACTCTAATCTGATGGTTACAAGTCATTGCTGTCAAATAGTTTTTCAATAAATGAGGTATTTGTCTTAGTAAATCCTTTCTATATTATTTGGAAATAAAAGCAATAGTGCTTTGCATTATTTACCAAAGAGGATAATGACAAAAAGTCCCACCTGTAAAAAAGCTGTTTGCATTCCGTATAGAAGTTAATCAGTCTTGAATCATTCCAGGGTATGTAGTTGGATTTTCAGCAGTTTGCTAGGTGTAATTGTCCAATGGATAGAAAATTCATGACCTGTTCTAAGTGCCAGTCCCAAGTTTGGTGGAGATTCATTTTAATGTATTCTGGAAAGTGACTAGAAATATGGCTAGTCCCAAAAGGGAAATACCAGTCAATGCATTTTTCATAATTCTTTGTATGATGTGCTCTCATGCCACAGGTACATTTAAACACAGTCAAAGAAGTAGATTAAAAATGTTCTCTAATGACAGTATATATTTTCATACATATATAGCTTCTTAATGGTAAACTACAACTTATTCTGTAGCAATTCAGTTATTGCATAAAATGTTATAGCCCACAGATAGTTTGTTTTTTCTCTAATGAAATTGGTGTAGTATAAAACAAAGGAAGTGACAACCATGCTACCATTTTGCTAAAATCTCTGGAATTAATTAATTTAAACCAAAATGAAACCGAATCAGTTAATATATTTTAGTACCTGCATTGTGTATGGTAGCAAGCATACTGCTCCATAATGCTCTCTACAGCAACCGTGATGCAGAACTCCTAATTCCTTTCCAGTGTCCTTCTCAAGTTTGTTAGTCAAATAGTAACATCTTATGTGTTTGTCTGAAGTCTATGTGGTGACTACATAGCCAGCATGGTTGTGCTGGTTGGTCAGATGTCTGATATTTATTAGAATGAATATTGTGTGAAATTATAATGAACTTTCTTTCTAAGGACACAGAGAGTCTCCGCTCTCTGTTAGTTTCCTTCAGAAATTTTAAATAACCTAATGTCCGGAGATAATCATCTACTAAATCCTTTGCTAAATTGTGAGTGCCTTAGCAGTGAGATTCGATATTTAATGTTGCTAGGGTGGAGATCACTGTAAGACAGCTCTGATGTGTATTTCCTTTTGTATTGGAAAGCAAACTTAAAATAATACCCTCACTTAGCTAGTAAGACTGTGCACATACATACACACACACACATATATATATGAGTGGATGGGCTGGTCTGTGTTGTATTCTTATATTAGTTTAGGAAAAAATTTACACCTAATATGCATTAAAAAATCTCTTCACACTGGTGAATATACTATTCTCAGTGAGAACCAGTTTCCTGCAAGATCTAATGGGTCCTTCTAAGGTGGTCTGCAGCTGGGCAATGGCAAAAAAAAAAAATACTGGAAAAGACCACTGTTGCTGCTCTTCAGTTATTCAGTTTGCCCTAAAAATACTTAAACAGAATAAATAAACTCAGTACAGGCTACAGTTGTGTTTGTTATGTGTTTGATAATGCCTGCTCTGCAGACTTACTAGTCTTCATTGCTGTAAGGTACAGAGTAGTTTCAGTATGTCAGAGGGAAATTGCTGTAAATGCTATTTTTTTTTACAGCTAATTGCTGTAAATGTAAATACTAAGCAGTGTTTATAAATGCATTGCAATTTGAATAGGGCATGCACTACATTTTGAACAAAGCCAACGTTTATCCCTTAAATCTGCATTTTAATACTCATTTTGTTTAATGCAGCTGTTAACCTCTATATGATATTTAGTGGTACTTATCAAAGTCTCCTGCTGGCCCAGTCCCTGAGTCTTCTTTCTGGTGCTTTGAGTCAAAAGAACCTCCTCTTGTTAACAATGTTTTTTGATAAGGAGAAACTAGTAAATGTAGAACCTTACTTGTAGTTTGATGTTATCATTAGATAAGCACACTATTAGTGTAAAATAGAAAGAAAACTCCTGAATTTCTTTAGGGGAAGTATAGTGGAATTCATGCATCTTTTGGTAACTTGTTTTTTTCTGTCATGTGAGAAGTATACATTTAATTGCACTTAAATCTTATGGCTTACTTCTGAAGAGCTGTGTGAAATGAGTGGATCATTCACACCCAGCATGCAAGCAAAATTAGACTCTGTGTCCCCTGTTCTTAATGAGTTGGGTGGGGTATTTTTTGTTTGTAGCCATTTTAATTAATCAATATAAAAATAAAAATCAGGACTCTGCACAGATTTTATTGTAAGAAAATTCATTGGCATACAATATTACTTGAGTCTGATAAAAGGAATAAAGGAAGTGGGAACATAGTTAATGGGTATTTCAGTGACTAATAAACTCCCTATTAGTGTTTTGACTATTGGACTGTTTTTTGCACTGTTTTGTCACAGCATACAAATTAAGGCATATTGCAGAATTTTTCTACCAAATAAATAAATTTATTTTACTAAGACAGTGTTTAACCTATATCCTGTAAACTAAATTGTATTTGGGAGTCATTTTCAAACACTGGTATATTCTGTATACAGAATGAACAGGTTTTCTTGCTTATTCGGAAGTCCTGGAATAACTGAAGCTGCATTTATTGCATTATCAGATATTCAGTTTCTTCAGTCAAGAGTGTATGTCCAAAACTTGGGAGCAATTTTTCTTTGTAACACTAGCAAACAGTTGTAGTCTGTCTCCATTATCAGTTTCTTACAGTTTAGCTAGAATATAGCTAATTACAATGAGATTGTTAATGTGTGGTCTCTCTGCTTCAGGTTTAATTACTTTGCACATACCCATTAAAATATCTTGGCTGTTTCTGAGGGTGATTTGCAAGCAATAAACTCTGTCAGTGTTGAAATTTTTTTTTTTTTTAAAAAGATTCTTTGATACTAAATTTGAGAGCTGATGGTAAGTCAGAGATTAAGAAATATACAGTCTTTGGACTAAGTCAAGTTACAAGCAGCTTGGAATTTACATTGACTTACATTGAACTAGACATGCTTAAAGGCTGTTTCAGTGTTCCAGTTACAGCCGTCTTCTTAGAGAATTTAAAGTTGAGATGCTGGCTGCACCTATGGTTTATGGTAGTGCCAGAAAACAAATGGATCTTATGACTTGCACTGATTGGTACTAGTATTTACAAGTTCATGTATTGTTAGAGAAGAACATGTTAATAAAAGAAAAAAAACCACCCTGTGTATTAGGTAAGGATAATGTATGTATGTATTTTTGGTTTACTGTGTGGACTTTTTTTTTATTATATGTTTCCAAATCAATGTCCTTTTAAAATAATAGGTATTTCAGGAAAACTGAGAATTATGTCTTTTGGTTTTAGGGTACAAAAGAATTTCAGTTCTCTTTACAGTTAACAATAGTGTACTTAAACTAATTGTACAAAATTTTTAAGGAATTACAGAATTTGTCAGCGGTTAAATTGATATGAGGTAGTTCAGCCACACTGACGTTGACACTTACTGTTTTTTATAAGTAGAGGCTCAGCCCCTATCTTTTATTTAAATAAAATCCAGGAGTCTACATTCCACATTCTCTAGTAATTCAATTATCATACCAATTTGCTTGTTTTCACTGGAGATACTGCTTTTTCTCCTAGGACAAGAAGGACAAAGTCTCAAGATTTGACACTATACGACATTCCATTGCTGGAATTATAAGGTCTCCAAAATCCATGCTGGGCTCATCATCTGTAAGTAGTATCAGTACTGTAGTGTTGTACTACATACTGTTATTTTTACAGCTTAAGTAGGATTTTTTTCTGAAGCATCATGCATTTCCATCTACATGGATAAAAATTACATTTAAATAATTTTACAAAAATGCTGTTCTGATTGATCAGCAGACATGGTAATATCATGGCATAATAGTATTGCAGAAGAATTTGTTGCACTTCAGGGAAAAAAAAAAAAGAATTTGTATGTTCTTTGCAGGTCCCAGGCTGGTGCTATACTTTTAAGAGTACTCTTCCCAGTGAGTCTGATTTACTGGAAATGCAGTGTATTATAATGTTCTGTAGTAGGTTAGGTGGCCATGCATGTTTTGCCCATTGTTGCAATAATGATATTTCCCATATTTGTTACAAAAGCACCAGTATATAAGCATATTAGTAGTAGTAGTAGTATTACTACTAATGCTACTACTACTTCCTCAATAACTGGTACTATTTAAGTAATCAGGTATTATACATCTTGCTTCAATCCCCACTGAAAATCGTTGTTGAGAATCTCTTACTTTTAATTGGCTTTTGTTCAGGTTCCTTAATGGATGGAGAAACTTTTGTTTCTTTTGCTTTTGTATTACCTCTGTTTGATTTCATATAGGAGCTTGCAAGACTAGTTAGAATTCTTGAGCACCTGTTTATGGAGATGTCAGATTTTACTTGAAAACTTTCCTCCTGCAGTGGAACATGTGATCATCTTAACCCAACAAAAGAAACCCCATAAAAACCAACACCACACATCCCTGCAAAACCCATACAAACAAAAAACCCAACCTCCACCCCCCACACACACCCCAAACCCAAAAAACTAACCCTCGAAAAGTTGGGCAGAATTTTTAAAACTGCCTTTTAATTGTGATCTTGTCACTGAAACATTAGCTCAAATTAGCATTTTTGAGAAAACTTTAGAGTGAATGGATCTATTTTATGCTGCAGGATTGCATCCAAAGACCCATGAAAGAAACTTTAGGCTAAACAATATTCAGAATGTGTGGAAGAGATTACAATTGTATATATATGTATACATATATGTGTATATACTTGTGTATACATAGGAAAATTGTATATAATGATAAAGGAATGGAATAATACATATGATAATGAGATCATATTAGGACAGGAAGGCTTTTCCTATGAAAATGTGGAAGTTGCGTGACACGTTTGAAAGGTAGTAGGAGAAACCGTGCTAAAATATTAAAGTATCCCTGGAGATAAACAAATTCTCCACATTATCATGATCTTTGGTTTATAAAACTTCTAATTGATGTAAAAATGCAATATTTCATAATAAAAGCATATTAAAATATATATTGCTGTGACCTCTGTTCTTTGTATAGGTGAGACGTAGGCTTCAACTTTGTCTATTTGTATGTGTTATACAGCTTGCTCTGATTTTTTTAAAAAAATAAAAACACTACCTAAAGCTGCTTCAGTGAAAAATTGGAAGAGATAAAATTTTCAAGAAGGGCATCAAGATAAAATATTGAAGATGAAATCAGGGGAAGTCAATGTCAAAATTTTCACTGGCTTTAATTAAAGTGTCATTTAAAGTAACCGATGTGCCTCATTTTGATTTTCATTCCAATCTATATCACTATTAATTCCATGGAAGTTGGTATAAACCTGGGTGTAGATATATGGTAGGTAGGATTGCTGAAGCCTTGGAATATGTTTGGGAGAAGTAGGATCAGAGCTCGGTCACCTGAGGCAGAAAGTAAAATCTGAGTAACAAGTGTACTCTTGATTATGTATCATTTAAAAGAGATTCAAAGTCAGAATATAAAAATCTTATCAATTTTCAGTTTTGCTTTGTGTTTTGATTTAGCAATTTCTTGTGTGTTAGAAAAGCTAACTATGCCTGTACAGCTAAAATTTGCTTCACAAATTCGTAATTAGCTCTTAAGATGGTCAGCTGCTCAGCTTTTTCCTGCTGACAGTTGCATAACCATGCTTATTGCTAAATGTATAAACTGGCAGTAAAAACTTATTATCCATCAATGAAGTATGCCAAGTGATTATTGAAGTTGTATTATAAAATAATAATAACATACATAAAAGAATTTGTTATTTTTTTAAATAGACCAATACAAAAAAGGATCTTGAAGCAGAGCAGGAAGAGGACCAGTACTGATCCTCTGATGGAGTATAGTTTAAAAATGTGATGTTAACTACCTGTTTTCATATTATATGTTTTAAATATATTGAAACTTTTAAGAGGAGCCATATCTTGGTTTAAATGTAGTAGTTTTCTAAAAACACTGTCCCATATTTAATTGGTGGGAGAAGTTGAATTTTGTGTGTAATTAGAGAAAAAAATATTTTTTCTCTCATCTGAAGAAAATCATAGAGAAACAGTGTACATCCAAAACCAGCCAGGACTTTAACTGTTACTTATGTGTTGGGACTTAAATGATTTACATGTTCTCAGAATGAGAAGGTAAAGGGTAATATAGGGGAAAAGTATATAGTTCAAAGAGAAAACAGCAAGGTTAGGGATTCAAGTGGCTTCTGTTGGACAAAATGCAAGCCAGTTTTCTATAATAGCAAAAGACATAAGTTTAATCAAATGAGGAGAGAAAATACAAGAAAAGGGGCAACTCTTGTGTACCTCTAATGCAGTGCGATGAACGAAGAAGAGTCTGAATGAATTGGATCATGAATGCCAGCTTCTGCCCTTCTGCCTATTTTTTTGCCACTGAGGCATTTGAACTTGTTACAGACATCTGTTATTGTTTAAAGGATAACCTTTGTATTGTTTGTAGGATAATAGGTGGAATTGATTTTGGTTTCATATGGTATATTAGCATATGGGAATGAGCCAGGTACACTGAGGCTAAAGGCAGGATATTAAGCACATAAACAGGGCACTCCAAGACACGGTCTAGTGGGCATGGATGATGGTTGGACTTGATGATCTTAAAGGTCTTTTCCAACCTAAATGATTCTATAATTCCACAGGGAATTGTCTCAAATTATCAACCTAAATTTATTGCTTTACTTTCTTACCCGTGTCTGTGCCCCTGTTTTACACTGGGAGAGAAAAAATGTCTTGACAAAATGTTTTGTTTGCTTGAAGATGGAAAATAAGGAAGTAAGCACAGTTTGAGCTCAGAATATATGTGAAAATACAATACTGAGTAAGCTATTATTTTAATAAAATATCTTTCCCATTATTATTTTATTTTTGTTGATAGCATAAATACAGGAATAGTATCTCATTTTGGGGAGTTAGAAGTAACACACTGCCATTTGCTCAGTTTTTCTCTTGAAAAGGGCAGCAGCTGGGGACTGCTTCATTCTACTGTTGGAGAAAAACTGCTGTTTCAATGGATTGTTAAATAGGGAGAGAGAAAGGGGCTCAGACTAAGTAGAGAACAGTACTACATCGATGAGGAGCATGATGAAGTATATGAGGGCATTTCTCTCCTCTCAGGGGGAAAAGTGTGAGGAAATTTATAAGGGCACGCACCCTCCAAACTGCCCTGCCTCCAAATAACCCATGAGCAAAATATGGCAGTAAATGGAAATCTTGTAAGAAAAAGGAAAAAAAACAAAAAGAGGGCTTGGGAGGGAGAGTAGATATTCAACAGTATGAGTTCCTTTCCTTGTGTTTGATTTTGTTAATTGTTTATTTTTAGCTTCCACTCAAATTAACAACAGAAATCTTAGAAAAATATCTCTTCATTTAAGCTGTTGAATCTCACTAAATATTTCTGTAAGTGTGTACATACAAATGAGCAACAGATCTCATCCCCCAAGTGAAACTGTCAAACATTGAATTGCATCTTGTTGTTTCAGGTATCTAAATAGTCATATTAAGTTGCTGACTGATATTTAAACTCAGTAGAGTTTAAAGAAGAGAGATGGAAATTTAATTTTGTGCCAGTAGCTTTTTTTCCTCTGCCTTCCTTAAAGACTAACCTTTCTTGCGTTTAAACCATTTAATTCTAACTGTGAAATGCAGTAGAAACATTAGCACTAAGTGATGTAAACTGAGTTGAAATCAATATTAAAATGAATGCATATCTTGCACTTGTACTGTTCTTTCTGGGCTTTCAGCTATGTTTTCTTTCAAAGCCAGTGAGGGTGAAAATTGTTTCATACAGAAAATATGTTGAAGTCAGAAGACTTGTTCATAATAATAATGCAATTTTAATAACACTCAAAACATGAATAATTACCACATTTTTCATTAGAGAAACCACTTTGATTATGATTGCCCCACAGTATATGACAAAAGTAAAGGTATGTATAAGGTAGGAGACAACCAGCAGAGGATACTTTGTGGAATTTTAATTGTTTCCTTCTAAAGTAATAAATACTAGGTTAACAAAATTCAAAAGAAAGCGGAAGATTGGTATTAGTGGCATAAACAGTGCCATAGTTGGCAATGTCTAAAATGCTCTGTTCTTCCTATAAGCTTTTTCTCTGTCATAAAGGCTTTTAAGATGTTTTATTCTGGAGTGTGATCGTGGTTGTCTGAACAGTGACTCAGACTTGACCCAGTTCAGACATAAGCAGGTGTTATTATCTGGTGGCTTCCTCTTCAGTAAGATATAAAATCGGTTGCATGTCATATTTTTTATTTTTTAACCTTCCTTTTTGAAGATCATTAACTAGTTTATTGACCCTGAACTGTTCCTTTTATGCTTAGAAACATGTCCTCTCAAGTAGAAATGTGTTTCTGTGGCAAAGGCTTTGCTGCTCTGAACCCTTTAGCATTTCTTGATAGCATAGCAGAGGTCTGGCTTTTCTGTCGAGTCAAACTTGGCATCTTTGAACAATAAATGTTCAAGTAAATAACATTGTCTAACATTCTGAAAAAGATTTTTTTCTTTTAGGAATTTCTGAAAGAGAATGACTTAGTGTCGTTTAACAGTGGTAGACAGCTCTGATCTCAGATGTATTTAACTGTGATGAAATTGAAATATATGACTGCCTCCTTAGCCAAACAGTATCTTGGGCTTTTAGTAATTCACTGTGCTGATAAACACAGTACCTTGGAGTACATCTTTTGCTCCTGAAAACTGACTGTGCACTTTATTTTCAAGCTGTTGTTATTTCTTACATAGTCCTTCCTAGCTCTGAATCTGTAATAGAGCAAAATCTGTAATACAGCATACTTGCTCTTTCTAGTGATGAGTCTATTGGTTACAGTGTTTGCCTCAAACCTCATGCCTGAAATTATCCTTGATACAGGCCCAGGACTCTGGATCCCAGTGTTGTTGTCTGAGAATATGAGGCTCTGTCAGGCTCTTAAATATGTTCTCCAGTTTTCCATCAGAATCCTGGACTAAACTAGACCTTTTGAGGTATAACTTAGAAAGACAGCCAGGAACGCACAGTCAAAGGCACTTTTAATATCAGAAACTTCACTATGAAAGTGCTAATGAATTACAGATACTTGGAAACAGGAAGTTCTGAGTAGATTCCCTTTCTTGGGTCTACTCATTCCCACTCTGAGAGTCTGAGGTTATTCTTAGTGTTTTTTGGCTAGGTAATTCATCTTAACCGAAATATCTCCCCAGGAAGACCTTAAATGTGCAGACAGCCTCCACCATGCCCATAGCTGCACCATGTCAATTTTTTCCCTTGCATGCACCAATTGAGTGTTTCCATTCTCTTTCCTTATCACCATAGGGGAAATATCGTATCATCCTTGATGATACAAAGAAAAAACTGGTTTTTATCAAGGCAGAGTGGTAGGAGAGGTTAATTCAGAATTACATGCTTTGTTTATATCTGTTTGACTGTGCTTAATCGAGGTATGGGTCTTCATGATGTTATCTAAAAAGCAGTTCAGTAGGCTTGCCTGGGACACATGCACCTATCTATCTGTTCAACTCATGATACACCATGTGCTGTGTTATTTTGTTCAGAGATTTACCACTCTAGCAGTAAGAATTTCTATGAGCTCTGGCACTATCAATTTTGAATGACATACAGCTTAAGTAAGGGCTCGTTTGTCTAGCCATAACAACTAAATCTGAAGTGGTCATTAAACAAAATACAAAGTTTTCCTCAGTGTTTTCTTAAACAATGTAAGCTTGTTGAAATTAATATGTGAAAATGTAGATTAAAACTCATTAAGTTCCTTTTGTAGCCAGTGAAAATAATTTCTTACAATCTGTGCCTTCAGAAACTCTATGCTAAAGTTCATACTTTATACCCAGGAGTATATTTTGTGCTACAGTGTAAATGCTAGTAAAAACGTCTTACAGAGCTATTAATTGATTTGGGATGCAATTGGTAAATTCTGTGAAAAGAACTTATACAATTCAAATGCTTTGTATAAATCAATTTCTTACGTTCTTCTGTCTGTGAAGTTTGTCTGTATAAAGAAATGGTCCATTTTGAGTTGTTAATAGCACGTCAGAATGTGTGAGAAAGTTTGTTGATATGGTTTAGGAAAAGTAGCAGGCCAAATGAAAAATATTACATACCTTTATGGATGTTTCCATAAACTTCTGCTTATATATTAATTTCTTGGTAATAGAAAAGGAGGTGATAATATGCCTTTTGTGTAAAAGTAAGAGCCTTGATTTTGTGTGTTAATAGAAACACATAATTTAGGTACAAAATAGAAAATATTGTTATCATGCTTTTCATGTAAAAGTAACCTCTAAAAATGTACTGTTATAGTAACATTTTTCTTCAATATTTTTCCCAAGTTCTTTGATGTAATTTCAACCACTGAGAAACCATTGGCTGAGCAAGACTGGTATCATGGTGCAATTCCAAGAATAGAAGCCCAGGAGCTGTTAAAACAGCAAGGAGACTTCTTGGTGCGAGAGAGCCACGGGAAACCTGGTGAATATGTCCTTTCTGTGTTTTCAGATGGACAACGGAGACACTTTATCATACAATATGCTGATGTACGTCTCTGATACAGTACTAAATATTCAATGTTAGGAAGTTTATAATTTCAGCTAAACAATCCAGGATCTACATATTTTGCTATGGTAAATGGCTGTAGCCTTTGTATGAAAATGTGAAAGTTGTTGGCAATTTTCCATCAGTGCTGAAATCAAGGGAAAACATCATTTGGGGAAACAAAAGAAAAATATGAAGTGTGACGTTATTCAACATCTTTTATCTTATATTGAAAAGCCAAGATATTTCTGTAAATGTTTTGAAATCCAGAACTTGTTACTACTGATTTATGCACCTACATTTATTTATTTTTAAACCCATTTTCATAGTTGGTGCTAATTAGGCAGGCTATTCTTAATGTAGACTGTAAAAGTTCCATTGAATCTTCCTGAAAAATGGAAACATTGGTAGAGAAGAAAATAATTAGTGTTGGTTTCTACACAGTTGGGAATTGAAGTCACTGCTGCACTACAGATGCTTGTGTTCTTTTTAGCCCTGTGGATATTGTTTTGTTCAGTATAATACAAACACTTCTTGATGTTGCACAGCATATATGCTTCTAAGAACCAGAATTGATCCCCTTGTTGCTCTAACTTAGGAAAAGTTGGTCATTTTAAATAGTATGTTAATTTTTATGTACCTTTGTCCAATGTATTTCTTTTTATTTTTCTTAATGCATTACTTGGTTTTTTTTAATGTATTTATTTTTCTTTTTACCTTTTAGAATGTCAAACTAATTCAAACTATGACAGTTGTCATAACTTTACTAGAAATTCTTCTTGAATTATGACATAGCAGCAAATCATTCTCAGTTTTGGTTCAGTAATGCTGCCAAAACATATTTCAGTCTCTTGTAATAAAATCTCCCATGTACAGAAAAATACACAAATTTAATTGCATAACGATGTTCACACTGAGGAAATTTCCTTGTCTAAAGCCCCAGCTGATGTAGCATGCCTGGGAGAAGTCAATACCATGTACCTGGTTTATGTCTTTTTAATGAGAGGCAGTGCTATTTTTCAAACTTAGTAGATGTTGGAAGGCTTTCGTATGATCAGTAATTATGGACACTTGTCCAGCTGGAGTTTTCATTAATTTTCACCTAGAGTTTTCCTTGTAGGAGGGAACCTTACACAACGTCAGCATTTATTTTGTTTTGATTTTATGACCTTAAAGTATTTTGATGTGTCAGAGTGCTGAATGAGAAAATGAGAGCCATAAAATTACCTGTACCTGGACAGACAGAGTCTTACAAGATGCTTGGACCTCTCTGATCTGCCCTTGCAGAAGTAAAGGCACATTGTATACTTGGTGTGGCTGAAACAATTTTGTGTAAATCGTTGTATGTGGCAAGTGGATCTTCAAAAAATGTAGATTGGACTTTCAAATCAGTTAAAATAGGAGGTGGTGGTGGTGGTTTTAAGTATTACTACAAGGCCTACCTGTAAGCTGACTCTTTTTTGTATTGTTTTTTCCACAAAAAAAACCCCAACAAAAGCTATCTTTGCTTTCATAATTTCACTACTTTCTCTTAGGAATTACATTTGAAATTTAAGACTGATATTGATTAATATTGCATAGCTTGGACAGTCCGAACATCTTCAGGTATCTAGATCTGTCTGCTTCTACATTTAGTAGTAGGGCATTATGTTCATCTGCTCTTGGAATTCATTTGTAGCAAATTTTCGTGACAATCACAGAAGTTAAAACTTTTTTTTCTTAAAGAAATGCAGGACTTCTTATATACTGCTATAGGGTGAATTTTCTGCATTTATTATGAAAAAAAAGCATTAACTGTAAAAAGAGAAAAAGCTTTTTAAGCTCGAAAAGGAGTTAGTAGATGGTGGGACTGTTATGGTCATATAATAAGAGGGATTGTATTCATGAACCTTTTGGTAGGGAAGCTTGAGGACAGTTTGGTGCAAGGGATTTATTTGTTTACATTGGTATGAACAATGTGGAATCAGGTCTCTGACTGGCCAAATCACACTCTTGGATCACTGACAGGTTCCCATATGGAGACCAAATTTGGTGTCCATATAAAAATTTTCTTCTGAATAGATTAATGAATGGCAGGATGGGACATATACCTGCTTTAGCAGTGGTCCTTTAATTGCATGCGTTCTCTCTCTGGTTTTACCATTATTTTAAAGGCTAATCTTATAGAACTATGTGTGTGATAAATGAGTTCATCATTCAGCTTTAAGCATCCAAATTAACTGCTGTCATTCAAAGCTACTGTTGTTTCTCACTGTTGCTTATTGGAGGCTGTGCTATTTTCAAAGTGTTGCTTTGTTAGGGATCTTAATGGTCAGGGTCCTGTGTAAATACACAGAATCAAAGACTGTCTGCCCTGAAGGTCTTACATAGATGGCAGCAGATGGGCACCTGGCTGGGTCTGGGATGAGGACATATAATAGGTAGTACTGCTTGTTGTGCTAGGGAGACTCCAAGGACATCAGTTTTTTTGGATCATTGGTGCAGAAAGGGGTTTCTTTGAAAGGAATGGGAACTAGTGTTACTAGTGAAAGCTGAGTCACTATTTAATAAGTGAATAAAGTTAAACAACAAAGTGAACAACAAAAAGTATTCGGAGTATGAAAACATTTTTATGATGGAGCCAGGAATATTAAAATGTGACATGCGCAAGCTGTCTTTACCAACAGCGATAACAGATTTTGGGAAGTTAATGCTTTAACCCGTAAGGAAGAAAAATTTACAATGCATTGTGAAAGGAATTTAACCCTGGGGGCTAGAAAGAAAAAAATCCGCATGCCAGTGGTAGAGGTTTTAGTTGCCCAGTTGTGTAAATGAGGTTGAATCACTGTCTGTGCTTTGAGCTTTTTTACCTGCAGTACTTGTTTACTGTTGCCATTGTCAGGCTGGCTTATGGCACTTTCTTGTGGGAAGAATTCTCTTAACTATAGATGCTGAGTCTTGTATAGACACGAGACTTTATACTGTTTCCCAATCAGCTGCAGTGTATAATTTAAGACATTCAGGAGGAATGAAGAAAGAATGTCTTCTTTATTCCTTTGGGGGGGGGGGGGGGGGGGGGGGGGGGGGGGGGGGGGGGGGGGGGGGGGGGGGGGGGGGGGGGGGGGGGGGGG
>JANZLQ010000079.1:24093804-24107061 GCA_026212715.1 Elanus axillaris | reverse complement strand
ATGTCTAAAGGGGTGAGGTGTAGGGATTATGGAAAAGGAAAAGGGTGAGAGAGAGGGAGAGAAAAGAAAGAATTTGCTGATCCTGGGTCCAGCATTGGTCCAGTCAGCCGAGGGGTCCGGTTCCGGGGGGCTTGTGCACCCAGGGCTTCAGTTTGTGTCCTTCTATCATCTTTTCCCCTCCTTGGGGCGGGCACCCGAACTCATCAGGCTAATTAGGTGTCATGAGTGGTTAGTGAGCCTTTGTGCTTGGGGGTCGTTTGTGGAGGAAGGAACTTCTCCTTCCCTGCACGGTGAGCTGGGGAAGCTGGTTTGTGCACCCAAACCGTCGTGATCAGCACAGGGAGCTGCACACCCTCCAGCGCGCCCGCCCCTCGGCTTCTTCTCGCCTGGCCTGTGGCTCCTCGCTAGGCTGAGGAGTCAGTCCTCAAGCAGAACTTGCCCCACCACAGTGTTTGAGACATTAACTCCTTCAGTCTCTCACAAAGCCTGCTGAGAGAAGTTGGAGAGAAGCAGAGACTTAGCAAGGAGACTTTCAAGTTTGGCACAAAGTAGTCCTGTCACTCAGAAATTCTCATCTTGTGACAGGAAAGAATTAAAATGCTGAAAATGGAGACAACTGCAGTAATGGTGCTGCCTTTTAGGAAGTTCATCTTGCATTTGTTTGACCTGAGGACAGGTCTTTAGGAGCAGAAATCTCAGCTGAAAGGAAGAAGCAGGCAATAGCGGTGAGCCATTCAGTTATCGCAATTTGTAGGGTTGTAGCTCCAAAAAGGATGCCACTGTGAATTACCTGCATGGTGCTCATGCATCTGGCCAGGCTTGTCGGAATGCTGAGAAGCACCTGGTGGTTGTGGTCTCCATGTGCTGATTTTTGGCCCAAAGCTGTAATTCTCATGAGCATGATGAAAGTCTGATACATGTGTTTTTAAGTGTTAAAATACATCTTTTATTTTCTTTAAGGAAATTAAATCCACAATGAGAAGTGAGGATCTATAATATGTAAAAGATGTACTTACAGAAAATTAGTATATTTATTGCATAAGCATAAAATGAATCTTTTGCCACTTACTTGCCATTCAGTATTGTGAATATACAGAAGGCCTGATTCATGTCAGTGAAATTATCAGTATTTTTTTTTAGGACATTTTGGGCAGATTTTCAGTAGGTTCTTTAGTTTAATTCTGGAATCTAAAGAAAAGCCTGCAGCTATTGATATTTGGTAACAGATTTTTGTATCTTAATACTAGAGATGCATTTCAGTTATGTTCCTATTTCCTCAGAGTTTAGACGTGTTACAGGATTTGCTTTTAAGGTTTTTTTAGCACAGAGAGTATTGTGTTGAAGTGTAACAAAGTTTGGCAGAAAAGAAACCCCCTTGCATTCCAGCTTGTCCTCAGATGTCAGAGGGGCTGGGGGTGGCTAGGTTTAAATTCTGAGTGGTGTCCAATTCAATGCTCTAAGTCTGGTTGCATTCAATATTTTGAACTTTCATGGTGACGAATGCACTAATAGCATACTGCACTCTCAGCTTAGCCACGTTCAATGCATGACAATTACCAGACATAGGGAGTTTCGTTGTCTTAATGAGCTATCACGGCTAGATTAATGAGCAGCACAGTTTATTAAAGCAATAGTACATGTTGGATTATCAGTGATAAATACACTGTCTGCAAAGCATGTGCAAATGATAATACAGTCGACTGTAAGCACACTAAATTAAGAAAAAACTCTATAGAGATTTCTGAGTTTCCTGAGGAAGCACTCGACATAAACAGGGGTTTGAATCTTACCCAACAAGTGTTCCTATGGTGCGGAAGAGAGGTTAACCCTGTCAGCTGATCCCAGGAGTCAGCGATGTCCTCCTGACTTGTCTATGATGGTGTTTTCCCTAGCATTCTTCCTCTCTTAAGCCTTTTTATATTTCCTTTTTTTTTTTAGGTGGAGCTTGACTGACTCTAGTCATACATACCTTTATTATGATTGGTGCAAATTCTCCTTGCTTTACTTTTAAAGGTATATGCTAGAGAAAATTCAGAGTGCGTGCTCAGTGAGAGGTAGTCACAGCTTGGAGGTGGGTAGCTTTTGGGATGGAGGTGTGTTTTGGTTTTATTAATGAGATTATAATGAGCAAAGTTCCATGTCAGTACTCCAGAATGGGGCACTTATAAATCAGAAGTAGGGCGGTAGGTTGACAGAGCCCCCCATTATTTCACCTCCTTGCTTTAGTGGATTCAATGCAGGGATCTTCCATTGTTGTTCCTATTATTCCAGTTCCCCATCCCTGTAGTGATACCACAGAGCCTGGCTGTGGTTTCTCTACTCCGCCTCACACTCCGTGTTGCTTCTCTTAGAGTCAGCACATCAAGCTCCTCTGGTGTTGCTAACATCTAAGGTTGCAAGTTATGTTGCTTAGGGAATTATTGTGGAACAGTTTTTGTGTACATCCACTGCATTCCACCCTGGAGATTTACCTTGCCTTAAGAGGAGGACATATCAATAAATCACCTCCAGCAGTCATTCCACAGTGGGTTGCAATATTTCTGTCAGATAACAAAAAGAATACATCTTCCATAATCGTGGCCTGTACTTGTCAAGGCATTGCATCCCAATGAGAAAAGGGAAAAAGGAGAGTAATTTTCTCTTTGTGCTAATAAAGTACTAAACCAAATTTGTGTATAATTTCAGTTATCTTGACTACTTTTAAAATCTAGAGGATTTTTTTCTCAAAAAATCTCTTAAAAATATGTTGTAATAATGGAGGGACATAAGGCTACCCAAACAGAGAGTAACGAAGATTGTTTTATATCATGTAATCAAAGTCTTACTCTAAGTTTTCTCTAAAGGCCATGGCATTAAAAATCTGCTGTAATGAATGCTTCTGCTTTAGTCTTGTCTTTATGGTATTTTTTCCATGATCAGGCTTAGAATAAAACTAGAAGATAACACTCTTAAAGCATGTAAGCATGAGTTTACACTCAAACCTAGAGAAAAGTATATTTTATCAAGTATATTAATTCCATTTTAGCAAACAAAGTGTTATTTTAAAGAAAAATTCCTGTCCTAGAAATACTAAATGGACACCTCAGCTGCATGTGCATTCCTGCCTTTTGTACATTCATATAAAAAATTAGAGAATGCCATATTGCTATGAGGGGTTTAAATTGAGCAAAAGGAATTATCTTAAACACAACTGAAACAGTAGAAAGTAGGAAAAAGAACTAAAATTTATGAAGCAGGAGATGGTAGTAAGGCATTCTTACTAAAAGATAAAAAAGTATGTTGTTAGGAGGAAAAAAAAGTATTGAATGGAAGATTTCAGAGGAAGGGTTTTTTGACAAAACCTGATAAATATGAGAATATGCTCCTTCAATTAAAGCATCCTTCAGCAAAGATTTTTCGGATTTACCAGATTTTATTGCTAACATTTTGTATATACATGTGAAAATCAGATTGACTGTGTTCTGTAGTTTTCTGGGTGTAAGTCATACCTTCATGTTGTAAAGGCCACTTGTAAAAACTGGGGCTTTGCACTGTGCTTTTCTGTGTCTTTATCAGATGTTAATGTAGCACAATAATAAAATTTTGTAAGAATTGGGTAGTATTGCAGTAATAAATTGCTTTTCTGCTGAAGTAACATCCTGAATTTTTTATGGATTCTGACTGCTTCACCAGATTTGGAATTCCAATGTTCTATAATAATTATTTTTTATAAACTTGTGAGTTACAAACTTCATGTAGGCCTCTAATTATATTCTTCTTGTTGTTTTCACTAGTGCAGTCAGTGTGACTTTAATACAAATAATGTTTTGAGTTTACAGTATTTTCATAGGATGTGGCTGACAAGTATAAAACCTTACTTGAATATAGGCTCTCACAGGTCAAAAAATACAGCACAGATTGAGAGTAAGTCTGTGCTCTTAAATACCTTTGTATAATTAGAGTTATGCACAATGAGGTAATGTGAATTAGGTTGTGATTGCCTCCAACTATTTTAACCTCCGCCAGCTTAAGTAGAACAAAATGGAAGTGAAATATTGTAAAGAGGAACTAGGGAGAGTGGACCTCTATTGGTTATCAGTGACTTAAAAGTCAAGGCTACCGTAATTTTAAAAATAGTCATGAGATTGCAACTTTTTCCACATGATACTGCAGCAGAAATTCATAGAGCATTCTTCCTCTCTCTGAGGAAAATAAGATAATTGGTGATAATCTTTATATGTGTTTTACCAGAGGTGAATAATAGCATATGGTCCATGCACATACTGTCCACACTGTGCAAATTATCCTAGAAGAAAGAAGAGACGTTATTCCTTAGCATTTTGAAACAACTTTATATTTAGAGGCTCAAAAGAATGGCGAAGAAATGTTTCTAATTCCGATGATAAAGAGATGATTAATATAGACAAATTCTTTCTACAAATCAGCTGAAGACATACATAGTATGCAAGCTAGGCTTTTTGCTTTTCTTTTCCTTTTATAATGTGAATGGAACGTACCAGGAAAACAGGATTGTTGGCAAAGGTGCTAGTAAGAAATACCACATGTGTTTTGATTCCATTTTATTTTTTCAGGCTGTTTTATCATTAAGTATCTTCCTCTCTGATCCGCTCTTTTTTTGGTACCAGATGCCTTCATCTTTGTATGTGATGTTGTGAGGGTACTTAAACTTACTAAAAGAAAAGAAGTCTTAATTTAGCTACAAATTTTAAGTGCAGATTTATGGTTTGGCATGGGTTGTTGTTAATTAGGAATGTAATTTTACATAGGTTTTATCAATAAGTAAATATTTATGTTGAAATAGCTTACCCTGTGTTTAACATAAAAATCTGCCAGATGCTTAAGCAATGTGTCATTGTGTTTCTAATTGGGCAGAGGAAAAGTCCTGAGCGGTTGTTTTTCCTGCCGCTAGAGCTGTTAAAGTTGTTTCTTATAGTAGATTAATGCTTAGGTTGACATTGTTAAAATTGAACCATTTTGGTATTAAATGCTTACTACCTCCCTACATGAGTGTAGATTAGTTTGGGTGGAGCTTCACGTGATTTCAGGAAATTAGGTGTCTGCTATAGAAGGTGGCTCCTTTGAAATTTGTACTGGTTTACATACATGTATCTTCACAGATTATCTAAGAAGCACCTGAGGTTTCCACCAGTATATGTTGGAAGAATAAGATAATTATAATTACATGGCTTGCAAACTAAAAATGCTGGACCAGCAATTCCAGTATCTATATCACAAATGTAATGTGTTATTCAGAGCAAGTACGTTTCCTTTCAGGAAGATCAACCTAACCTAACATAAAAATATCGTGCAGTGCTTTGGAGCCAGCACGTGTTCATGTGGAATGGTAGGATGGTGTATGTGGTTCATGGATTCCCATCAAAGTCCTCTCCAATAAACCTGCATGGAAAGTGATGGCCTCACAGCAAACTTCTTGTGGATTTCCTGGGTAGGAGAGAATAAGAGAATAGATGTCTGTTCTTTCTGTAGCTGCAAACTTTAATGTACCTACACCTTACATGGAGTTGCTGGCAAATATGTACCACTGCCCTTTGGCATGTCATTGTCTTCTTTAGATGCAAACTGTCCTCTCTGTTGACATATATGGAAGGAAATCTCATGAATATGTAGTTTTCACTTTTATATGTGTGTGTGTATGGCTGTGTGTAGAAGGGCAGTGGACTTACAGCTTGTCTGCTTTAAGCATTATGAAGCATCTTACTATTGAGTTAGATTCCATACACAGACCACTAAGAATAAACATATCTAAAGCTTACTGCTAAAATAAACATTATGGTGATCAAAACATGTTTAGCAGTGTATGTTAAGACTGGAAGGTGTTTTCTCTATGTGTACCATATATGTCTGTTTGCTTCAATAATGGGCAGCCTAATGTTAAGATTTAAATGTGGACCGTGAAAGTAGGTCAAGTTGAAACTGAGTGTTGAAGTGAAGGACTGTGTCCTGGTTGCTGTTAACCACCCCAGATGTGAAACAATCTTGTGTAAATGTGGAAAACATGATAAAAATAATTGATTCTGTATTGACATGTCACAGCAGTAATTTTGTATTCATTTCCCAGCAGGACTTTAAAGAACAGATTGATTCCTTAATATGTTTGTGTGTGTGTTTTATTTATTTTATTAAGAAAAGATAGTTGGATAATACAAACTGCAGACAGACTTTTTAATTAACGAATAGGAGTTTAAGGGTGTGAGTTACGCACGAATCTCTAGTGCATGTTGGTTTTTGGCATGGGGCAGATAATTTTTGGTAGAAGATTCCCTTGAGTTGGATTCCTACCTAGAGTTTATTTCATTAAGTGGAGCAAGTCATGGATGTACATTAAATACTTTAGGATACCTCCAACAAAAACCTCTAGAAGCACAATTTATTCTTATCACAGCTATTCTGATTATGGTATGTATATGCTAGTATGTGCATATGTTACCATAGATTTTAAGAGGCTGTTTTAAAGAAACAGTCTTAACAAGTTTTGGAAGTTAAAGGTTATTTTATCTGACCCTGAGAGAAATTGTTTGCTAGTAACTGGGGCTCCTGCCAGTGTACTGTCCATTGTGTGTCCATAAGGTTCCTCAGATGGTTGAGCTGTGGGGCTTTTCTGTCCTAGCCTTCTGTACATAGTGTGTGTGCATGTCACCTTCCCCATGTTCTTTGCTCAGGGAATACTGGGTACATATGCTTTCCTTTCTTCAGTGTTCTTTCACAACCTTTGGTTGCTGGAGTCTCCAACAGAGGAAGAAGTAAGCCACAAGTAATATGCATATAAGGATGTGAGAGCCCCTCCCAAAACTACCAGTGAATGTTGTTGTATAGTGTTTATTTTTATACCTGTTGCACTGCAGGTGATTTCAAAGTGAGCAGTTCAGTTGGAAACAGCTCTTCAATTCCTAAATAAATAGTTACTATTTATCAAACAAAACAAGCTCTTCCATAAGTATCTACAGTGGCATAGGGCTTGTTACAGATGCATGTAGATCTCCAGGAGCTAGCCTGTAGTTGCTGCCAAAAATACAATTACTCTTTCAGAATTGCTTGCACTTGTTTCTTGACAGTTCATCACAGAGATATTATATTATTCTACAAGACCAAGCCACAAAAGAATTAAACTTACTTGGTGAAGCCCATTGTCTTCTAACATTTCAGGTATTGAGAAGCAAAGGATACACATAGAAGAAGGTACATGCTAAGAAAGGTAGGGCTTTTCTTGTATCAGGTGTGTGCATTAGTGTCTGAACTCTCAAGAAGATGGATCTGTTTGAGAGAGGTATTTAGATGTTGATTAAGGAGGAATTAAGGGGCCAAATTAGGTAAGACTTCAGAATGCCTTATTTACGTAGTAAATAGTGTATTTAGTGTACTCTTGAGGGTAGTGCATGGATCTCATCATCAGTTCATAATGAAGTAACTGCTGTTAATAGCTCTGTCTTTCAGTCAGTTGGAATCCTGAAATGGTTGCCACTGATTTACATAGTGTATCCACTGTGATTACTAAGCTGAAGATCACCCACAGAGGGTGGTGATCAGTGGCAAAAGTCCAGCTGGAGGCCAGTGACTACTGGTGTACCCCAAGGGTCAATACTGGGTCCAGTCCTGTTTAACATCTTCATTAATGAACTAGAGGATGAGGCAGAGTACACCCAAATTTGCTGATGACATGAAACTAGGAGTAGAGGCTGATATACCAGAGGGTCCTGCTGCCGTCCAGAGGGACCCGGGCAGGTTGGAGAAATGGGCTGACAGGAACCTCATGAAGTTCAACAAGGGGAAGTGCGAAGTCCTGCACCTGGGGAGGAAAACTGTCAGCCACCAGTACATGCTGGAAAGCAGCTTGGCAGATAAGCACCTGGGGGTCCTGATGGACACCAAGTTGAACACACACCAGCAACATGCCCGTGTGGCAAAGAAGGAAGAATCCTGGACTGCATTAAACAAAGCACTGCCAGCAAGTCAAGGGAGGTGATCTGTGCCCTCTGCTCAGCACTGGTGAGGCCACACCTGGAGTGCTGTGTCCAGTGCTGGGCTCCCCAGGACAAGAGAGACATGGACGCGCAGGAGAGAATGCCATGAAGGGCCAGCAAGATGATGAAAGGACTGGAGCAGCTCTCACATGAGGACAGGCTGAGCAAGCTGGGACTGTTCAGCCTGAAGAAGAGAAGGTTCAGGGGGATCTCATCAATGCATGTACATACCTGCAGGGAGGGTGCAAGGAGGACGGAGCCAGGCTCTTGTCAGTGGTGCCCAGTGACAGGACCAGAGGCAGTGGGCACAGACTGTGAGGGTGACTGAGCACTGGCATAGGTTTCCCTGAGAGGTGATGGAGTCTCCCTCCTTGGAAGTATTCACAAGCCATCTGGACATGGCCCTGGGCAACTGGCTCCAGGTGGCCCTGCTTGGACCAGATAACCTCCAAAGATCCTTGCAGACCTCAGCCATTATTCTGTGAAGCCACACTGAAGGACTAGATCTGTGTGAGGGTAAGGTGCTTGTGAAATTTGAAACACTGCTTTCAATGGATTTCTGTCTACAAATGAACAAAGTGAAAAGGGGTGATTCTTTCTAAGTTAGAATGTTTCACGGAATGGCTGGCAGAAAAACTTGTAGACTTACAGTACTTTTCAAGTAACAAAAGCAAGGTAAAGAAGTTAAATGATAGACATAGATGTTTTTCCCCTATCTCACTGTGTTCATGTTTTAAATTAAAAAGTACAAATAGTAAATTTGTTTGCTTAATTATAGGCCTGTTTGTTCAAAAGGAGCTCTGAGACATTGAGGAGGACACTGCATGATTAATTCTCAGACTTTTGCATTTTAGAGAAAGATACAGAAGATGCAGTGGGGTGCAATAAAGAGTAGAATGCCGTAGACCACAGAGGAAAATTTTGTTAAGCTTAAGACATTAATATTGGAGAAAAAAAATATTTACTGAATACAGCATTCAGAAGAGTACCTGAGTAATAATAGAAGCTGTTAATATTTAACAGAGACACTTGGTATGTGTGTACCCTTTCCCTCTGTGTGTCCTTCATTGACTGGCTTTTTTTCTGCCACCAGAGATTTCCCAGTGCTTTTGCTACTCTGAATAATGAGTTAGTGGTATGTGAGAAGCTAGCAATATTTTGTTAAAGAACAATGTGTATCTAATGCAAAAAAACTTAATGCAACATGCTTCATTTAAACTATTGGCATTTATGTAATATTGTATGACTTCTGATTCAAAGCCATCATCTGTCTCACTTGGAAAGCAGGCGGAGTTTACTGATACACTGAAAAAAAATCTCATAAATTAAGGCTGCAGTTTCATGTTATAGCTGAGTCAAGTGAACAGTTTGCTGGTGACAGAAAAGTGTGTATGTGTGGGACGGGTGGGTGTTATAACTTCCTTTTAGTTTCTACGTGGCTTTGCCTTTTTCCTGCTCTTTCCCAATCACAAATTAAGCTAATAGTTTAATTCAAATTCTGCTAGGTTCATTCTGTTCCATTTCAGTGATTTTAACATGTTATCTGAATATTATGAAAGCCAGTGCAAGATGAGCGGGTGTGGCTAGGAAAGGGCAGGATGAAGGATCTTAGGCTTTTGTTTTGAACAAAATAATAATTTGGTGGAAGCTCTAATGTGGAATTGCAGCTCTGTGAAAGGTGTTGCATACTAACCACTATAATTTACAAATTATTTTGGAAGGACTGTTGGATATATAAAGGAGCAGTCATGCAGAGAGTATACCATAGTGTGTGGATGTTGCCAAAAGAATGAGTTAAATGTTTTATTTCCTGGGGAAAAGAAACCATCTAACTACAAATGGTGGGTTGTTTTGAAGTTAAGTCAGGATAGGACTAAGTGTGTAGCTAAGTATCTTACATAGTTCAAGGAGACTCTTGGACATTTTTATATTCATCTGTAGTCCTTCAACCCCAGCTGTACATGCATCTTCATGCACATGGGTGGAAGTAAAAATGTGTTTTTGCATATGTGAAAATATTTTAGCCTATTTTAAGCATTTGAGTGTATTTATTTATGCATGCATAATATGACTGTGCTTTTGCATTCTTCTCTCTTTAAATTATACAGTATGTTTAAATGAAAAACTACATTATCATACAGTTTTTTTGCCTTTAAGCATACAGAAGACTGTCACTGTTTTAGATGGTGTATCTGATAAAGGACAGATATTTTCTCTGTTTGCATATATTTGGTTAACAGCCAATTCAGAGTACTTTCGTTTGGGAGCTGAATTTGCTATATTAAGTAGAGGAATGCTATAAGTTTCCTTAATGTGTTTGAAATATAATGGTTTTGACATAAACTTGATTTTCGTTTTCTGCTGTTTAAGGATTTCGCATTCTGTGTCTTGTTCTTTCTCAGGAGTTTTTTTCTCCTGTATTTTTCTTTATTTCCTGTATTTTTCCTGAAAGATCCTTAGCATCTTTCTAGTCCTTTGATGAATAAGAGAATATAAACTTGGGGAAATACTGCACATCCTTCTCAAAAAAGTGAATAAATCTGGTTTTGTATGTTGACTTCTACAGTCATTTTGTCTTTTGATCTTCAAGAAAGAATGCTCAAAGAAATGCTGTGCAGTAAATCTGAGGTCACTTCTGCAGTTTATATACTGCACAGTAGCTTTTGCAAATCTCAATTCAACCCTCTTGGTTTATGGCCATTTAGAATTTGGTTTAGCAGAAAGGTTGAACTTCACAGGGTTTTTTTTTATGGAACCATAACAAGTCAGATGAAATAGTACTTTTTCCAAGGAGGTAAACCTATCTGCGCTATTATCCTGTTTTACAACTCACATTGAGTTTCATCAGGGTGGCTTAATACAGTGGTGATAATAATGCAAAACAGCTTCTATAACAATTTTTACAGCTCATGAATCTTTATTCTGAAACAGTTTTTAAGAAGTTGTCAGTGGCATTTTTCAAAACCCTTCTTGTAAAACTCACTTGTTCTTATGAAAAATCTTTTCCACTAGCTACCTTTATTTCTGTACTTAATCTGAAGGACTTGAAACACATAGTTTATGATTCATGAAATTGATATGCACTTTAGGTCTACTGGCATAGGTGGTGTCAAAAATAGTACTTCTCTAAGAAGATCATTTCTCATTTCCACATTGATAGACCATTCCACATGTACACAACTGTTAACTTTCTTGTTTTTTCTTTGGTCCATCAAGTTCTAATAAGTGATATTTGAATACCCCTGTGATGAAAAATCATCTGCAATTATGATTTTCTTAGCCATTAAAAAGAATCTTACTCTAATTATCCTTAATACTGAAAATGAAAGATTGACTTTGCATTTTTGTTGTTGTAGAAAAATTGCTCTTAGCTGCAGTAATTCATACTACTGATATTTTCTATATCATTTGGAAGAAGGAGAGCAAATACTCCTATTCAGGATATTTTTCTGAATACAACATGAAGGCACAGGCATAATGCACGTTTATGCACAGTACTCATGAGATGCTGACAATATCCCTCTATTTTATGGGTGTTTTAGAGGAATGTTAATGAAAAATTTACTGGGCTGGGGGAATGGGGAGGGATATTTAGCCTTTTGGTAAATTCCCCATGCTGTGTTCAGAGAGATTCTTAGGTTGGGAAGTCTTATGTTTTCAGTTCTCTTAAAGCAATATATTTTGCTTTTGGTTGAGTCATTTTGGTGTTCCCTAAATCAACTAAGATTTCCAATTTCTAGAGGGTTTTAGCCCTTTTTGCTTTCATTACATCTACTGTTAAGATGAAAAGCAGTGGCAGGCTTTGCTATAGATCCTACCTTCATTAGTATGATGGTATCTAGCTTTATGATTTTAATGTGGCCTCAACTAGCTAGAGTAAACAATGTGACAGAGGGCATGAGGTAAGTAGATAACAGTGATGATAACATAGAAGTCTTATTCATACTGCAGTGGAACCTTATTCAGGATTTGCTCACTCTTCCTCTTTTACAAGTCTTGCTTTGGACTCTGGGTAAGAATCTTGGTTTTGTTTGATCATATTCTGACACTGAATACAAGGACAGGTGGCATTTTAATTTTATCCCTTTTTCTCTCTCCTATTGGAAAATAGTAAGATTTTTAAAACCAAGAGTTTAGGCTGAGGCTCATAAATTCTTATCTAATTCCCCAAATGTCTGTTTTTAAAATGTGTAGTATCTAATTGCCTTACTGCTGGTTGTTAATTTGAAAAAGTACCATTTTAGAGTTCTTCATGATTTAAATTGTTAATGAAAATTATAGAAAAATAATGCTAGGGGAATTTGAGCACCAAGTATTCATTCTGGGTTATGTTTTCCTTTTTATTGAAAGCTGTTATAATTTACTGCAACTAATTTGTAAGCCTTCTTCCTGGCATAATAATTTGTGATTTCTTTGATGTGGTTTTTGCTAATGAAGGGAGATAGGCAGGAGGAAAACTGCACTTCAGACTTGAGCTTACATGCTTGGAAGAAATTTAGGGTAATAGTGATAACATTTCAGTCTCATATAGCTCAGAAGAAATAAAATGAGGTTGCATCTTCTACAGTGACCATCGGCCATTCATACTCTGGCCTCAGTGGCCTTGCACACAACTCCAGTACCTTAAACTCCACTGAAGAAAGGACTGATGCACAACTGATTCCCCACTGATTGCTCAAGGCTAGAAACTTACCATGGTCCAGGGAGCCATGAAGCTTACTAACATCTTCTCATACCTGGAATACTTTATTTTAAAAATAAAAAGAGACATTTCTGATTATTTTTAAGTATTCTTTTTCTCAGTTGGAGGTGTTATTTGTTTAATTACCCATTTGTTTGGGTGTTTTTTTTTTATAAGTTACAGTTAACTCTTGAAATAAGTCTCCTCTTTGAAAATGCTAATCTTTGTTGAAAACAAACAAGTATCCTGGATAGCTGCAGAAAGTCTGCAAAGGTACTGACTACCAAACTGTTGTTCATATAAAGCTTCAGTATGGTGACTGTTGGCTAGTACCTGACCACTGGGGAAGGGTAGCAGTGTTGAGGCAGACCAAATTCCGCACTGTGTGAATTGCCTAGCTGACAACTTGTTTCTCCTCAGTGTTTGGCCAACTGTCTAAGAGTACCTTCAAAGGTTAGATACAGTGATAGGGCTCCAAACATGTTATTAGTAAACAGCTAGCTCAGTAAGGGCCCTGAGAGCATGCTCCCTCCTGGCCAGGGCTCCGGACCAACGTGGGATAATGCAGCTGCTGCCCCTTCCAGCCAGTGACTTTGG
>JANZLQ010000079.1:24068015-24093690 GCA_026212715.1 Elanus axillaris | reverse complement strand
GGCCACACACACCGTTCATCTGGTCCTGGACCCTGACCCCGGCCGGCTTGTCGCTACGAACCTGCCTGCCGGCTGCCAGTCATGGGGCTGTGTCTGATGCTGGTTCCCCTCACTGGCCTTCACCCTGACCCCCACCCGCAGGCTGACTTCCCAGCTTGACCCTGGACCTGCTTTATCTCTGTGGACTTAGCTGAGCCGAACTGGGGGCTGCCCCCCTGGCCTGCCCTGCTCCCTCGCTGAGGGCAGTGGAGGGGTCCTGGCTGGTGATCCTCAGCCCTGCTGGCCAGGGCTCCCTGCAGCTGCTCAGCCCCAGGGAGCAACCAGCCCTCACTACACGGTGTCCCTCCGACTGCTCAGTAACTAGCGAGGAAGAATAAGCAGGGAACAGTCACACCATTGAACAAAATAGGTGGGAGGATGTGGCTTCAGAAGACAGTAATGTCTTTCCCAGCCAGGGAACAAGGAGCCCCTTTGCCTGCTGTGGAAACAACTGTGTGCTAACCGGAGCAGCCTCAGTCGGGTTCTTGCTTGTCTTTCATTTTTCTCCCAAGAAGTGTCCACCTTGAAGCAGTTCTTTCCTGTCCTTTACATATCTTGTCATTTCCCTGGTATTCTTCCATAGAGAATCTTGAAAGCATGCTTTTGCCAAGTAGCTCCTCATGTCTGATAAAGGGTTATCTCCCAAGAGGCACTGAAGCTCTATCTGAGCTGAGCTAAGTTAGTTACCGTGCTTGGCTAAGAAGTAGAGCATTCATATAATTCAGTTCCGCCTCCTGGGGGAAACCAGAGGACATAAATAAAGTAGAATGTGGTAAAGTTTCTGGATTTCATAAGTAATTCCAACTGAAAATAAGGTATATCATTAAGATAACAAATGTGTGCTGAAACATTAATTTCTGTAACCAGATTTGTCTAAATTTGTCTGTGGTCCAAGATTAACAATAGAAAAATCTGAACAAGCATGAGGTAAAGAGAAATTTGTAGTGGTGTTACAACAAGATGGCTACATCATAAGCAGGTTCCTTCTGGGGGGAATAGTAATGGCATTAATAATCTTAAGAATTGTGTCCTCCTGTCTCATTTCAGATTAGTTTATGATTAAGTATGGAAATGTGGTGGAGTTGCTCTATTTGTTTTAGAAGCAATTCTATTGAAATGAAAATTACTGAGACGTGGACTGATGGGCATTACAGTGTCTGTTTACCTACACTAAGGATTTTTTTTTCCCATTTTGCTGTCAAATTTATTTTGTAACTTTCAGTAACTTTGCATGCGTGATTAATCTGTAGAGTAATAACATTTAACAACTGGAGAATTGCTTGCATTCTATTCACAATCAGAATTAAGCACTTACAGAAGATCATGAAGTTTATGGTCACACAAAGAAGACATGACTTTATTTCTAACTTTTATGATATGCTGCTATGCATTCATTCCTTTGTGTGCTTAATTGATCTATTTAATTATTAGCAGCTATCAAAAAATATTGAATGATGATATATGCAAGTCAGTGCAATTTGAACAGAAATAGTGAGACAACATACTTGCAGTAGAAACAGTCTTGTCCTTGTTACTGTCCACTTTGCAGTGCCGTTCAGCGTATAGTTTATTAATTAAAGGTAATTATCTGAACAGTGACACTGTGTTTTGAAACAGTATTTAAATGGATATCTAACACATTTCAAATTAGAAAATTGGGTTTGTTTCTTTTTTAATGCCAGAATTGAACACTGGTATCATATAGATGACCGCATCTCTTCCTTAGATTGTTTTTTACTGTCTGCTGAAGAACCTACTTTGGTGCAGTTTAACAGGGCTTATATTACTCCTCAAGGCCTTAAGATACTAGATGAAACAGTAATGCATGTGAAGGTCCAGCCTTTTTTAACTCAATAGTTCGACTTGAAATGCTTTCTTCAACTTGACTAGTGCTGTGGGACAGAGGGACCATCTGCAGCTTCAGAGTTGAGTTCAGAGATGGACTTAGGGACCGTAGTTCAAGTGCTTCACTACCATCGCAGAACACAAAGCCCTGAGTTGGGTTTGGTTTCCAGCCTCTCCTCGGTGCACAAGGAGTTACGTACTTAAGGAGGAAATTACAGTCTTAGGAGAAAATTACAGGCTTAGCTAGTGCTAGGGCTTAGGCACTTCTCTATGCATAGGGTTTACAGTGTTAAATGTGTCCTGCAGCACCGGAACTACTACTCCTCTTTCAAAAAGTAATCTCAAGTGCATTCGTTTCCTTTTCAAATAGAGGAATGGGATGTAGTATGAAGGCTGCCATCTTTTTGTCCAGAAGCTCGATGATAACACACAAAGTGAAGGCTATATAAGAGGCAGGGTAAGGACGGGAGGGAAGTTGTGTTTTGATACTTCTTAGCGTGAAAAAAATTTACAGTTTTCATAGTCCTTAAGGCTTTCACTAAAATTGAGAGAGAGAAACCAGGGGGAGGAATGTCAGAGAAAAGCTTATGGGTAAGGGAAGAGAAATTAGATAGCTAGATAAAAGTTCTGGGTTACAATTTCTGTTCTGTTAATAGTGTTACAGTATGTATCTTCTGCTAATCTCACGTGGATTGTCTGCCAAATATTCCTCGTGTCAGGTTCCATTGTAACAACACAAGTTAAAAGACTAGTGAATGATGAGAAGTACGATCAAAAAGAATGCAGTATTCCAAGGGTTGCATCATTTTCTTTAGCTGTCTGCTTTTGAAGTCTGTGCAGGTGGTGCCTGATGAGTAGGGAAAGAACAGTTATGAAGAGATTCCAGCTAGAAGCAGAAAGAATCACTGAAAGAGCACCTGCCTCCTTTTCAGTCTGCTGGCTCAGCCAGGTAGCCACAGGAGTGACACATATGATGAGTCTTCTAAATTTAAGATGTATTTTGTATACCTACAAAAGTAAAGATTTCCATTCATAGAAAGCTCTCATAACAGCAAACTGTAAATTTATGTACCATTGAGATGAATGTTCACTTATTGATACCTTGTGAAGCTGATACTAATGAGGCAGCACAATTTGCATATGCTCATCAATAAAGACTTCTTTCCTAAACCAACAACAAGATTTTCAGTAACAAAGCTGATTGGACTTTGAATAGTCCTTTGGTTGTGAAAAACCTGGCAGTACAATGATAATTTAATGAAGTTTACACTAGTATAATAAATGACTGAAAGTTTTCATAAAGAGAAGAGTACAGGTAGTGATTAATGTATTGATACAGTGATAACAAATCCTTCAACAGGTCATTTGATAACAGTTTATGGTGCCAGTTTCTTTAATTAGTACTCTGAAGGATTATGCATCAGTATTTGTGTTCATAAACAATCCTCTGAAATTCCATGTTGTCAATATTTTCAAAAAGTCATTCACTGAATTACTGAATCATTGGAATTAAGTGGTAAAAAATCTATTAAATTTTAATTCTATAACTTCTTGGCTTTTACAGCACTTATTTCAATGTTAAAAACCTTTATGTTAATACCTGCAAGTAGTAATTTTTGTGGGTCTTTTCTTTACGGCTTTCTTTGCAAATTGTTTTCTTAAACTTGAGTTTTACTGGTAGGTAAAGTGTGCAGTTTGATTGCACTTCCTACCTGTTTGTAGTGTAACAGCTCCTGAATGAGGCATCCAATCAGCAAAAAGTATGTAGAAAATCTTCAGTGAACAGAACATTTACAATTTTTAGCAAAATAAAAAGGAGGAGATGAAGGAAATATGTTATTTATGATGTCTGATCAGTGAGGGAGTAGTTTTAATCAAGAATCTTGTCTGTAGGAGAAGAGTCGATTGATGGTTATTGAGAATTTCTTCACAAGTCTCCCAGTGCCCCATCCAGGGAAGAGGAATGGCAAAGCGTGGATCCCATCACACATCATGGTGGTGTGGTACAGGAATTGATGTGACAGGGCTGACCCGAGTTGTGTGCTGGAAGATTGGGTCAATAGAGGCATTCAAGAGAGTCTCTAGAATATGCACTCAGCACAGCTTAGAGAAGCAATGCTCTGTGTGATTTGGGACATTATATATAAGAAAAAAAGCATAAAAATGGCACACACACCCTTTTTTTTTTTCTCTGCTGAATTCATGTCAGTCAAAAAATGTGGAGGATAGTAATGAGTAGACACCTTCCCAGCAAGGTACACTGTGCAGCATAATTCTTCTGTAGTCCTTGTTTCAGTTACCCAGAACCTCTCTGGATTACCTGCTGAATGGTTTTCTGCTTGCAAAAAGAGGGAGACATAGTCAGTACAAGCCTCCACCTTCCTTAGGACTTGACAGCAGACTTTACTGGTTGTGTAGGTGAAATGAAATAGTGCTAATTCACAATGTGGCCTGTGGGGAACATTTTCTTAAAGATTTACCCCCCATCTGAAGGAGAAGAAAAATTTTCACAGTTTGAAAAAAATACATATGTATTTCACCTTCTTTTAAGATGATCTCAAGCTTTATTTTACAAATAGGTCATTCATGAAGTGTTGTACTCAGGTTATACTCATTGTTCTGCACTAGAGATGTAGACTTCAGTCATGGCAGGGGACAGATAGATAGATAGATAGATAGATAGATAGGATTTTTAAAATGGCTTTCTTACCGAGGGAGCCAAAATTTCCCTTTTTTATTATCTTTCTCACTGATAACAAAAAAATAATATTCTACATTTTCTTTTAAATTTGAAAATGTGTTAAAGGCAGTGATAGCTGTCGCAATGCCTTCTTTTAGGAATTACTCTTCAGCAGAAAATTTTTTTGTGTAATACCTGGTTCTCAGCAGCTAACATGACTTCACCTAGCATATTTCAGGCAAGTTGCTCCCAGCACAACATCCTTGTTCCTAAATTGGAGAGAGATGGGTTTGATGGATGGACTGTTTGATGGATAGGGAATAGGCTGGATGGACGTATCCAAAGAATTATAGTCAATGGCTCAGTGTCCAAATGGAGATCAGTAACAAGTGGTGTCCCCTTAGGGGTCTGTATTGTGGCTGGTAGTGTTTGATGTCATTATTAATGACATAGTGGGATTGAGTGCACTCAGCAAATTTGCAGATGACACCAAACTGAGTGGTGCAGTTGGTACTCTAGATGGAAGATAAGCCATCTAGAGGGACCTTAACAGGCTTTAGGAGAAGGCCCATGTGAACATCATGAAGGTCTACAAGTTCAAGTGCAAGGTCCTGTGCCTGAGCTGGGACAGACTGGGGGATGAAGGGATTGAGAGCAGCCCTGTGGAGAAGGACTTGCAGCCCAGAAAGCCAGCCGTATCCTGGGCTGCATCAAAAGTAGTGTGGCTAGCAGGGTGAGGGAGGTGATTCTGCCCCTCTACTCTGCTTTCGTGAGACCCCAGCTGGAGCACTGTGTCCAGGTCTGGCATCCTCAGTAGAAGACAGACATGGACCTGTTAGAATGAGTTCAGAGGAGGGTCATGAAAATTGTCAGAGGGCTGGCACACCTCTGCTATGAAGACAGGCTGAGAGAGTTGGAGTTGTTCAGCCTGGAGAAGTGAAGGCCTCAGGGAGACCTTATTGTAGCCTTTCAATATTTAAAGGGTACTTACAAGAAAGATGGAGAGAGACTTTTTGCCAGGGTCTGTAGTCACAAGACAAGGGGAAACAGTTTTAAACTGAATTAGGGTAGGTTTAGATGGGATACAAGGAAGAAATTTTTTACAGTGTGGGTGGTGAGACCCTGGAACAGGCTGCCCAGGGAAGTTGTGGATGCCCCATCATTGGAAGTGTTCAAGGTTAGGTTGGACAGGTCTTTGAGCAACCTGGTCTAGTGAAAGATGTCCCTGCCCATGGCAGGAGGGTTGGACTAGATGGTCTTTAAAGGTCCTTTCTAACCCAAACCATTCTCTGAGTCTATGGTCTATTTCCATATAGAAGGTTTTTCTCTGTCTTTGAATCACAGTCTCATTTAGGTTGGAAGGGTATTCTTGAGATTCTCTAGTGCCACCCCTGTACTCAGGCAGGTTCAACTACTGGGGGTTTCCCAGGACTGTGTCCAGGTGAGGTTTGAAAGTCTCCACAGATGAAGACTGTGAAATCTCTCTGGGTAATCTGTTCTGGTGTTTGACCACCCTCACACTGAAAATGTGTTTCCTCATGTTCAGAACAAATAGCATTTGTGAGGTACTAAGTAGATGAGGTGCTAATAGAAACAAAATGGGAATATAGTAAATATGGGTTAGACTTGAAATATCCTACTTGTAACATTTCAGCTAAGTATTTATTAAATATGTCTGTATAGCAAGGAGTTTATAATTATTTTTTGTATGTCTTTAGGCTGTTGCGCAGTATTTGCAGTGTCGGTCATCAACACTGAACAGATAACTTTAACTGGCATTTGTTACCTTTTTTCTCAAATAGTTGCATGTAATATTTCAAACCTCCACACAAGATGTAACAGATGCAAATATATGTCTTGTTGATAAGTAGAAAAATCAGTTCTTTTTCATTTACACTGAGGAAAAAAATGGTTATTTTGATCTAGCCTTTGTTAAAAACAGGGTGCTAGATACCATTTCCAGAGTTTGTGTGAAAATTTGCATAGTGCTCTATTTACATACATACTGTCATGTTGTAGTCTTAATCTTCTGATAGGAATTTGCTACATGGTATATTTCAATATTTTATTGTATAGAAAGTTTTTTAAACTCTGTTTTATAAACACTTAGATTTAAAACTTCCTGGCATGCTTTTGATTGGGTTATCTGAATATAATGCTTCTTTAGCTCCATTTCTACTGAAATGTATCTTAATAGAAACTGTATCTTACATATTTGCACAGACTGACAATTCTTTTTTTCTTTTCTTTCCATAGGATAAGAAATGGGTTCTTAATCATGAAGATGTCACACTGGGAGAATTACTGGGCAAGGTAAGTAACCAAGTGAGCTAAATAACATTGAAATAAGTATATATTAATCATTAAGCCTATATATTTCCTGTTTGCTTTATCGTTTAAATTACTGTGGCATGCAATTTTTATATCAATTATTTTACTTTAATATGCAAGACAGCATTGTGCTTTAAATAAATGTAAATCACATTTACTGGTAAAATATATAATATGCGTGCTAAAAGTTGAACTAGCATTTCTCTTTTAAGCTAACTAGATTTCTATAAAGCATGATGTGGCTGGTTTACTTTGAGTGGCCTTACAAAAAAATGTTGGAAAATATAAACAAAGCTATAAATATTCATATTTATATATTTATATTAAAATTATATATAAAAATTGATATAATATTATTAAATCAATGTTGAAACAAATGTTTGTTGCTTTTGTATGATATATTGAATGTTTGGTAACTTCACAATCATATATGTAATAAATTAATTCTTGTATAGAGTAGTTTATATCACAAATTCTGCTTAGGAACTGTAAGTCTTTAAAATCAGGTAAGCCCTGTACTCACATTTTTAGCACCTTTGAACCTACGAAAACTGTTGCAAGTGCCACTCTGGACACAATGTTCCAAAAGATTTCCTAAAACCTGAAAAATAGGCTTAAATTGGGAGGAGGTAAATGAAAGCAGTAGTTGCCTTCTTACTATGATACACACTAAAAGAATTGATAAACTGTTCAAGAAATGGTGGAATTAAATACTGTCAGAAAATACTGTTACCCAGGATAAAATCTTTCTGGCAGCCTAAGATGACGAAAAGTATTATCTACTGGTGGGCAGAGCTCTGTCTGCATAAAATACAGGTACTGTGATGGCTTCACATTCTTAAACAGACTAGTAACAAGGGAGAAAAATAAAGATGTTTCAGGCATCAAAAAAGCTTTGTCATGCTAAAAAATAAATATGAATTAGTCTTCATGAGTAAAGACAGTTAAAGCAATCTGAAAATTTATTGATTTAGTAAACTGAATTTACAAGTGCATTGCATGGTTTTGGCACGAAGCATTTTTGATATTCAGTAAAGACAACTTAGTACTTAAAAGTGATTATAGAAGAATATGTTCTTTAAAAAATACAGGTTAAAAACTTTCTTGGAACACAGTATAAAACTATTATGCATCCAACTCTAAAAAGGTATAGTCAAACTAGAAAAGGTAAGAGTGACAGCATCCATATGACAAAATGTTAAATAAACTACAGCTGTTCACCATGGAATTGAGGAATCTGGGGGTCTATAAAATCTTGAGTGGCCTGGAAAAGATGAGGAGGAAAACAATGAAAGCTTAATGCATAAAGAGATGCAAACTCTAGAAGAGAGAAAGATTTTCCTTCACCTCAGGAGTGAATGGTCTGTTTATTTACTCAATACTAATTCTATAATACCCCACAAAATGAAAGTTATATGAAATTAACATGTTATATTAAAAATCATGTATCTAATAATAATTGAATATTTTAAATAAAGAAAAAAAGCTTTTTCAATACTTAAGTAGTCCTTAAGGTGGGTTCAGCTTTCACTGTTAAATACTTCTGACCAGAAGACTAGAGGAAAAGTGTGTTAGGAGTGACTCAGCTTCTTACCTTTGGGTACCTTATGCCATTTTAGATATCAGAGGTAGCGTCCTAGCTTTAGAGGTAGTGTCCTAGCTTTAGAAGTGCTCTTTTAGAAGGGCCGATTGCTGTCACAGATGATCCTATGCCTTGCTTGCCAGCTATATTTTCCTTACCCTAGGGTATGTTAAATAATACTGGAAACCTGCGTATAGGCCTAAATTTCTTCCCTTGTTACTAGCATCGCATTACTATTTTCCATCTGTGAGTTTCTTTTTCCCTTTTCTGTCTTCTTCCTTTGTCAATACCGTATTCAAATGCATGATGTAATGAAATCTTCATCACACATGAAAGAAAAGAAAACATTTCCAGCAGAGTTTGTTGTTTTTTAAAGTCCCATGCAGCCCCAGATACCAGGACACAGAAGTGGAATTCATGTGGAAATTTGTCAGACATAGCTTTAAAACTGAGTTGTATTTATTCTTCAGAAAATACAAAACTCAACTAAAAGTATAAGATCCTCAGTTTTCTTTTTTTTTTCTTCTCTTGTTTTTTTTCACTGATACCAGTGTTTTGTTATATACATCACAATTTCCTTCTTCCTTTGATTTGTGTCCTAATTAATTTTTCTTTGTTTTTATTTAAGTAAAAAATACATCTGATGGAGATTATTCTATGGTCTTTATTATTTCAGTTTTCTTCTATGAAAGGTAAAAAAAATAAACAACTTCCCCTGGGGTGTGTTGTTGAAGACCTAAAAAATCTGATTGTATAAGGAGCTGCTTCCTAAAGTCTTGTCCAAATGTAAGGCATTACATACTTGCCTTTATAGAGCAGCACTGAGCTTAGCTTTTAAAAAAATCACATAACTTTTTCAGCGCAGACACAAAAGTACCTTTTTTTGCTATGGTTTTAATTTGTGATCAAAATTAATATTCAGTGTTTTCATTTTTCTTATTTTGCATTTTTTCTTTATGTGAGAATGTTCCTGTTATTTCAATGTGTTTTCTCCTAGTTTCACCGATCATCTTTAGGTCTCTTACAGACTGCAAGTTAGAAGTTACTGATAAAATACAGTAGTGTTAATATGAAAGTACAGGAGTAAGAATAAGATAAAAGTACTACTACCAGTGTCTGTTGACTTTACTAAGAGGTTTTATGATAAAATTTTAATTACACAATTAATGTTGTTTTTTCTCTTTCAGTAAGGTTAAAGTAGAACTCATACGCTGTGTCTGTATATTAGATGTACTATGTCTGTGTGAACTACATTGTGTTAGGGGCAGATACTGGAATAAAGCCTCATTTGGCTTCATAAACACATTTCAAAGTTCCGTTCCAGTTACATTAGCTGTCTGCATTATTTTTCTGGGGATTTGTGAAGATTTTGTTTACTTAGAATATTTTTTTTCCCTGATTTCAGGGTAATTTTGGTGAGGTGTATAAGGGAACATTAAAGGATAAAACTCCTGTTGCTGTAAAAACTTGTAAAGAAGATCTTCCTCAGGAACTGAAAATAAAATTCCTGTCAGAAGCCAGGTAGGCTCTCTAAACTGAATTGAAAGATATACTTGTTGTGAGGGGTTTTTTTGAGTTTTATTACTAGAAGGATTTACAAAATCTGACCTTCAGAAAAATTCAAATAAGCAGTAGTCAAACTTTCCTTCTTTTCTTTCCCTCAGTACATTCCACAACTGTTGCCCTGGTAACTAAACATAGGCATTTTTAATGTGTGAATGCAGTAGCATCTGCACTTACTGAAACTACCTCTTTGGCAAAGCAAGCTATGCCTATAAAACACAATTTTGTTGTTATAAGTGCTTCCATTTAGAACTTCTTCTGAGATGTGCCATGAGGAATGGGATAAGAAGACTGGAAGATGCTGTTAATTTAAATGTGATTATACCAGTCATAAATCTTACCTTACATGCATGACTAAAAGATCTGATCAAACGTGGCTAGGTTACCATATAGACCCAGTTTAGTAATTTTCTCTTTGTAAGAAGAGTTCACTCCAGTAGAGATATTGTATGCTGTGTCAGGCAGCATGTGATTGCATACTTATTTTTCAAATTACAATCGTGCCACAATATGCTACATATTCTGAATGTAGGCTGATGTAGATAGGTTGGTTCTGAGACCTCAGGGTAGAGGGGTGTATTGAGATAATTTCACAATTGTTTAAATTAACTTGCTCCCTCTTGCTAAGAAGCTTCATATGTTTTCATTTTGACTCCCAAACTAGTGTGATCAATATGGAAAAGTAAAAGATACTATCTACATGTAGAGAATGAAGATCAGCCACTGTTACCTATTGAATAATTTTAAACAGCTCATAACTTGGAAACTGCAGAAATACTTCATTTGTTAAGCAGCCTGCCTCTAATGGAGCAGTGTTAGTCTGAACAAAAAAAGAAATGTGTTCTCACTAAATATGTATGTACCAGGCAGGTTAGTATTTTATTCTTAGTCCTAGGAGAAGGAGGAGAAAGAGGAGATGCTTTAAGTCAGCAAATAGTAGAAGAAACATTTAAGTTATAATGTCTCTGTAGAATTCTTCCTTGCCCTTCATTTCACTTATAAATCACAGCATGCTGGTTTAGGCTGCAAATGATCTTATTAAAGTACTATGTAAGAAGATGCAAATGTTTTCATTTAATTACCCAAATTAAAATTGCTGTCTTTATATTAATCTAAAACTTATTGTATTAATTAATCTCTTAAAGTAAAATTGGAATGAGTGTATTTTTGAGAAGTGCAGCAGGGAAGTGTAGAGGCATGCTGTGCATGCTTTTTTGATGTAGCTCTGCTTCTGGTCAGCCACTGAAATGCTATTTAATTACAAGAGTTCTTGAGAAACTGCAAACCTGTCAGGCCATTCTTTAGTTATATAGAAAAATGTTGTGTAGACAAATGGTAAAATTATGACAAGACTAATACAGTGTTCAATCTTGATTTATTAGTGAATTGGTACGCCCTTCTCTTAAAACAGAATGATGATTGATCTGTTACACTGATTTTTTTTCTTTATGATAACAGTAATGACATGTTCCATTAAAATAAGAGTAAGGTTTTAAGATATTTTCATACAATATTTAATCAGTTTGTAAATAAAGTATATTAATAAAATAAACTTAACTGTGTGTTTTGCAGAATACTCAAACAGTATGATCATCCTAATATTGTAAAACTTATAGGAGTTTGCACACAACGACAACCTATTTATATTGTTATGGAACTTGTTCCAGGTAATTTTTTTCCTTTTTTTTTTCAGCATGTTGTCATAGGTATTGTTTCCATAATGTAAAATGTATTGGTTTTTTTTTGTCTTTGTCTGTATTCATATGACTGATATCGAAAGTCACCTGTGTTGTGAATCTTTGGAAATACTAGGTTCTGCTAGCTTTGAAATGGAGTGAGGTCCACAAATCTGTTGCGAGTTTTTCTGTAGCCATTCAAGACAACAGAATTTGCTGAACTTAGTTCTATCATCATTTAAGTCCTGACAAGGCATTACATGGTATGTCCTTTAACAACAGAGTTATATAGAGAAAATGTTAAGATGCTTGTATTTAAAGAAACTTCATGCCTGGGTAATGTTTCAATTTTAGTAACTCAGATTTTGGTCATCTTTGGTTATATAAGAGGTTTTGTCTTTACCAAAATATATCGTTTAGTTTACAGGTTGCTATTAATTTACTTTTGGAATCTTAAGCTGATGTTATTCAGCAATGGCTGGAGAGAATTTCAAATTGTTGGGATGATACCAGCTTTTGGGCAATTTTACCTTTTTGTTGGTTTTTTCAGCAGCTGGAAAATGTGTGGGTTTGGTAGCCTTCAGTACTGCTTAATATGCAACACCATATTTGTTTTATATACCACTGGATTTGTCTTCAAAGTTATACAGCAAGCTGTTTTAAGAACTGTTTCATTTATGAAGACTTGGGTCGTTTATAGTTCTTGAGTACTGGCTTTAGTACAAGAGCACTGAAGAAATCTTTGACCTGTTGAAATTTTCTGCCTTTATTCCATTAGATTATATTAGATTATTGTATTTATACATGTGATTAACTTTATTAAAATGGAGGCTAAAAGCAGTGTCTTGGGGTTTTAAGGCATACTTTGGTAATCAGCTTCTCCAGACATCTCTGAAATAAAAATAAATCCTGATCTTTTAACACCTTTATCATTCTTGTTCAGGGGTTTCAGAGCCTAGGACAAGTTGTTGAAACATACTACATACTAATACAATTCAAGGAGGAATTAGTAGGAACCTTCCTCTGATTCTCATACCTATTTTGCAGTCCGAGGCTAGCCAAAAATTATTCTGTCTCCTGGCTTCAAATTTGCAAGAAAGTTCTTAATTCTTATCCTGTTTTGCTGGTCTGTAAGTCCTCTGGCTATCTTCCATGCATGCCTGCCCACCCTCATAAACACTGTACTATGTTCAAGCCATCACATTTTTTCCTTTTCTTTTACACCTTGGCTAACACACCATGACACTGACCAAATCATCTAGAAACGATGAGGATGCCAACTCCAAAGAAGTTGGCATAGGAAAGACAAAACACTTACTTACATCAGTTCAGAGAAGCCGTAATTCTGATGTTAATGGTTTCCTGTTTTCTAACAGCAAGTTTGGTTGAGATTACCTAGAATAATAATTAGTGCTCTGATTTGGTATTTAATGCTTCTGTTTGAAGAACAGAATAGTGGTAGGCTTGTTGACTTGCACTCAACACTTAAGTTTCTCAGTACCTGCTTAGTCTGTGTTTTGTTTTAAATGTGTTCATGCTTGAAGGTCTTCAAGCAGTTTAACTCTGGCATTCTTTTTAATAACTAAAAATGACATGATTTAGCTTAGCATTGTATTCTGTAAATGTAGGCTGAGAAGGCATATAATTAGTAAATGCCTGATAGGTTTTTCCCTGGGGAAAATATTAGAAACATCTCCATAAAAGATGGAATTTCTCCAGTGTTTTCTGAGTTCTGTTTAATGTTTGCACTTTTTCTACTGCTTTTATATCCCAAATACATGTAGGCTATACACTTGCTGTGTCTTTTGAGAGTGCTATGGTGTGGCTCAGTAGCAGCTACTTCTGCTTTTCATTCCAGATTCAGACTTCACTTCAGATTCTTAATTTGTTCAGGTATTAAAAATGTATTTTGAAACTTAGCACTTTATGTGGAGAGGTGCTATTCTGTTAGTCATTCTGTCATAAACTGTGTCTGCAGAGAAATCTTTTTCCTTTGTTGCAAATGTAAATGGGATTAAAAACTATGCATCTGGATAAAGTAATCAGTGAAAGCAATAGAGAAAGTGGCAGATGCATATTTAAGCATCTGTGCATCCATTGTTACATGCAAAAATAACCCAGATGTTGCCAAGAGATAACAGGGAAATAAAGCAAGTTATCAAAGACAATCACCCTTGGTAGGTAGATCCCCTTTCTTGTTGTGTGTGTTAACAAGTGACACGTGTCCTAAAGTAAGAATCACACTGATAAAGAAATTTCAAGACAGGTGATGTAGCAAGGATTAACTGAAATAATAAATAAGGTAGCAGAGCATGATGCAGATACATAGGTAAAGTGAAAAGGTAGGTGAGAAATTATGTATGTTAATGAAAAAGAACTGTCATTTACTTTCTATTCACTTATTTGCTGTTTGTCATACTGATCTCACTATCTATGTCTACCCAGTGTCAATTCATCATAGATTACTCCAGTACAGAAAGGCTTGATTATCTCTTTTGCAGTTCACCATGTGTCAAAAAATGAGGGAAACATCTTAATGTAATGAGTATCTGTATGATATAAATCCTCTTTAAGGGATGCATATGTGGAAAAATACATCGTATCTCCCTGCCATTGGCTGGGTTGTTAGGGGCCCAGTCTCTTCTCTTCTCAGTCTTGTCCTGCAGGTCTTTCTGCAGGAACCTCTACAGGTGGGAAGGGGAGGAACATCCTGTAAGCAGAATGTGGCATCTTTTTCTAGAGTTAGGTGGGACTACATTACTCTAGAACTTCTAGCTTCTCGGACAACATCTAATGAAAAAAAACAGTGCTTTAAACTGAGAAAGGTGTTTTTATGATGGTACCACTGATCATGACAAGCTTAGAATGCTTTATCCACTAGATTGATAAAATAGGAGTAAGAGTCTTAATGATTTTTAAAAATTAAGCTACGCATGATTCTTATATCAAGTTAAGAGACTCTGGTAAACAATTTCTAATGAGGACTCAGAGTTCATAAAAATATTTTAACAAAGGTGTGTTTTACAGTTGTCTAATAAAATATGCCAAATGACCATCACAACATAAGCTTCTTTCTTACATTTTAAAGAACATTTATCAGGCAATTTGCATTTTAATAGAGAAAAAAAGCTACTGGAATATTTTTTAAAGAGCTGAGTGTTCCTGTTTTCCAGGTAAGCAACTGGTACTATTGCCCAAGACTTTTATAATAAATAGTTTCTCTGAATACAGAGGAGCTTATTCTGCCAACTGTTTTTTGTTCTTTGTGACACGCATACCACAAATAAAAATCTCAGTAAGTTGTGCTGGCTACCTCCTAATAAGAAACCCCAATCAGTATTCTAAAGAGCATTATTTGGGTCGTAGGTCCTTCTATTTTGTGTAGGACAGTATTTATTGTATAATCTAGATTTATTATTACTTTCTAAAAGCTATTATTCTAATTGATAAAAAATAAACTAATCAAAATATTCTCTGTCATATATAAACACAAGCTAAAATGCATGCAGCAACAATATCCTTCATATGTACATGGAAAGTTACATGTATAGAAGGGATGTGACATAAAACTGCCATTCATTAATTTAGAATGAGTTACCAAAAAATGCAATTAATTATTTTTGAAATCCTAAGCAAATTGTTCTGCCTCTGCTCCCCTCACCTTCCCAAAATTGCTAAGATAGCCATTGAAATTGAGTCAATGAATCCTTAATACTTTTTCTTATTTATATTTTATATATTTACAAGTTAACAGAGCTCTATAGAAAAATCTCATTTGCAAGCTTAAGTTATGCTAGCTAGTTGCTGTGAAAAAGCAATTTAGCAAAGCAGATGGTTTTAAAATGTTGATTTGTGATTGCATAATGGATAAATTTGTAATAAACTTTAAAGCACTCTTGCAAATAATTAATTTTATTCTTTTTTACCTAAATTACATTGAAATATTAACTAAAAATAACTACTGCCCAGATCCTCACAAGGGCCCAATGCTGAAGTTGCTGTGTGGCTTCTCATCTGCCATGTAATAAAACCCTGAATTTTACAGTGGCAAAGCTTTTTTCTGTGAATTTTGTAGTAGATTAGGAACAGAGAAAACAAGTTTCTTTGGAAATTATCTTTGTTACCACATTTTGTTAATAGCAAACTTCTCATAGAGATTTCCTCTTCTTTTTTGGTAGTTATGACTTTTTCTCTGTGACAACTGTAGTTACCAGTTTGAAAATATTAAGACGGCTAGAAAGATAGAGAATTGGAGGAGTGCAATACCCATGCATTTATATGCTGATTTTTTGCATGCATTTTGTGTTCCTGATAGAAATTGGACTTCTATTTATTTTTTGCTGTGCACTTACCTTTGCTCATATTTTCCGATTTCATATTGCTAGCTTCTACTCTTCACATTCTATTAGGACTCTTTATTTAGGATGGGCCTGAACAATGCATATGTGCATGCCTTCTGCACTGATGTGGTGAGATGTGCTGGTTTCTAGGTACAGACACTCAAGTTATCTTAGCTCCCTGGGCATGTGGTGTGATGTCCTGAGCCAGAGAGCACATGGTATGACATCCAGAATTAGTGTAATTTCTTGTAGAGTTCTCTGCACAGTGAGCCATACCATCTAATTTGTTGAGCATTTGCTGATCATCTGCGTAGCATATGCACAGTAAGTAGGATGCATCCAGTGGAGGACTGTGTTCTAATAGTAAGCAGTTATTCAGATAAGGAGCCTGTAGACTTGGTTTATGACCCCGGGCTTTACCTTGCAGCAATACTTGGAGACAATACAGTGCATAAGGTCTCCCTACTGATTCTGACTCCAGTGAGGCTACTAAATAAAGAAAAAGAGTGTTTGACTGCCAGTTTCTTCTGTCTCCACTGCCCAAGAGCAGATTTCAGATGCTGTCTTAGCACATAGCTAATGAGAACTCCGTGCCAAAAAGGCATGTTTTATTTTACAATACAGTGAAGTAAATCTTACTGTAATTGCAGTCTCATGCAGTGAGTTTTAAATCCTGTATTGAAGGAATAGAAATTATTCAGATCAGCTCCAGGAGAAGCAGAGTACAACACTTAAGCTGATATATGCTGCCCAAGGTTTTTATACCTTTCAAAACTTCTGCTTGGAAAAATTAGACTATTGGAACCTGTTAGTATTATGAAGAACCCTGATAATCATATAGTTGCTATAAGTTATTTTCTTTGTTATATTCTTTTTTTTCTTCCTACTTTATATCAAAGTGTTGGCTAAGTTGGTTTGATAAGGTTTGTTGTAAAGGTGGTATTTGATGGAGGGTTTTTTTCTGGTATCTTCTGATCTAAAAATATGAATACTGCATTATTTCATGATGTAATACAGAAACTTTTTAATAATCTGTTGTGATAGGTTTGAAGTATTCACGTTATCCAAAGAGAGGCAGAAGAAGTTAAAGTGAGAATTGCTAATGAATTTCAGGAAAAGAAACCCTGTATGTTGTGATTTGAAAAATGCTTGATGTTAGTATAGAGCCGTGAGTTTGTATTGTCATGTGGACTTGACCAACCTGACTGAAAAGTAATGCAGTACAGGTGGGATACTGGTCTTAAAATTGTTCAGTGAGGTTGCTGCATATTTGAGACTGTGAATGCGGTCCTTCACCACAGGAATGTTTAAAAGCAGATAAGCCTTTGTCAGGGATGGTTTCCAAAATGAGGAACAGCAGAACTTTGTGTAATAGTATGGTTTTGTAGTACTGTGTAAGGAAGCAGTTAACTTTCTGTGATGCCACATCAATCTAAGAAAACTGAACATTTTACTCATCTTTTCTGGGTTAATTTATTCATTTTTCTTTGCTCTGTGCCTGTTTTCCCAGTGTTTTTTTGTGCTTTATCCTGTGTTCACCTTAAAACTGAAGAAAGTGAGGTAATTATGAGGAGCTGCTTTGGTATTCAGAACAGGAAAAGAACAATTTGCTGGTGTCTCTTAAGGCCACACAGGGCATAAAGGAGTTTTCATAACAGCTCATTTTTAGCAAATTTAGATGATGATCAGAGAGACTATCTGGAACACTGCTAGCATTATCTGTAAACTGGCCAGAGTCCAGACTGATAACCTGAGACATATGGATGCTGGATTTTGATAGAGTGTAGAGAAGATTATCAGGAAAATGGTGAAGGGTTTGAAAAAAACTGCTTCCTGTTCTTTTCTCCTTTCAAAGTGAACTCAGCATCTTTTCATGGAAAAAGACAGGAAAAGAAGAAACTAGAATACCTTTCTCTTTTACCCTTCCTCACTATTATCTTTCTGGTCCCACCTTCTCTCTTAGTGATCATGGATCTTTTTATCATATTTCTACTTTGAGAATAAGGGATTTTAATTGACTGAAACACTCAGGATCACTTAACTGTGTTTTCATCTGCCCTTAATTTATCATGCGGTCTCCAGTGTATTCAAAAACAAATTGCAGGGGTCCCTTTAAACTTTGCATGTTTTTTTTCTCTTCCTAGGTTTAGGGGAAAAAACAAAAATTGAATGTAATCTGTAAAATGCAAAAAGCAATCCCATGCCACAAAATTCTTTCTTCTTCTTTATGTTCATTTCAATTAACTTGAATTTTAGCTTGCCCTGAAAGGAGAATTTAATTTAGAGGTAGGAACTTGGCATGTTCATGAACTGTGTGTTCTAGAGTGGGGCGTTTGGAAGATAGATGTGTGATCCTGTGGTGCAGTCACCACTTTATGCAACTATTTCAGCAGTTTATCTTGTAGAACCTTCAAAGGTACCTGCGTGCCTCCAGCAAAAAGTCTTCACAGATTGTCAAGATAAGCACCATCATCGTGTCTGCACCAGCTCTCTCTGGAAAGATTTGTCTAATTGACAGTAGATGCAAAAATCTTAGATGTCCCAATGATTGTTTCAAGGCAGTAGAAGGAATCTTGTAGTCACATTTTTTGTGAACTAACCCTTTTAGCTGTTGGATTGTTTATTCACAAGCTGATAGCCTACTTTCTGTTTCAAGATTCTATATATTTCAACATTTTTATAATCAACATAGTTAAAATTACATCTCCAGAAATATTTTGAAAGAATTTTCTTTCTGCTACGTCAGGCAAAATTTTTATTATATTATTTTATTCAAAAATAACCAATTAGAGAATCTGTCTTGTCTCTTGAGTCTTAATTTAGCTTCCTTTAGCATACATGTTATGATAATATAATAAATTATGTAGATATTATATATTACGATATTGTGAAAACTAGATCTCCTTTCTGTACCAGATCCTTACCTCATACAGTTCTGAACAGATTTCCAGAAGTTGTTTCTTGTTTCCAAATCCATTTGGTGGACCTTATTTAGTCTATTCTATCAGTGTTCTGCTCTGAGTGTGGTTCCCACACCCTCTCCCCAGTGGGCATTTCTGGACGTTTTGCACTCTAAAACTAAATTTGATAATAGATGCATGGTTACAAAAAAAGCAAGTCCCTACTTAGCTGGACATGGAGTTTGGGTGCCTTGTTCTATTTAGGCTTGTGCTGACATACATTAGAGTAGATTTGCTGAACACTTGCAGCTGGAAACAGGTTGATCTATGCTTGTACATGTAAGCAGCTATGAGAACACCCAGAAATCTAATAGTATGGGAAGGTTGTCTGAATTAGGTTTCAGCTGTGTATGTTTGCCTTCATATATCATATCTAGACATATGTAGCTAGCTTTCAAAGTGGAGTTCAGCAAGGTCATAACATCCATCTTTGCAACTGGATAAGGTAACCTGTTCAGATTTGTGCTGAATCATTTGGGATGCAAATTGCCTATGCCATTGATGCAGAAACAATTCAGAGGTGACAGGTTTTATTAGCTTGGGTGCAGCACTGCTTGGTTTCAGCCACACTGGTTCCTGGGCACGTTCAGAAAGAGTATAGCCATTTCTGTAGTGCTTGTAACAGGATCTGATAAGCCATTCTTAACCCAAGCTCTGGGGTTACCTCTACATCCTGTTCATGCTATCTTACCTGCAGCTGGGTTTGGTCCAGCTTGGCTTACTCACTCCATCTCTTCTGAAATTAAGGTGACTCCATTGCTACCTTCTGTATGTTACAGCACTTTTTATTTCCATGGGGTATATTAGATCAGAAGCATTTGTCAATAAAGCCCAGTATTGTGCCTGACCTATCAGGCCCTCTTTTTGCCCTTTGTTGGAAAAGAGGGTTACACGGCATGAAGTGGAGAAACTCCTACAGATCCATTGTAGCTGGTGCTAAGGTAGAGCTGGTACAACCTTCTATATCTTAACTGACTTTAATGGAATTACTCCTATTTTCTGTGTGTAGTGATACTTTAGCGTATAGCACCAAACCACAGCTAACTCCATGTACTTCTGCTGTTAGTTGCACTGAAGCCAACAAGCCCATTTATAACCAAATTCTCAGTGCTGACACTGAGGTATGTATAATTTTTTTTTATATGATGTACAATGTCCATATTATCTCAGCTTTTTTGCTACATAAATTATCGTCTTGAATAAAAGAGTGTTGATGCTAAGGCTAGCTGAAGTATGTGTATGCTGTGGCTTACCTGAGCCTAAGGTTAGCCCTGCTGTCTCTGAGGTACAGCTGATTTCATACACAGTCCTGGAATGCTGATCGATGCTGAAAAAAGGTTGACTTTCAGTTTCACATGTGATTCAGCTGCTGTTTTTTCTACTTTGTATGGTGGGATTTTTTCTGTTTCCTTCTTCTAGAGGCAGTGAGATCTCTACAGAGATCATTCAGGTCCTTAAAACTTTATAAAGTTTTGCATCATCTGCCACATTGGTTGTATTATGCATCCTCAGTAGCTGACTTTTGCCAGCAGATTTCAGACCTGTGTCCTACCTTACGGTCACATCCTGAATCTTTACTGCATGCTGTCAAAAGTCAGTGCAACCAAAAAAAAATGGTCAGTCACATTCTAGAGTTCAAATTAGAGATAAGGTGCAGATTTTTAGCAGTAATCGTGACTGTCTGGCTTTGTTTTCCATTCAATTCTTCTTTTTTATTCTAGTCAGATAAGTTATCTGGCTCAATACCCAGCTGTTGCTAAAGCCACCTTCTGTCTACCCTACAGTTTCTCTTCACACAAATATGTGCCCTGTCTGTTTCTCTAGTTTCTGTCTCTTACTTTATCCTTTCTTCTTGCACTCAGCTAAGCTTCCAGCTTCCAGCTTCCATTTTTCTTTGTCTCTGCTTCTCTGCAACATGCCATGCTTCTGCCTCTGCCACCTCTCTCTTGTTGGGCCCATAACCCTATGAACCAGACAGACACCCTCCCATGGATTCCTTCTCTCCATATATGTGTGCAACTTCACCCTCTCCCTCTCAGCCCTCTTGTAGTACACATGCACATGCACACATACAGACCCCGTTTCTTCTTCCTCTCTTCCCTTCTTCTTAGTCTTGCACATTCACATGTGCCTCTGCTTCCCTATTTGCTGCATGGTTCCCAGCTGTGAGGATAATAGGAGAAGAGGGGGAACTGTCAGATTCCTTTGTTGGGGTGCAGGTGGTGGTGATTAAAAAAACCTTGTTCCTTAGAGCTTCTTTATTTGATAAAACAAGACCAAAGCCCCACTATACAGCCTTCTTTTATTGTAACATTTGAGACTAGAGTTTGATTTTATCTTTTCAAATATTTTAGGTTTTGATGATACTATATTTTGTATCAAGATTTTACAAAAATCAATCAGCAAGTAGATGAAACTAGAAAATCTGTTTGAAAACCGAATAAAACCAACCAGACATAAAAAGTCAGCAAAGTGTTTTGGTAGCTGCAAGAACTTCTGTATGCATCTTACTTCTTTAGTTTTATTTGTTGGTATTCCTTCATATTATTGTTTTTGCTTTACCTAGAACAACTTTCAAGTTAAGTATCTATTATTTAATGTGTCTGCATTTAAGAAATGTTCATTGTTTTTCTTTAGATTAAAAAAAAAAACGTCCTTCATATATGTTCTGTTTCGCATGGGCTATCACGACTTTGGAATCCTTTTCAAGGCTAGTGATTATTGTTTTTTAAGCATAGTGCAATTACAGGAATTAATGAAACAAAATTGAATGGAAGACTTTGTGGGGGAAGATGATTCTCCTTTTAGTTAATTTCTGAAGTAGGTTGTATCTACCCACTCATAGTCCTATGTTCTCATAGCCACGATTCTAAAACAGAGTCCAAGTAGTCTGGGCAGGATTATCTTGTGCAGCACATAGGACAAGGGATGCTAGCTATTGATGTCTCACTATGATTTCTGGTTTCTTCTTGAGAGGTGATCACAGACTTGGTTTTGGACAGGCTTTTGCCATTTGGGAATAAGTAGTTAGTGTGGTTGGATCATTGGCTGCACACTCTAGCTTATTTGACCCACCTTACATGTAAGGCAAAGTTGCTAACCATTGTCAGTATTTTCCTCATGCTGAATACCACATGTCTATAGTCTGCCATCCCATTAAAAGGAAGTGAAATAGTACATATAATGTGTCGTAACCTTCATCTCAACTTCATTTTATAGTAGTGTAGTTATTTTGTGCTAGTGAGTCATCTCCATTGTGGCCTTATCACAGGTCTTCTGCTAAAAAGTCATCCACATTGCAGTCCTGGTGCAAGCAACAACTTCTCTGTGTTTACGTGTTTGTTGCTGTTTATCATGTCCTTCGCTGTCAATGCACACCATTCTTTTAACTCTTGGGTTTTTCTTTGATCTTTTCTTTTCAAATACATGCGTTTTCACATGCATTTCCACTGATACTTCATTACTACCTTTGTTAATATTACTATAGCAAAACTTCGCATGATTATAGCAACTTATATGTTTTTTTCTGTAAGCTCCCTTGATTTACTGTTTTCATTCAAGTAATGCCACAATTTGTCAAGATTGGAAGACTTTCACATTTATAAAGGCATTATAAGCTTTGCTTAACAGAAAAAATGAAGTTTTAACTGGATTTCACGTTAGTACTCTGTAGGCAGTTGAAAAACCTTAGGCTTATTTACAGTTTCTGTTACTACCTATGTAAACTTAAAAAAAAAAAACAAAAAGTGAAAACTCTACATTGCATACATACAAATAATCCATGAGTTGAAAAGTGAAGGCACACTATTTTAAGGAAAATGAGTGCTTCAGCATTTCTAAACCCTTACATTTTTAAGTTTGTCAAATAGCTGCTTACTTTCTTAAAAAACTATGTTCTAGAATTGCTACAAATGCATGTTTACTTTTTTAAATTCATAGTTTTAATTAGATGTGTTTGGGTTCATTTTGTTAATAGTGTATGTGGGATTGAGATACTGGGCAATAAAGAATCTCTAAATTTCTTTCTGTATGTTAGTCAAAAGACTGACTATATGAATCTTCAAATTTATAAATACTTAAATACAGGTGCAGATAAAGGTCATTTAAATAATATTATAATAGCTTACAGAATAATTATGAATATTGAATCATGGAGCTTATTTCTGTTAGGTGACCATTAAGTGATATGGCCAGAAGCATGCTGCATCTGCATGACTAATGTGTGTATAAATGTAAGAACAATTAAGTCAACTCTTTAAACAAACTGCTACTTAACAAGGCTGTTTAGTAAAGGAAATTCTGCCACTTTATTAAAGCTTATATGTAAATGATAATATATATAATTCCATATCATTCTTAATAATTGCTATTATGTTAGCACATTTATTAATATTTGTATAAATATTGTTTATAACATTATAAAAATTGTGTTATACTATATAGAGATATAATATATAAATAACATATGTCTATATATTAATAAGTGGGAGATTTCCCACCATAATTTCAAAACTATATTTTAGTTATGTTCAGTGTCAATAGTCACTATCAAAATAATGCCAAGAGTGCCTAGAACAAGAAGGTAACTACCATTTTGGGCACCAGCTCAGGAGAACACTGAAGTATGTCCTCAGAATTGATTGTAGATGTCATTAAAGTCAGAGATCGCCATAATTAAATATTTTGTAAATGGATTTAACATATTTCATTGCTGTTTCTTCTGTTTTGATTTCTTCTCATAGATCACAGATAGTTTTTTTTCTCTTGCAAAACTTTAGCTTACTTTGTGTGTGCCATTAAGTGAACTCTTATATTGCCCTAAGATACTACTTAACATTCAGCATAAAGTTCATGCTATAAAATATGGCCAACACTAGGAGATGCTGCTACGTGGTATTTTCACTCTCTTAAAATTTCTGCATGTAATGAGAAATAGTTCACATTCACAGGAAGAGCTGTTTTCAGGAATCCAATTATAGCAAGCTACTCTCATAGAGCTTCTGCTTATGTATACATTTTATCATCTACTTAGTAAAATAATTCTATTGTATTAGGCAGACACTCCAGTACTGTTACTTATCCTCCTGTAAAGCCAAAACAGGCAGTCGATTTCTGCTTGGTGATAATACTATAATAGTCTAATTATTTCTGTAGTACTTAGAGTGGTTGGAGCAAACCTCATTTCCTGCTGCTGTTGTGTGCCATTAACTGAAGTAACAAGTAGCCCTGTAGAACACAATGGAAATTCCACACATAAAAGAAAGTATTACTTACTATTGTGTACTCATGTAGTTTTGTTTCAGTTGTTTCATAGCCTTTATTGGTCTGTTTATTTCATTTCTATCAACAGCTATTATATTGGAGATAATGCTTTGACACTATATGCTGCAAATAGTGAATTAGGGCTTTTTATATTTAAACTTGTTTTAGGAAGCACGTTAAAATATTATGTAGCCACAGTTCTATGCTGAAGGGTTTGTAGTGAAATCCTCTTTAACTCAGCTTTGAAGGTATTACTGTGGATGCTTTCCTGTGAAGATGAATAACTGGAACATTGGCCACAGTAGACAGTAAAAATCAGAATTTAATAGTAATTCTGTTAGTTAAAGGACAGCCACTTAAGTCTATGGAGGTATCACAATGATGAGGATAATCAGATTTAACCTGAAGTGACATATCTTGCACAGAATGAGATGTATATCACCATGCTCTTGTATTTTGTCTGCAACTAATGGTGCTTTCAAATCAATATTGAACAGGTTTTAAAAGATATTTTAGTCATCTCTGTGCAAGGACAGATACAAGAAAACAGAACTGCTAGTGAAAACATAACCTTTGCTGACTTTTTTTCGCTATTGAGACTCTGAGGCTGATTAAGATAATTTTACTAAAACTCTGTTTTGATGTCAGGCATAAAATACACTGTATACAGCTTGATTATACTGTACTGGTTTTGCTCAATACTCTAGAAGTTTATACAGTACATGACAAACACTGAAAATTAGCAGGTCTAAATCACTTCCTGATGGTATGATTGCATTGGGAAGTTACAGGCTTGTGCTCTGCAGGTTTGACACATTCTGATGTAAGGAACTGACCAGCTTTTAATCCTGTCCAGAAATGAACTGGTGAAAATTAGGATCTTAATCTGATTGCCTGAGCATATTAGAAACAAATTTATAACTTGTATTGTTTCTAAATTTTTTAATGGATATGGTTAGCTTTTCTTTTGATACCTTGTTATCTTTAGTGGCTTGTTATTTGAGAACAGATTTTTTTACTGTTGATTGTGGAGAGCAGTACCTCATTTGTACAAATAATGTATACAAATTGTGAGGAATAAGAGTTTAGACTCATACTGATGTTGTTATAATGCCTTTTATAAATGGACCTTTCTTACTTAGGACTTGTTCCTTCACTTTTAGTATATCTGTGTCAGAAGGTGTGTTGGTTTTTTGTTTTAGTGTATCAAACTGAGCTTACCTGTCTTTTCAGTTCTTCCTGCAGTAAGTTGTTAGAAATTCTCAGTCTTCAGTACTGGAACATTGATTGATTGAGGGTATAGGGGTTTTTTAGGATGGTCTTATATGTTTTTTTCTGTAAGCTCCCTTGATTTACTGTTTTCATTCAAGTAATGCCACAATTTGTCAAGATTGGAA
>JANZLQ010000079.1:24047134-24066144 GCA_026212715.1 Elanus axillaris | reverse complement strand
CTGGGTAATGGTCCTGGGCACCCAGCTCTAGGTGATCCTGCTTGACCAGGGGGCTGGACCAGATGACACCCAGAGGTCTCTGTCAACCTCAGCTGTTATATGATTCTGTGAAAATAGGGTGTTTTCTGGCTTTCCTGTAATATTACTGTGTTTACAAAAAAAGGAATCAAGCAAAACTGGATTCAGTGGGTTTTATTTATAGTTTATCAGGCGTTTTCATTAAGGGACGCCCTATAAAGCCATCATATCCAGGTTGTTTGTACTAAAAGCAAGACGAATAAACAAAGCAGTCAGCTCTTAAGGTGCTAATGCAGTTTACAATTACTCCAACTTAATATTTGAAGGGTATTGGAGTCACACTTCATAACCACAGATTTTTTCTTCAATATTCTCTTATTTTGTTTCTTACAGTATGAAATATAAATAGAAATGGCCTCCTAAGAAAAGCACATATGAAACTTTTAATATATCGTGTCTTCTCACACTGCTAAGAGAGGTAGTACATAAAATTGTGTAACAGTACATTATTTGCAAAGTTAGAAGGAACAGAGCCCATAGAAATGGCTGGCTACACACTAGCAAATAAATACTCAGATGTGGAAAGCTCCAATTTGATTTTTTGTCTTTGCCTGCAACAACAAAATACATTTTAGAAAAAAATCTTTAATACAGTTATATAAATCAGAACGTGGCATTGCAGTGTTTATATAATGTCTCTCCTGCTTCTCTTTGTCCTAAATCAGTTCTTCAGAAACTTTTTTTGCAAACACAAATTCCCTTTTGGAAATCCTCCACGCTGACCCCTTCTCCTCCTCAGACAACAGAAAGCAACTTTTTTTTCTCCAAGGAAGAAGACTGTGAAGTCACAGTAATAGTAGCATATGTTCCACTGCCAGTGTCAAATACACAGTTAACATTGCCCAAGAAGTAGAACACTTTGTTACCCCTCCAAACACATCAGTGTAGAATTTAAGAAACACCACTGTAAATTAATTACTCTCATGTAACTAATAGGACCTAGCCTTTTTTTTTCACAACTTTATAAACACCTACAGCAACCATTCTGCGATTAGAGAAGTACATTTATCACAAATATCAATTATTTTTGTCAACAGTTTTCATATAAGTCTGTATTTAAGGTACACTGGTGAGGATTTTGGGTGTATCAAAAACATGCTCTGCAGCTTTCACTTTTAAGCACCTAGTATTTACGGGGAGTTAGGGAAACTGTATTTTGAAAGGTGAGTTCTACCTTTTTCTTAGGCTAACCTCAAACTGACAGGTTGAGGAGAGTAGCTAATGCCTGCACTTTGTTTGGTCTCATACCCCTAATGAGAGATAAATGTGAGTATCCTATCTGTTGTGTCTCACTGTCCATCTGTCTATTTTTCTAGGAGGTGATTTCCTGTCCTTTTTAAGAAAAAAGAAGGATGAGCTAAAAACCAAACAGTTGGTAAAATTTTCATTAGATGCTGCTTCTGGTATGGCATATCTTGAATCTAAAAACTGTATACATAGGTAAGGAGGATTTTTTTTTTCTCACTATTGTAATTTGGATTGTTGGAAATGCTAGCTCTTTAAGTTTATATGGTGCTTATTATCAACAGGAGTGAGCTCTACAATTTAAAAAAAAAAGACTACACTTTTTCTGAAAGGAGGTCATTATTGCTTGTCTAATTCAAAACTGTTCTGTTCATTTGGGTAAAAATAAGTACTACATTATTTGATCTGTACAGTTTGTTGCTATTAATGTGAGTTAATTTTTTTTTCACCATAATAATTTGCATTATAAGGAGCATAATTTGTATGGTGACAATGAATCATAGCAAAAAGCAATCTGTTAGGCTTATATCCTGTCTGAAATTTAAACATACTTGCATGGACAACAAAGAAGTTAAGTTACTGGTTTCTCATATAATAAAGGGAGAAAAACTGTATTCTGTATGTTAAAATATTAATTGCCTGGACTGCTTTCTCTAAAATATAGAAGATTATCAGGCATTATGCTCTCGGAGTACCTTATATCTGTTCCTACCGTTCCTTTTTGTTGTTTTTTACCCAGTTTGATTGTGCCATGGCACTGCTTAGACTACTCTTTGTGTCAAAGGAAATGTACTTAATTTCCACCCACTTTTCTCTCAGAATATCACAGTATATACCCTGCTACAATGATATAGCTGAAATATGAGACATAAACATGATGATAACCCACTTTACAGAAAAATGTTGAAGAACAAGTTTTCATTTGTAATACTGGAGAATTCCAGTTTGTGTTGTAGAACATTTGTAGGTGAACTGTGTGCCACTTCACTTATATAATCAGCCCATTTCATATTTAGCAGTGCTCTGATGAATGCTGTTATGAGATCTGAGTGGCATTTCTCTTAGATTTTTATCAACAGCGAATTGTTCAGCTGCGCAGGTCAAGAAGTAGATTTATCTTTATATATTTTTTTCTATATATTTTTTTCTCTTTTTTATGTTCAACTTGATTTAAGGAAGCTTAAATAGAAGAGTAATCTTATGCTGTTTCCAAAACATGGAAAATTATTCTGAAACATTAATTGAAACACTTCTGCAACATCATGATATATAAGAAACATGAAAGAAAGAAACCTAACTCATGGCATAAAACTACGGAATATTCCTTTGGGGAAATCCAAGACCAGTATTGTAAGCACCACGGGGAAAAATAGCATTCTGTCATGGTAGCATGTGTTTCAGCCTGGCTCTGTTTGCCAAGAAAATAACAGCATAAAAATCAGAGCAAATAATAGCATTAGTGATTTACACTAGCCTCATAAATGCTTTGGTGCTTAATAATTTCTGTAACTGTCAGATCAATGTTAAATCAGAAATGCCTGTTTAGAACTCCTGTGTTCTTAGAAAATAAAACCAAGGGGGAAAGTAATAGTTGAATAACTAAAATTTATTATTATTATTGTGCAGTGTCTTAGCTGGTAATTGTAATTACTGAAAAAGTGTATGGTATTTATCATTTAAATGCTAGTGTGATGCCTGCAAAATAAAAATTTTAGAAAGAATTATTTTTTGAGAAGTGCTCTTCCCACCCACCCCCTTTTTCTTTTTTTTTTTTAACTCTGGAAAAAAGGTATCCTTGCTCATCTATGTGGATTAGTACTGTTCTAACTACTATAGATGGCAACGTGGCTTCAGTGTGTCTCGGGGCTGGTGGTTAGCAGTGAATAGGAACAGCTATTCTTAAGGTGTGTTTACAAAGCTAATGGTGATTCAGAGAATATACTTCAGTGAGAAGATATATGTAGCTATGTCTTACCACATGAAGATTTCATTGTTTCATTGTTTTCAGTTAGAAAGCTGAATACGAGTGTCATATAGATCTCACGTCAGGAAAAAGAGCTGTAATCTGATGTGTTTTTTTAGTGACAGACTTGCCAATGCACACGAGCCTGGGTTACACATACTATGGTACAAATAGTGAGAAAAGTTCTTTCCCCCTGTTTACTTTTTAACTTTAGAAATCTTCATAAGATGTGTTTATTATTATCACAGATTGTCATAGGAGGTTATCAGAGAGTGCTACCACCTTCCTTAAAGGCAGAAACAAAATTTTTAGTAAACCGATCCTGAAGAAGACTACCATTTTAAAGTGCAACCAAGCAAGCAAACAGTATCTTCAGGAAAACCACTTACTTTTATGAAACACACAGGTTAATAAATCAAAATATGCATTTCCAGTATTATTTTACCAATCTTATTTTCTGGGACATTCAAGATTATTTTTGCATTTATGTGGTTGGCCATAATACGTGCTTATTATATTTATGAGAGAATTCTTCTGAATTTGATAGGTAAACATAACGAAAAATTCTGAGTCAGGACAACCACCAACCAAGTTTAGTGATTTTAGCAGTAGTGATAGAGATGCTTCTGGGTGGGGGGTGTTGAGTTAGTAATACAGGTTAATTGGCTAATGCTTAGTCTAAGAAGGTAGCTCATAAAGTTTTAAAATGTGTTTTACCAAAGGCTAAACTGCATTTTAGTAGGATTAGCGTACATAAAATTGTTCTAGATCTGTTCCCTGTTTGAGGAGTTTGAGCATTTATCCAGAATTTCTGGGCACCCTGGGGGATGGCTGGAGATACATTTCTCTGGAAACCCTGCCTGCCACAGGAGCACAGAGCACCTGTTACTTGCTGGGTCCTTTGAACCAGCTGCACACTAGCAGGCGCAACACTCTTGGTGCTGTGCTGCAGGTACACCAAAGAAGGGAATGACAGGCCAGCGGGGAAAAGTCAAACTGTCTCATGCTTTGTAAGCAAGTGTTTAGGTGTTCAGGACTCAGAACCCCACTGGAGTTTCAGGCCCTCTGTGCCCAAGCACTGAAGGTGCAGCTATGTGACTGCATGGTCTGTACAAGGAATTTGGGAGCCCTTCTTCCCTCCTTTTTAGGTCAGGTAAAACAAATTACTCATGGGTAAATTTAAAGTTGAGACCATGTAGATTAGAATAGAACAATTTAAATCATTGTAGGAAGAAGTTTTAGCACTGTGTAAAATAAATAGTAATTTTTTTAAAAGAACAATAAACTTGTTCTTTTTTGTCAGAAACTTCATCAACTGAAAGTGGTTCTCAGATAAAAAAGAGGTAAGAAAATTAACTAGAGAGAAAATGAACTAAACAGCGTAACATTTTTTATTTTGTTTAAATTCCATAGGCTTTGATTACTACTGCTTAAGAAGGATCAGTAATATATAATTAGAAATAATTTCTATTATGTAGGTTGCAGCAAACCAAAATTGTTTTGCTTCATGCTATTGTTTTTATGTAGTATTCTGTTTGTTGTCTAAAAGATTTATTCAGAATCCTCACATTTTTTTAGCAGTTTAGGTGACCATAATTTAGTACCATGTGTATTTCACTTGATGTTAATGTGAACCTAAAGGCTTCTGAGCAGTTTATTGAAAATTTTTTTTAATGCCACTTTGCAGTTGTGGCCACGCTGTCTATACTTAGCCTTTTTATTTTAAAAGTACGTAAATCTGTACTGGCTTTCTGAAATTGCTATTTGAGTCATACTTTGACTTAGCCTTTCAGTAGTGAGGCCAGTGTAACAGCTAATCTGCTCTTTTGTTTTTTTTTATTTTTGCGTGTGCTATGGTGTTTCAGTGGGTGCAAATATAAAGTTAAAATTTGTCAGACTTAGAATGCTTAATGCATGTGAGTGATTATTTGATCTGCATTTTCTTCTCTACCATCCTGATATCATGTGTCTTTGCTCTCTCTTTGTTCTGTTAAAAGAGCAGAAATGAGTGGGCTTAAAGAGTAAAAAAAAAAAAGTTGCATGGAAAGATGTTATTAAAAGAAATAAGAAGAGTGGATGAACATATACAGAAGAATGTAGTCATTGCATCTCCATTTCATTAACATGATGCTGAAGAATTGTTTCTTGTTTTTCATTTTTACCATGTGCCATTGTTTAGATAGTTCAATTTTTTCTGTTAATTAGAAACACAAGACAAGGATGGAGATGTGAAAATCTGAGTTGGTTCAATAAGCATTTATCAGTGGTCTTCTTTTCCAGTATTTGATTTGTATGTGATGAATGTATTTTTTCCATATCTATTTTTAGTTTCCAAAGCAGTGCTGTGGGAGTATAGGAGAGAAGCTGGAACTACCCAAATAAGAGAATCTGCACATGCCTATTTGTTTTATTTTTCCCTCTCTTTACCGCCATCATTTCGTAATGAAAGTAATTCAAATTATGGTGGAATTCAGTTGGAAAAATATTTCAATACTGAGAGAAGCAGTTATGTGTAGGATTTCCTCTGTTTTTATAATTTGATGGTCAGTACAACCTTTCAGTATCAGAGAAGGTCTTGAAAATATTTCTGTGTAGAAAATTGTGTACAAGTAATACATATATAATTCTAATTGAAACTAGCTGAAATATTTTTCTTTTGATTTATCCACTGTGCTCCTTCACAGTGTTCTGCACAGTTTCAGTGCTTTACTTGAGAAGTCAATTGATTTTTACCTTGTTTGAGAGCTTTTACGAATGCATTAAGAACGAGCTTATTTTTTAAATAATTTAATGTGAACCTCATGAGGTTCAAAAAGTGCAAGGTGCTGCACATGGGTCAGGGCAACCCCTGGTATCAATACAGGCTGAGGGATGAAGGAATTGAAAGCCGAGGAGAAGGACTTGAGGGGGGTGGTGGGTGAAAAGCGGGTCATGAGCCAGCAATGTGTGCTTGCAGCCCAGAAAACCAATTGTATCCTGGGCTGCATCGAAAGAAGGGTGGCCAGGGGAGGGGATTGTCCTGCTCTACTCCACTCTGGTGAGACCCCACCTGGAGTACTGCGTCCAGCTCTGGGGCCTCCAGCGTAAGAAGGACACGGACCTGTTGGAGTGAGTCCAGAGGGGAGCCACAAAGATGATCAGGGAGCTTGAACACTTCTGCTATGAAGAAAGCCTGAGAGAGGTGGGGTTGTTCGGCCTGGAAAAGAGAAGGCTCCGGGGAGACCTTGTGGCTTTTCAGTATATAAGGAGGGCTTATAAGAAAGGTGGGTAAATACTTTTTTACCTTTAGTGACAGGTAGCAACAGGACAAGGGGCAATGGTTTTAAACTGAAAGAGGTTTATATTGATCATAAGGAAGAAATTTTTTACAGTGAGGTTGGTGAGACCCTGGAACAGGCTGCCCAGAGAGGCTGTGGATGCCCCCTCCCTGGAACTGTTCAAGGCCAGGCTGGATGGGGCTGTGAGCAACCTGGTCTAGTGGAAGGTGTCCCTGCCCATGGCAGGGGGGTAGGTGGAACTAAAGAATGTGGAAGGTCCCTTCCAACCCCAAACCATTCTGTGATTAAACAAATTTGAAGATGGAATATTAGGAGAGAGCTATAATACAAGGTAGAATCTTAAAAGTGATCAATTAATAAACATTCCCTATGTCAGTTTTTCACTAAAGTTACTGGCAGTAGCCTTTAACTATGTATCTGCCGAATGTACCGTAAAGTTGGTATTCAATTCAAGTGACTTATTTTCAACATATGCACTATGCATGTGAGAAGATACGGACTATCTGCATTCAAGGCATTTTCCTTAGTCAAATTTTCTTTTGCAGTTATGTTCTGGAAGTCTCCCATGTTCTGAATTAAAGAAGATGAGTTCATCTGCAAGATGATCGTGTTCTGCGGTTCAGCTCTTCCATTTTTAGTCATATTACTACTGCTTCTTTTTGCCTCAGTTTTCTAGCCCTTACAAACCCCACATGAAATTAAAAATTGCTGGCTTGGCTTCATACTATGAAATCCTGGCTCTGTTGATGTTAATTCTGGATTTCTATAGGGTTTATTAGATATATACCATTTATATTAATTACATATAAATTTCTAGGAAATACTTGCTTCCCTGTTACTACTCTAGTTTACATGATCTACTCTGCTCCCAGAACTATTTTTCCTATTCAGTCTGGTAACTGCTAATGTAAAGAATTTTGAGAAGAGGTGTCAGAACTCTTTCATAACCGTGAATGCCATAAGAACTATACTAAATAGTTATAGTCTTTCCTTTCCTGTGAACCTTCTGTTTCTTGCTGGGACAATAGTTCAGCTACTGCATAAAAAGATGAAAAGCAATCCTATTCAATTTAGCATAGGTGCTGTTCAGTTTAGTGTGTCAGTAGTGATTCCAGTCTCCTGGGAGCAAGAGAGTGACGGTTTAGTTCCAAAACTGAGCAGATCTCCTTCCTAAGGAGAGGGAATAACCTGCCTGCTTGATTTCTCTACCTAAATCCAGTGCAAGACAGGAGGTATATACTTGTCTGTGCCTGCTTTTGGCTGGCTCCAAGCAATTCAGTGCTCAGTGGAATGGCTGCGTTGGTTGTGTTCCAAAGTAGCTTATTCTCCTTGAGCACAACATGTTTCTCTGAACACTGCATTTCCTCCCGGGCAATTGCAATAACTAAGACCTCTATTGTAGTTTCTGTAATTTTCTGTGTTGGTGATGACTTATGAAGAAGGACTACATTTTGGTGCATTGAGTTTGCCTTTCTGTAGACTAGGTGGACTCTAGTGCAAGGATCAATTTCCCATAATTAATTAGCTTTTTGTGATTCATTCAGAAGTTCATGTATAAAATTAAATGATGATGCAAGATTCCACTTCTATAGCTTTCTTTCACAGAAAATATTTAATCAAATATTAGTGAATGAAAAAGTTCTGTACTGTGGTGTTAATAATAATCATGGTTCAATGAATAAGTCTTTCAGAGAATTATTGTCAATCGTATAGTTGAAACGCCACATAAATGTAATGAATAATCATAATTTCAAGCCTTCTTTATAAGATTATGTATCTGTTTTATACAAAAGGATGTTTCCAAGCATGTTTTTTACCATATGAACATTAGAAATACTTCCATTCCATTTAAATTAAAACCACAAATGGGAACTTTGATGAAGAACTGTTAGCTTCTGCAGGCCAGATTATATAGGTATGTTGTTAGTGTTAAAAAAAAAAAAAGCTACCAAAATTTATTCTGTCATATCTGTAAAATAATTTTAAGTCAAACTTTGAATTTGACTGGCACATTACAGTGCCATGTATTGAGCTGTTATTTCTTAATATGGACATGCTTTATGCAACCTTCCCTGTTGCCTCTTGAATAGTAAGATTTTTTCCACTAAAACCAGTATTTCCAGTGATTTTATTAGATTATAATGATACTGTGCAATTATAGTATTGCGGGTTTTACACACGTGATTGATTATTTTTATTTGGTCTACTGGTCAGAAGAGGTACTAATGGAAGAACTGTTACAGATGCATAGCAGTTATTTGGACAAATTATCCAGTTTGCAATTATACAGGAAAACTGCAGAAGCCCTCCTTCTCCCAGCTCTGTTGTGGGTAGCTGAAGATCTTACTGCTGACTGTTTCCAAAAAACTTAAGTTCAAAGAGCAGCTCTTGGAAGTCCTATCTGTGGCTAAGCAAATTAAGGAAATGTTGACTGTTGCCAGAATGGTGCTGCTGCTCCCCTTGCAGCACTGCTTGGCACTCTGCTTTTAATGCAGGAAGGGAATGATACACCCGTCTTAAGGCTGCAGTGTTTGCTGACACTCTGCTAATACTCTACCAAGGCACTTGCAGTCTTCAGCCTGTCTTTGTGCTCCAAGGGTGCAATGCTGTTGAGGTAGTTGGCCTGCACAAGATCCTTTTTTCATCAGTAGCCTTAAAACTGCATTCCAGACCATAAAGTAGGAGTTGCCTGCACAAGGGTCGGGGCAATCCCAAGCACAAATACAGACTGGGGGATGAGTGAATTGAGGGCAATCCTGAAAAGAAGGACTTGGGGTGTTGGTTGATGAGAAGCTCATTGTGACACAGCAGTGTGTACTTGCAGCCCAGAAAGCTAACTCTATCCTGGGTTGTATCAAAAGAAGTGTAACCAGCAGGTCAAGGGAGGTGATTCTGCCTTTCTACTCTGCTCTGGTGAGACCCCACCTGGAGTACTGCGTTCAGCTGTGAGTTCTCCAACATAAGAAGAACATGGGCCTTTTGGAGTGAGGCCAGACTCCGGAGGGACACAAAGATGATCAGAAGGCTGGAACACCTCTCCTATGAAGACAGGCTGAGAGAGTTGGGGTTGTTTAGCCTGGAGAAGAGCATGCTCTGGGGAGACCTTATAGCAGCCTTCCCATGCCTAAAGGGAGCCTACAAGAAAGCCCAAAAGGGACTTTTTACAAAGGCGTGTAGTGATAGGACAAAGGCTAATGGCTTTAAACTGAAAGGGGGTAGATTTGGATTGGGTGTAAGGAAGAAGCTCTTGACTGTGAAGGTGGCGAGGCACTGGAACAGGCTTCCCAGAGAGGCTGTGGATGCCCCCTCCCTGGAACTGTTCCAGGCCAGGTTGGATGGGGCTGTGAGCAACCCGGTCTAGTGGAAGGTGTCCCTGCCCACAGCAGGGGGGTTGGAACTAGATGGTCTTTAAGGTCACTTCCAACCCAAACCATTCTGTGATTCTGTGAACATTTATCAAGATAAATGTGTCAGTGCTTTCAAACACTCCAGGAAATTATTTTTCATAGTTTTCACACTACTTTGTTTCTTCAAAATGTAGTATTTCCAACACTAAAGTAACTAATACAGTAGTCTTCAACTGCTGTCATCTAGAAGGAGAGACAGGTGAACACTGCTATGTTTCACTCTGCTTGCCATATAGATATAGATTAGAGTATTGTGTACCAGGTTTTAGCTTTTAAAAACAGACTTTCAAGGGGTTTTTTTCAACAATTTGCAGTTGTCTCCACTGTCACAGTGGTAAATGTGGTTTGATCCTAGGGAAATGCATTTACAATTAAAGTTGAATCAGTTTTGATTTGGTACTCCTGGTTGTCTGAAATCTTATTTGAGTAACATGATTATTTTCTTCTTTTATGAGCTTGTTTGATTCTGATCTGAAAGTATTAAGGAAAAAACAGGGGAAATATTAAGTATCCAGACCCATTAAATTAAATATTATGAGTATTGTATACTTTAAACTCATTATAATAATTAGAGAGATTATTGAATTCTAAGTATGCTGTAAGTGGATGTGAACTATGATGAAGAGCTGCTTCTGAATAAAAAGTGAGCTTTCTTCTAATCTATAATCTGTTTCCTTAAGCTATTGAATTCTGTCATGGCTGAATAACAAAAGACTTTAAAAGGGGGAGGAATACTATTTTTCCTTGCAGACTCTGTGTATTTTTTGTAGAGGTTAATACTGCTTCCCCTTGTGTGCTTTATTTGAAATTCACCCTAACCTCTGTTAAAAGCAAATTAGCGATCTCAGATTTAGCTCTGCCACAGCTGTGGAAGGCTTGTAATTAGAGTAACAGATGCATGGATTTGGATGGTCAGAGTAACAGATGCATGGATTTGGATGGTCAGAGGATGATATAAGAAATTTCTGAATACATTTTTGTTTACTGTAAATCTCAACATATCACGCAATCTCAATAAGGCCATGGTATCTTTCATATATTCCTGAATTATGCTTGATGCAGTCCTGTTACCAGAGGAGTCAGTGGTTACAGTATGTAGGAAATTCATATTTGAATTGTGGCTTCCTAGTGTTATTGTGTTACATAAATCAGCAGTAGATTACACATATGATTATATTAACCTAATGATTGGCACATTAATGATGGAACTGGAAGTTATGGTGCCTTTTTTTTCTTTAAAGAATAACATATTGCTTCATTCAGCTGCTGTTAGGACAGATTTTGTTTGCCATTGGGAATTTCCAGCACCAATTATCTCTTAAGATTTTCTACTCTTCTTTTTTAAATATTAAATTCTAAGGCATCTATTAATGCAAGTGCAAAACAAAGTTGTTTAACTGTGGTTATTCTGAGGCTAATATTAATAATTAATAGTTTCTAGAGGCCAGTTTACTGTAGGACATTAGATTCTGCTGTTTCTTACTTTGGAATGGTGAATGGAAGTTTCTTCATATGAAATAAATAAAGAGAAATTAACTTTTTCTTTCCATGATTGAATTTTCTTTTTATAAGGGAGTTATAACATTTCATCTTATTTAGTTGAAAAGTTCTTGCATTATAAAACAGTGTTTTATAGACAATGGAGACAAAAGTTAAGTGTCAAAAGCTAATTATAGAACGGTTGGTATTTATTGTAAGAAATCAGAAGAAATTCTTAGGTTATGAACAATTCATAAGAATTTTCAGAGGAGATTTAGATTTTTTTCTTGTTATAGAAGCTGCGTGTTATGAAAATATTTTTCGCCTTTGTAGAGTTGAGTCAGTGTATCATTTTCTCATGAGATATCCCTGATACAGAAAATTCCCTCTTAGAAAATGAGTAAGTTTTGCTAGAAATAAAGCAAATGGGACTGAAGGAAATGTAAGCAAATTTTCTCAGACTCCCTCATTCTATTTAACAGGCTGTAGCATTTTGAGTGTTATGGTATTGTGTTAGGGTTGGTTTTATTTAACTGCAGTACCACTTTCTTGTTGATCATTATTATTCAGACAAAATCATTTGAATAACATCTTTCTAGAATAAAAAATCTACTCACTGTATGAGAGTGACAGACTCTCTCTAAGAAGGGAAAAGTAAAAAATGAGAGTAGAGCGTGTTGAAACTAAGATAAAAATAACATACAGCTAGTGTTTGTGAAAGCTATTGTGGTGATCATAAAGTCATATAGCTTACCTACATAGTATAAATAATACTCTCTCTAATCTCATAGTCTGTTGCAATGGAGAACAGTGGGTGAAATGTAATTACTTTCTGTGGTACAGGTAAAAAGTTTAGTGACATCTACTGTTTAGAGAAATAACAAGCTTTAAGTTCACAGTCTGTGAATTTCTGTCTTGTATTATGCAAGGTCAATAAAAGCATGTACTCTGGAACTATTGTCAAAGGACATACTATATATTTTATGCAGAAGCAAGTACAGAAAAGAAAATCTTATATATTTGATATGTGTGCAACACTAATTAGGTTGCTATCATCTACACTGTCTAGACATTTCTACCTCATATCTTCATTTTAGTTTCGGGGATTCATTTTTAACAGTTCCACATTCTCTTAGCTTTCATTATTCTCAACAATAATTTTAATTTCCATGACTTTCTATTTCCTTTTTTTTTAATTGAACAAGAAGTTCCAGTATGCTATCAGACATGTTTCTCCAGATTTGCTAGTTTTTGAAGACTTGTTTCTTTAAGTAGGAAAATACATAATTTGCAAATAACTGAAATTCCCTAATGTCTTCCAGAGAGGAGAAATGCAGCCTAATGTTGAACAATATAAACATTTACACACTCTTTCAGGAACAACTGTTTTACCCACTTTCTTGAACTATCCGTCTATTCCTTAAACAGTGTTTCTTGAATGGATTTAAAAGTGAATCTTGGAGAACATTGTAGCTTTAATAATAACAATTAGCATGAAATGGTAAGATGTGAATCTGAAAGTATCAAGAGATATCAAGGGAAATCATTATTCAACCAAGGCTCCCAATCCCCAATGAAATTCAATAGTAAATGAAAAGCTGCAGCTTCTTACAGACAGATTAAGTTATAGTCCATGAATTAGAAGTAAATTAATTTGTTGTTATGGCTGGCTATCCTGTTATTTAAAATAAAATGCTGGTTTGCTTGCCGTCTTTGAAGTGAGAATTTCACTATTAAATTGTAGTGAAAAACAAACTGATCCCACAGAGTAAAGTCTTAAGTGCAGGAGACATTGCAAAACCAGTGTTGTGTTTACCTAAGTGCAGTAAATACAACTTGCTATGCTCAAATCAACAGAAAAATTGTCATTGAATTCAGTTGGAAAAGAAGTAGGGCCTTAGATGATAATGACTGCTTTTGCTGTGCTTCAATACATGTTATTTAACAAGGTGTTGTAGTCATTGCCATGAAACTACAGCAGTAATTCTCCACTTACGGTATTTTGGAGTTCAAAGTTCCATATTAAAACTGCTCAGAAGGTTCAGACACCCCCTTGTCAGATGCTGTCAGATACTAAGTACTTCACAACCAGGAGATGCGTATAGTGGCTGACTATACCACTGGTGGTGTTTCCACAGAACTTTTGAATTGTCTTTGATAATCTGTACCAAAAAGAAAGATGGACTGCAAGACTTTGGTTTAGTGGTGGGTAAAGGAGGCATTAGTGGTAGCTGGTAAATAACAAATTATTTGATAGAATAAGGCAAAAGCAGAAGATGATAGATTGGAGAGGAGAGAAAGAATACAGTAAACTAAATGCTAGTCACCTCAGAAATGTGGTACAAGGTTGTTCTTTGAGCATGGATCATTGACTAGAGGGTAAGCATGTGTGTCAATGTTTGTTTAGTAAAGCCAAAACATGCTTTTGCTTATGCTGTTCTCTTTACGATGTAGAACTTTCCCTGTTTAATTTCTTACAGCAGAAAATTGTACTTAGTGTTTTTAGAAAAGGACATATATGTTGCACTAAGATACAATGTATTGGTTCAATAATTTATTGGCTCCCTATACCAATTCTTGACATTCCAAAGAGGAATACACCCTGGTTGTCTCAGGCAGAAAACTACCTTCATTTTAATAAATTCTTAGGCAGTATGTCAATGGTAATGAACAATAAATGCCCAAATTGCTTTCCAGAGAGAAATAAACATACTTCCCTTTTCTATTTTTTATACACACATATATATATATATATTTATATATGCATACTAGTTTACACCTGTTTTGTGGATTTGACAAAATGTTTATCCACTGTCTTTTTTCAGATAGTACTAGTGATGATATACCTTACTCTAATGTAGTTCTTCCCAGTGCCTCAGTAGGTTTTTCAGAAGTGCCTCCAAGCTTTATGTTGCTGTAGTTTTATCGCTGAGGTATTACATTCAGAGTAGATGTGTGGCTATGTGCATAGTGAAAAACAGGAGAAGGAAGAATGTAACAGGGGGTTTAGTGTGCCTTCATGAAAGAAGTCACTTTTAAAGTTCATGCAACTGAAAAACATTTTGGTTTCGAGATTATATTACTTCTGCATGGTCATAGATGGCATATAGTTCTACAAATCAAATAATGAGGTAAATGCTGTTTTCTAGCTTACTGTGATCTTTCTTTGAGAATCAAGACATTTTTCTCATAAAGCTGAGGGAAACTTAGGTGAAGTTAGGCATATTCAGTTCAGTTCGAAGGTAAATTCCGTTCCAATAGGTACTGCTCGTAAAAAGGTTCTGAAAAAATTGAATACATCTTAAAGGAATCACAGTTGCTGAGAGTAAGTAAAATAAAACAGACAGTAAGCTGAGTGCATGTTATATTGTCTCACTTCTTGTCGTTGCTGTGTGGTTCTCAGCCTCTTTCTATCTCATTTGGCAGAATTATAGTGCAGGGATATGGTTTTATGAGATATTTTTGTATCACTGTAAGTATTGATTGAAATAGGGACTTACGCTTTGTCAAAGGGTGTTTCAGAATCCCTTATGCAAGGCAGTAGGCAGTGAAGAAAGCCTTATCGGCATGTTAACTGATTTGGAAGATTGAGGGAGATCATCCAGGTACATGGAGCTGTAAGAATTGTTGAATCAATGTTACAGTATTTGTTGTTCACAGATTTAAGCTGAGTCACTCAAGCCTGACAGAAAAAGCTCCTGGCAAAGCTGTATGTCAGATACTTCAATGGGTCTCATGGGTTCTGGGAAATAAAAATAGACCAGTGAAATAAGGGCCAAGTCTCAGTTTTAAAAAAACTATATATAGGAGTTAGGATGGCAGAATAAATAAAAACACTTGATTTGAAAGGCTTCCTGGTTTTGGAGTAATTTCTGGGCATTCGAAAATCAGTATGATGAGTAAGCTTACAAATGCTAAACCAAGGAGTCTACAAACTTTCTGCTATTAATACTGCTTCTTAATAGTTAATTGGTTATAAACCAACTAATAGTTGGTTATAAACATCTCCATTCCCATTCACTAACAAATGAATTGACTGTCCTTCCTGTTTGGTATCGTAGATCTTCCTGACTTTTCATTCACTTCCAGGAAGCCACCCTTTTTTCCCATTATTGCTTGTGCAGACTGTCCTGTCTTGCACATGATTATCTGGACTAGTTTCTTAGTCTCCTTGCAGGGTCATGGATGGAATCATGAAGTCTCACTTCATCCTCATTTTCTTTTACTGAGACCACCCTTGACTCCTTTTTGTATTGTAAATAAACCTTACAGGAACTAGCATAACTGCTTAGATAAAAAACTAGTCATAGATACGAGTTTAATATCTCTCTAGCTCAAAATGAACAGGGATTAGCATGTTTCTGAATGGAAATTCTGAATATCATAAACAGAGAGCAAAACTGAGATTACAGGATCTCCCATGCTGCTATTTATTGTCTTATATTAGCTGAACTCAAGTGTGAAATAATATCATTGTGGTTACAGATTTATTTATTTATCCTGGTTATTTATGAATGTATTTTAATTTCAAAGGGTTTATTTAACTTCTTTATATCATTATTCTTCTGTAACACAGTTGAACTTCAGTTGTAAACTGAAAGTAGTTGTTTATAAGTTTGTAAGTAAATCACCATCTTTCCTACCACAAGAGAGCATTGTAACCTTCAGAGTCAGGCAGGCAGAACTCTTAGAAGACTGTAGATATAGGTTTTTCTATTTCAAATATAAAGATATTTTTTCCTTAAATGGGCAATGCTTTTTTTTAACTATTAAGTAGCTATTAAATTGAAGTGCTTTGGCTTCCTTTTCAGGGGTATTTTATAGCAACTGATACAGTGCTTGGTAATCTTTTAGACTTGACAGTGAGCCAGTATTTTTCTATGATAGTTTTAACCTATTCTTTAAAACTACACAGGTCACCTCTACTGGTGTTTTGAGCCCCTTGCAGTAGATGTTGTCTAAACTTGGAGCTAGAAAGCAGGACAGTCATCAGGTGCCATGGCATAACTCAAGAATGCTATGAGGATGAGCAGAAATAATGGGGATTCTTCTGTGAGAAATAATAGCAGGGGGTCTGATGTGCCACTAATGTGCTGCTGTCATTGGCGTGAGATAGGGGAAAAGGCAAAATGGTGCTCCCTGAAGAAGCCTGCAGCTGAGGAAGCCAAAATTTGTGTGATAGCTTTGTTGTACACAGTGTGGGACCATGTTTGTAACTTGAAACAAGACTACATCTAATGCCAGATAAACCTCTGTAACTGCACATAAGGGAAATCTGAGGAGCCTCAGCACCAGCTACTTCAGTCTGTTAATCTGTTTGTCTTGCACTGAATTATTTGCTAATGTAGCAGTACCTATTGGACACAATACAAATCCCCATGTTACTAACTGCAGCTACTGATGTAATATTTAAGAAACACCTTGAAATTTTGTTCAAGTATTTCCCTTAAGATTCTGGGCTATATACACAACTTTCATTTCACTGATGAATTGTATGCTTCCTTTATATTCTGATATGTATATTCAAGACAAATTCATTTCATATCTAGTATATTGTATCATTTTGTCTCTTTTGCAGATATTTAAAGAAGTGCAAAAGTTGTCCACATACTAAAAATAGGTAGAGAAAAGAAAAAATATGCTAGTCCATAAGGGAACAGAGATATATATTGAACAGAACACTACTTGCAGCTCTGAACACTGATATTAGAAAGTGGCAAATAAAGTAGTAACTCAGAAAAAAGCAAAAGGATAGGCAAATGATGGACAGAGAAAACTGAGTAATAAAAGTACAAAGATAAAAAGTGCTTAATTTAATTATCCAATAAAGGTAACAAATGGCATTGTGAGTAAAAGTAAGAAAGGTAAAACAGGCTAATTACTGGTTGATGTAATAAAAATATTTTGACAACACCTGAAAATTCTATTACTTTTGATTTGCAGCTTGATAGCTGCAGTCAGGGAAGGCTTCCTTTAATGTCAGTAGATGGTGGAAGTGATCTCAGGCTTTCCAGCTGGACACCCCCCACCACCACAGGACTGTAAGTTTTAAACCACATGGAAGAAAAGATAATGAGAAGACTGCAAGGTGTACCATGGAAAGGCAATCTCTGTATTCCAAGTCGTCTTGGGTCACTTTGACAAATTCCCAGTTTCTGTAGTAAGAACCATCTATGAGAAAATGAAAGAGAAAGCACTTCATGGAGGCGTATGGAACTGTAGGATCAACTGAACTCTCAAAATTTATGAATTATCAATTCCAAATCAAAAGCCCAAATTTTTACAGAGAAAAAAGTAAATAAAAAGGGTTTAAAGTGAATGCAGTACCATATTCTACCTTGTGAGGTATAATAGGCTAAAAGTTGATCTCTGGTCCCAATTAAAATTGCTGTTGTCCTTCTAAATGTCACAGGCATTGAACACAGTAGATAGTTGTGGAAGCATTTATGGTTTTGTACATAAAAGCTAGTGCTGGAGTGAATGAAAAGAAGAATTCCTGTAAGTTCCTCAGTTTATGATTCAGTTCTATTTCATTTCAATAGGTAGAGTTTAGAGGTTTTGTGCACATATACACCTTTCATATTATGTTGAACTGCAATGCTAGGTGACATAAATGCCTTGAAAACACAAAGGAGATAAACATTTAAAAATCATGCATGACAAGATTACCTAATATCCCTTCCAAATTACCTAACCTATCTTTCTTTTTAGTTCAATATACATACCTCTATGAACTTGGTCTTACTCTTCTTACTTTTAAGAAACAGTAGTGAATGCTATTTATCTAATTCCACAGTGTAACTAACATACTTCTAAAGCCTATGGAGAAATACTGAAAACATATATTGTCATTTCCAATTTATAGCTATACCCTTGTTATTATTCTGACTAATTTAATTTGTTATTTCTTTTGTTTCTTGTCTTATAAATAGCTTCATAGTAACAATAATACTCTTGACTTCTTGATTTTAAGTTGTACTTACTTCATTTTTACCATTAGTGCTGCCCTCCCTTTTATCTTCTGTAAATTTTTTCCCACTGTTGTTTAATTTGCTTTCTCTTACTGTGGAAGGCCTGAGACCTCTGCTGTTTATACGTAGAATAATTGTAGGAAGTGGTGCTAATGAGCAGGAGAAAGTCATGTTCCCAAGTCAAAGCTATAACTAACTATGATTACCTTTGAAGATAGTGTATTACTACAGTTACTTTGTCACAGTTAAGATTGCAGACATGCTTAGTTACAAAAGTAGGGCAAAATATTTTTTACCTCCTTCTGTAAGTCCTCTGTTCAGGAGTATGTAAACTTTTACATTGGAAAAGCAGTCAGAAGAACTAAGCTGTGTAGAGGAGAGGAACATTTGCTACCAGTAAGAACTGATAAGAAGTTACTGCTTTGCTTCGTGAGAGGAGCTATAGCAAACTTGCTGAGGGTGCACTCTGCCCCATCATCCAGATCATTAATGAAGATGTTAAACAGGACTGGACCCAGTATTGACCCCTGGGGTACACCAGTAGTCACTGGCCTCCAACTAGACTTTGTGCCGCTGACCCACTCCCTCT
>JANZLQ010000079.1:24026183-24045613 GCA_026212715.1 Elanus axillaris | reverse complement strand
CCTTTTATCTTCTCTGGGGCTGTGTGGCCCACTTGCTTCCTCCTGTAACTCCTCCACATGGTGGCACAGCTCCTCCAGGACAGCACTGACAGACAGAAGGGCGTTGCTCCTGGCACCAGAGAGTCCCTAGATGCTCCCTGCAGCCTGGGGCTTGGAGGGCTGCACCCACCATCCGAAGCTCTGTCTGTCTGGAACCTTTTACTTCAAGAAGTAAGGTGCCTCTCTTGTCCTATAATATCAATGACCTTTCAAACATGTCTTGTTATTAAATATTTTAGATTAAGATTCAAAATAATTAAAATTAAAACCTCCCTTTTTCAAGTTCCTGTTTCATCACCTCCTTGCAAATGATGCTCTGGGCAACTCATGATGAGGTCATGGCAATCTCTGTTGTGCTACAAGGACTTTGTATTTTTGGCACACTCTGAATCACTGATTGTCAGTACACACTTACTAAACTTTTTGTAGGGTATGGTCAGTATTGTATTGAAGTTGACAGTGGAAATTCACAATATTACAAGCATGTATCTTGTCAGATTTTTTTAAATTGTCTGGATTTTTTAGTATTTATACTGAGATTCCGTAAATGGTATGCTTTTGGTAGCAGCCAGCTCAATACTTTGAACGGAGGGACTGCATTACAGTAAAGATGCAGTGGATACAGGCTTTGATGCAAATAGTGTAGGCAATGTGGCAGTGATTTAAAATTCAGACATCTGACTTTGAAGAAACCTACCTGTACCCAGCTGGCAACATCTGTAGTATTGTACTGTACAGAAATGAGCAGTTTGCGTCATGAATTGCATTTGAAGTTTTGTTGGTTTGCTCATTATTAAACTTATTCTAAAAGCTTTTTTCAAAAAATCCTTCTCTCTGGTTATCAGTTAGCAGCTAGCAAGCAATTACCTGATTTATTTTATCATGTGATACTGAAACGCCATCTTAAATTTGCCTATACCAGTTTCTGTGCATTCTACTTTAAACTGAAATAAACGTACAGTAAAAATAAATCTGTAGAGCTGTTTTGCTGTGAGCTTCTAGGAATTCATATTGTAAGTGGAAAAAAATCTATACTTCAGACTTTTTTATAAGATACAGACTTTGCATGTATGTGACTGGTTGAAAAAGTCATCTTTTCATATATGATAAAATGAACAAATGCACTCACTCAGAAAATGAAAGTTTCTCGGGGTCATTCCTACTTTGACTGCTAACTTTTTGTTGTGTACGGTATACCTGATAGTATAATAATAGATTCCAAGGTATCTGACAATTCAAATGTCAAAATTAAGTCAATAAAAAGATGTATTAGCTTACTTAGTCCATCTCTTTGGCACTGACATTGGTCTGTACACCTATTTAACTGGTTTTGTTTTTTTAACAGAAATTCTTAATTTTCCTAGGCAGCTTTCTCACAATCTAGTGGATAATGAGCTTTTATTTTCCTATGCTTAATTTAATTCCATTACTTGTATTTCATCAGAGCCCATACCTGTTTTATTTCTCTTTTCTTTCCAAATGATTGTATAGTAGTATTTGTATTTTATTGAATGTCTGTATAAGGCTTACTTTTACAAAATACAGTAGTTTCTGTTTTATAGGTTGAGTGTAATTTTGTTGTTTCCAACAGACATTTCTTTCTCTCTTTCTCTCTTTCTCTCTTTCTTTCTCTCTTTCTCTCTCTCTTTCTCTCTCTCTCTCCCCTTACTGTTGTTTGCAGCAGCTCCTAATTTGATATCATCTGGAAATTTAATTAAATTGCTGTTGGACTTTTCCTTCAGATCATTAAGAAAGCTGCTATATGAAAACAGGCAACTTCAGTGTGTTGCTGAATGTTGTAACACTTTCTCTTGTCCTTTAAGAAATTTTGTACCTGCAGTCTTTTTATGCAGGCACATTTTAGGAGGTTAGCAAATGATGAGCTAGACTTCGGTTATTTTATAACCTTTGTCCACAGCAAATGTTAAAATAAATGTGATGTTAAATAGTGAAGAGGATCCTGTGTATCTACAGTGTAGTTCTAGAATGGGTTTGTGTGTGGATATAGCCAGGTATACTAAATCCATAGCTTTGCAATAGTTTTATAATAGTTCATTTTATTCCTGTCTTTAGATTAAGCACAGGAAAGTGTTTCCTGCACCTCCAACAAACTTCTGAGTCCCCAGAGGACACAGGAGCACTTGAGGTCCATAGGCAATTAACACTATACATGAGTGAGCATGCTTCAACAGAGACAGATAACAGCCAGAGGCAGGGTGGCTTCTTCTACACACAGAAGTCTGGATTTTTGAGGGGAAGTACAGTCTTGTAACAGATGACTTCATGAGATAGCATGAAGTTTTAATAGGAGAAAAAGGATGGAGTTCAGTAGGTGATGAGCTCAGAGCCCCTGGGCTTATTAACATGTATTCCTTTACTCTTCCCAGCTATAAAATCTTACCATATTGAACACGTATGTAAATGTGAGTTCTTCCAGTTTCCAAAAGCTATGGCAGTCCTGTCACATCTGCTGCTGTCAGTATGAGATGTAAACATGATCCTTAATCAGAGAACTGTCACCTCGTATTTCCTCCACATTTCCTACTTCAGGTACCACACCCAAATTGTCAAAATCCCATCACTTCCTTCTTCCTCTTGTGACTGAAAAAGTGCAAGTTTTTTCTTCCATCTTTGTGTTTTATTTCTGGGTAGAAAACCTGTGGTAGATTTTAAGTAATAGCCTCAAAAAGGGGAGAGAGGTTCAACTTAATTCCTAACTCATTAATTTACAGAAAATAATTAGATATAATTCCAGATATAATTTTCTACCTTATATTAGCCACATAAAATTTCCTATGTATTTCTGCAAGCTAACTACAAATCTTACTTAGCTGTCTAGGATGAACAGTAAATTATTACTCATCTTCATTTTCATTCATGTTTGCTTTAGATTCTTTTATGGCAGTTAGCAAAACAGACTATTTTTAGAATACTAGTGTAACTTAACATGCCATTAATAATTTGTTGATAATTTTTGATTGAAGGTAGAGAGATATTGTAAGGTACAAATTACAAAATGTTTTTTACTCCAATTAGATAATTATGAATTAGTAAACTATTATTATGGGTTTTTGTCAAACTGGTTTCCATTGCTACAAATGCTTAGCTAGCATATGCTACCTGTGCCATCCATTTAAATTTTTTCCTTCTAAGAAACACGCACAGTGTAATAATTGCTTTAAATTGTTGTTGATTCTTCTTTCTCTTTGTTACTGGTTTTCTTTCTGACTTTCTCTTAAAAATTCAAGAGGTTGGAGGTTTTTACATATTCTAGCCACAAAGTTTAAGATTACAAACATAACCCTCCTATCTAGCACTATTTAATTCTACTAGTTGTCTGCTCTGTCTTTTCCTCCTGAGTTGTAATCAGACTTGATTTATTTGGTTTCTTTCTTATTCCTTGTACATTATTTTCATGAATATGAGGTCTCTTGTACCGTAGTGATGCTTCATTTCTTTGTACCCTAATTATTAACTTTTCATTTTTTAACTTGCTTAGATAGCGTCTTGGCATCTAGAGCCTATATAATATTTTATCTACTAAAAAACTATGGACTTTAGTCCATATTTATCTGTTACTTTTGAAATCTTAATCCCTGCTTGTCTGCTGGTAGGAGCAGAAGTAGATTTAAGTGATAGGAATGCATTTAGAACTAACTTGAACTATTCCAGAATACAACATTGTTGATGTTAGTCGCTGAAGAAGCAGTAGTGACTAAACTTGTTGCCTGCCTCCACTGAACTTTGATATACATCAGCTGTAATTCTAACCTGAGAGATAAAGATTTTAAAATATTTCCTTTTTTACCGAGACCTGAAAAGCCCTGCAAATACTACACTAAAGTGCTAGTTCATTTTATTCTAATGAAAAATGTGGAAGAGACTAACCTTTATTAAAATTATACTTATGAATTTCTTGGTTCCTTGGGCACTTGGAGTGTTTTCCATCTATTTCTCATGCTCTGCTTTTCATTATTAGTCTTCAGTGGTTTTTTAAACTTAATGAAATACATAATAATACTAACACTAGACAATGGCTTTGTTTAATAAAATTGAGAAATTTATTTTCTAAAAAACTTCATCGTCAGAGAGTCAACAGTAGAAGCTACTATGCTTTAGACATTTTCTTTAATTCACCATGGAAGCTTTTCTGTCACTGATGTGTAATGGACAAGTGAATATGATCTTTGACCATTTCTGGTGTGCCTCTTCAGATGTTGCCAAGTTTGTAAACAAGTTAAACCAATACGTAATGCCTCTGTACAGAGAAATCAATGATATTTTGACTGTTGCTGCAGTTATTGCATCAAGTTTTGTGTTATCACACAGATTGAATAATGTCATGATACTATCATAAAATAATATGCTTGGTAGTACAGTCGTATGCTCTATTGTTGTGTTTCATTTTAGTTGCTTCTGTGAATGATGCAGTACTTATGGAAATTTTTGCTTGAAAATGGTATTTGCCTTACTACGAATAGTGCAGTCCACTTGTATGACTGATTCTGGAAATGGGACACATCTGTGATTGTGAATTATGACCACTGCAACTTTCTCAAGCACAAAATGTAAACTTAAGTTCTGGTCCATCTTGGATAATTACTTTTTCTTAAGTCTCACATTTTGCTCACCACATTACATATAATCAGCAGTGCACAGGAAAAATGGGTTATAAAAACCTACAGGGATATCAATGCAAAAAGAAGACTATTATAGACTAAAATGACTATGATGCAGTTTTCATCAAAATAATTGTTCAGAAAAATACAGACAATAACTATTAAGTTCTAAAAAGTTGAGAAAAAATGCAGGTTAAAAACATTTAGATAGGAATGCTGATAGGAATGTTTCTGTCCCAGAAGCATGCATTGTGAAGAAAACCTCAGAAACAGGAAAAAGCTGGGAGGAATAGATGGTGCATCGATTTATTGCTTCATCTACCTTTTCATAGTCTAGTGCTTTCATTCTCTCCAGGAACTGCTCATTGTCTACTATGCCCATTTTTATCTCTTTTAAAATAGCTAGTACAGAAACCTTGTCTTAGTAGGAAAATGGAAGACATGTAGTAACTTACCTGAATAAAACTGAAAGATACAAGTTTTATAATGTGTCAGTAGATCTGTATAGTCCCTTGAGCCACCTCTGGGCTGTAAACAGGAAGTTTACCATTGCTTAATTTTCCTCCGTTATTACCTCTGTAGGTGGCAAGTGCCATATAATGTGTGACAGCAACCTGGGTTTCTTCCTAGTAAAAATGTACCCAAAGCAGGCAGGTGAGAAGACTCCAAGAGGCAGGAGTGACCTTGTCGTGCTTCAGAGCAGGAGTCTGAATCAGCTCAACTCTCTTCTATATAGAATTACCAATCTTGTTATTTAAAAAAATACTGCATCACTTAAAAATGCAAAACATTCAGAAAATAGGAAGCCCGAGTTTCTTTTTATTCCTCTTTTATCTCCAAACTAATTTCCAGTCTCTTCTTCACAGTCATCCATCTTAAACAGTTTTTTTAATTAAAATTGAGATTCATACTTAATGCAGTTATTTAACTCAAAGAACTAGACTTCTTTATATCAAACACCAAGTATTAGGAGACCAAAAGTGCAACTGTGAGAAGTGATAACATTATACAGCATTTGTGCTTCACTTTCGTACCTCCAAAGGGGCACTTTATGCCCTTTGAGGTATGAGTGATCTCTGTCATGGTCAAGAAGTTAAACAGAAAGTTTGACTATAAAACATAAATGTATTGGGGAAAGTATTCCGTTCAAAATCCTAAAGTCAGTACTGCTACTCCTCTACAAAAATAATCAAATAATGTATCTAACTTAATATGCCCAATATTTGTATCTACCTCAAGGTATACCTTACTTTGTGTATTTAGTCATTAGCAATTGAACATTTTGCAGACTATAAAAATGAATATAATCCACTGATTCTCATACAATACTTGTTCATCAGAAATGACTGTACAATAAGTAAACTTTTAATCTATTATATCTTAATTTTATTTTCAAGTACGTGTGTGTGAAAGCATTTTCAGTAATGAACACTGGTACAGAAAATGTGAATATATTTTTCTGTAGAGCAGTTCATTAATAATTTTCTTCTTGCTGTATTTGTACAGTCCAGGACAGCTGTCACTTTTTCAAAAAATGTAGCCGTAGGAATGTAAATAGCATGAAGGTTTGTGGAGTGGGACTGAGGGTTAAGTTCACTGTAAGCAGGTTTGCTAACTGAGCTGTACAGTCCTCAACAGACAAAGTGATGTGCTTTGTCCTTGTGAACCAAACGCATCCCACTCTGCAGTTCTGAATGGGATGCTGTAGCTTTCCATCACCTGCTACTGTGACCCTTGCCACAATCTACTACGTATTGAGCAAAGCACTTCAAGAAAATCGGAAACATAGCAGTTACCAAGTATGTTTTTTTGAGAGTGGGGATGGCAATAATAATGCATAGATGTTTGGAATTTTGAATTAGGAACACTGTGATCCTCAACAGCATGTTTATCCTTACAGCATTTTTAAAAACCCTTACGACTGCTCCTAGTATCTAAGGAGCGTATTTTGTATTTGAATATGGATTTGTTATTTTGGAGAAATCTGACATGTATGAATAGATACATTGTTTACCAAATTACCAACTAATTTTTAGTTAGACCATGTTACAGTGTATTAAAGTAATTTAGATGCTTGAGCTTTATTGGCCTTTTATATTTCCTTTTGATTAAGGTGATCTCACTAACCTTAGTTCACAGGAATATGTTCACCAACTTGCTATAAAGCATTTTATGCGATAGCTCTTAGTATCGTGACAATAGAGTGAGCAGTGCAATGCAGACTATTTCTGGAATGTAGGATATGTTTACTCTGACAGGTGGAGGAAGTAAATGTTCTGTGGAAAAAATGTATTTTCAGATACAATGCTTGTGTTCAGCTACTGAATACAATTATTTGGGGGTTTGTTTCCTTTCTTTTGAGTTCTTTTTACAAAAACTAAGTCCACATGAAAATTGCAGAGTGTTTTAGAGGGAGTAATTGAATGTCACTAATGCTATGAAGTGAGAACATTTACTCATTTTATAGTTGAGAAGAACTGAGCAATATCCAAAACTATGGATAGCAAGCAGAACACCCTACATTAGTGAGAAAACACTACTACATCTAACTTGGACTTTCTCTGGTTTCCTAGCACTGTTCATCTGTGAAGATGGACTTGCATTATATGAGGAACTGAGAGAAATTATTAGCATTGTAGTTAATATTGCTCCATTAGTATTCATAATATGATAGCTTAAAATAATATGAAGAAATAAGCAAAACAAAGTGTAAAGGGGGAAGACAACATAGAATACATGGAAGGATGTGCTTCTGACCCTCTAATATTTTCCCAGTCTCTTGTTACGCACTTGCTCTGTTCTCCATATGTAGCATACTATTTGCTCTGTTCTCCATATGTAGCAAGATTAGCAGCATATGCATATCAAGAAAGTTCTGAAATAGGTGTGTTTTGATTTAGACACCACTGGAAATTACCGCAGGTGTCTGAAGGAGGGGTAGTTGCTTATAGTCCTCCAAAAAAACAAGAGTTTCACTTATAGGCTTCCACCCCCTTCTTTTTTGATCAGGTAGTAGACTGTTTTCATTGAATTAAATGTACAGAGGAGATAAACTGATCCTGTTCACTAATTAATTACTTGCTTTTATCACCTAAAAGTATTTGAACTGTGTGATCCAGGGAGGGGATATAAAATGACTAATTAGTTCCGTGAGGCAATCTGTTGTGCTGGTTTAGTAATGAGGAGTTTACTCGCTTGGTTTGATTTGCTTTAATTGGTGGAATTCCATTGAAATACTACATATTACTTGCCATGTAGTTCTTTTGGGGTGGTGGAAGGAAGTAGGTAGGTATAAGAGTGTCCTTAGAGAAAAGTTTACGAGGTTTATGTCTTTACTGACAGACATGAATTGAGGTGGTAGCAACTCCCAGAACAGAGAAATTGCCTCTACTTCTTCTTTAACTGGCTATAGGATTTTTATCAAAAGTCTTATGAGCTATATCTCTTGCAGTTTCAGCATATTCAAGCCATATTAGTGATTCCTAGTCAGGGCCCTGTTTGTGTTTTAGGGACTGTACAACAGTGCTTAAAAATGAAATTTCCAATTTGCACATTAATTTTTATTCCTTAGTATTTGGGGAAAGGTACTTTGATTCTAATAGTGCTAGGAACTTACATAATCTTGGTATTAAATAGTGAGAGTCAGCTTTTCTTTTACTAAGAACTTGTTGTATAGCAGCCCCGTTTAATTTGTGCCAAATTTATACAGCTTTCACAATGTGAAATAAAGAATATTTTCTTGGATTCTGTGTTAAATATAAATACTGATATTATGGGATTACTGCAGCAAGTAGCAAATGCTGTATGAGAAAAAAAACCAATGCCCCAAGCAGAGAGAGACCCCTAATTCAATGTGACTATATCAGTACTTCTTGAGGATGTTAGCTTTCAGGAACATTAAGGAGAAGGAAGAGAAAACGAATAGAACATACTTTGGTTTTTAGGGAAAAGAAGACAAGTAGAGTACAGCTGATTTTGATTTTTAAAAGGCCATCTAGAAATTGTCATGTTTTACTACAAATATTTAACACTGAAGTTATCTGTAATAATGACTCCTCATAGTTGTTTTAGGTCATCAGCCCTATATATTTAAATTTTCCTGTTTTCTCTCACTCATGTCATCTATCATCCATACTTGAATGAAACACCATTGTGTGTATTTCATACGGAAAGTTAAGATGTAAAGGGGTTTTTATAAGCCACTTAACACTATTGTACTAGAGCTCTTTCCTTTTATCTGGAGCAAACTGAAATGAATTAGAATCCTAGAAACTGGAAGATAATTAAAGCTGTTAGTTATTAATTTAAAGCCATGGAAGTAAGACTTTTTGATGCCCTTTCTTTCAGATTCTGGCTATAAATTCTGTAATAAATCACAGTGACTAAAATGCATTTTTGGTAAATTTCTCTTGTATCTAGACCAAAAAATATGAGCATCCTTTTAAAGAAGGCTGTCAGACATGAGGAGAAACAGTGAAGAAATTGTTTGAAAAATACTGAAAAATCTTAACCAAACCCTCATAATAATAATAATAATTTTAAAAAGCTTGATGTAGCTATAGCCTTCAGTGTAACAACGTTTTTAAAAATGCTTTTAAGTATGCAAATACATATAAGGGAATCTGGAAAATTCATCAACAAATCACTCAGGATATGAAACATGTAAAATGACAGCAGAAATACTAACAAGATACTATGACTTTCAGGACATTTATAAGCCTGATGAATTAAATAATAAATGTTAGTCAAATAGACACTGTGAAGAAATTACAAGTAAGAGAACAGCGGAAAAAAGAACCTGAAAAATACATCTACAGTGGATGTAACAGCAGAATCTGAAGTGGCTGGTGGTGAAACAGTGAGAATGAAATTGTACTCATACCGTTTCACCCCACTGAATGGCAAGTTATTAAAAGTGCAAAGTAACAGAACTTTTGGCGGGCTTTAGCATGATTGTAAATATCACTGGATCTGCTAAACATTGTTGGTTTCTATGTACTCCAAGTACCAACTCCTCACAAGAATTGTGAAAAGAAAAATGAGTGCCTGAGAAAGGAATTACAAAAGTTGTTTAAAAAGACTATGACTGAAGTGGAGGAAAAAGGGGGGGAAAAATCACATTAAAAGTTTTTTCTAAATATGTGAAAGAGCCTGCCTTACACATGAGAAAGGAAAAAAGCAGATTTGCTTAAGTCAGAAGTAAACATATTAAGTGCTCAAAAGGCTTTATACAAATGATGTATTAAAATTAATACATAGTATTATAGCTTCCAAAATAGAGTTTTAGCTAGAAGCAGAAAGAGGTGTTAATACTGTGAGACTTATAACCAGCACTACTACATTTACTCTGCTCTTTGTAGCTTTATTAGTAAGTTAAGTTTTATCATAATGCATCCTTTTCTATCTTATTGTTACTAGCTTGGCACTCAGTATTTCATAAAATTTTATTGATACTCTGTGGAAGATAGCAATGAAAATGCTTCTTTATTTGATACAAACTGAGACAAAAAGAAAGAAGCTTGGGAAGACTTGACAGTTGTGTCCACCTGCACAAGTTGTGGGCCATTAGCTAACCACTGGCCCATGATTCCTCCCTTGGCACTTGTGTGCAGCATGGTAGCTTGAATCATACCATTCTGTGACCTGCTACCAGCTAATAGACAGCTTGAAAACCACTGTTTCGTGAAGCAAAGACATTGTGTGTCTGTGGTCTTTCAGAATATCTAGGGTTAATTTGCATATAACCTGAACATAACCTGAACATTCTTTACCAACTTTCTCAAATACCAGCTTGATTTTCATAGAAGTGTTTTTGTAAATTTTCAATAATGATGAAAAATAGTTCCTCTAGATGAGTCTGAAAGAAAAAGAAAACTGTCACATACAAACCAGAAAAATTGTGAACTGAGTTTGATCTCTGTTTACAAGCGTCATACTGTGTACTGTTTACAATATATATTCCCTAATAATCAGACTTATGTATGAGGAATAAATCTAAGACAGCTTAGTATACAGCTTTTTTCTTAATCTGACCCAGGACTTGTTCAAATGCTAGATCAGACTCTGGTACAAAGAAGTCCATGATTTTAATTAACTCTGTAAATTTTCTTTGAGATATGACCTCATTACTTTTTCTACTTCTTAAGTGCATCTGACACAAAAACTAGACTATATTGATTTAAACAATAAAAAAACTAATGACTGAAGTACGATTGGAACCTAAGCCATAAATTCCTGAAGTTTCATGGAGATACTTTTTACAGACTTGAGTATAAGTAATAACAATTTGATTGTGGTTTGCAGCTCTCTTACTTTCACCAAACAATGCCACATGCTAATATCTATGTAACATAGTGCATATTGAGCTGTTTTATACATTTGTGCTTATCTTCAGCTGGACACTGACTTCAGACTTGTTTTTAAGTGGTCCATCTTCTCTAACTGCAAGAATAACTGCATTTTTATCACTGTAGCATGAAGCTTAAGAGTGATAAATGTTCTTAGTGGCAGAAAAGTTGTGTGATTCAAATACGTTAAAATTCTTAAATCAAGTTACGGTATTTACGCTCAAACACAGGCTCTGTCTACGTATCAAATAATGTAGTGCAATATCAATGTGGATTAGTTGGTCAAAGTAGTTGTAGATATATCAGCTTTAACATCCTTGTATGTGGCTCAAGACTTTTACTTTAGACTAAATATAGTTCAATCCTTTGTCATGAACGTCCTCAACATGCATAGAGTTTGAAGCTGTTTGTCATTGGTTCAGAGCCTTCTTACTGCATTAGCTGTAGAAACAAATTTTGTACACACCATGGGCAGAGTTCTAGGTTAGTTTTTCCAAGAGTAATCTAGTTTGCAGGCACCAAAATCATTTTTCAAAACCAATGAATGTGCATTAAGTGCTCAGGGGATTCACTTCAAAACTATGCTAGAGGTCCAATCCAAAACATTAAAGCTAATATATTTATTCTGGAATATCCATGTAAGACAAGCCGTTTGTGAGCATATTAGCTATTTAAGCAGAAAACAAAAATTGTAAATTCAGTTTAAAAATACTTTGCCCATGATGTTCCTAATGTCATAGATTTAATTCTATTGCTTAATATTTTTCTCCCTTCAAAAATTTCTTGTATTTTATTACATTATTATGGGAATAAAAATATATATTTTATTATGTAGTATTTTAATACATTATGAAAAAATGAAATGTAATATACGTATAGTATGTTAATAATATATTATTAGCATGTATTATTATTCCAAATGTATGCTGTAGAGAAGACACCATAGGTCTTTTATCAGGTATTACTACCGGCTGTATCCTAATCTAAAAAAACATATTTGAGATGGAGGGAGGGAAAGGAAGGCTGTTGATTTTCTGAACTTCTCATACATCACTGAGCCAAAATTCCTTTTCCGGTAATACTGAGTAGCTTTTTGGTTTTGATGGAAACTCTAATGCTAAGATAATATGAGCAGAGAGAAGATGGAGCCAGTTCTCTGGTTTTCACTGTCTTTCATTACTATGGGAAAGTGTTTCGGGGTGCTTCTTCAAATTCTGTTTCATTTTGCATAAAATCTGATTCGTTCGTATGCGGCTTTATTTCCGTGACCTCAGAGGGCAGTTGTGGTTGGTTGACTTTGGCTGGCTGCCAGCCGCCCAGCCAGCTGATCTCTTGCTCCCCCTCCTCAACAGGACAGGGGAGACAATAAGACCGAAAAGCTGGAGGGGCAAGATAAAGACAGGGAGATAACTTACCAATTACCGTCACAGCAAAACAGACTCAACTTGGGGAACATTAATTTAATTTATTGCTACTTAAAATAGAGTTGGATGGTGAGAAATAAAGACAAACTGCAATACCTTTCCGCCACCCATCCCTTCTTTTGAGACTCACTTTCACTCCTTCATCCCTGACTTCTCCACCTGCTCCTGCTGCTGAGGCACACAAGGGGGTGTGGAAGGAGGGTTGCAGTCAGTCCATAACAGCTCATCTCTGCTGCTCCTTCTTCCTCATACTGTTCCCCTGCTCCAGTGTAGGTCCTTCCCAGGGGATACAGTCTTTCACAAGCTGATCCAGCGTGGGTCCTTCCAAAGGCTGCAGGGGAATCTCTGCTCTAGTGCCTGGAGCTCCTACAGCATCTCCAGCACCTCCTCCCTCCACTTCTTCAATGACCTTGGTGTTCACAGGATTATTTCTCACAATTGTTTTTTTCGTCTCTCACTCCTTTTTTCCACAACTGCTGTGCAGTATTTTTACCCTTTCTTAAATATGTTTTCTGAGAGGCACCACCATCTTGGCTGAGGGGCTCAGCTTTTTTAAATGGCTTTTAATACTTTCAATTGTGTAAAAATATGTGCGTTTATTTTTTGTTCTTAGAGACCTGGCTGCAAGGAACTGCTTGGTAGGTGAAAGCAACATTTTGAAAATAAGCGATTTTGGAATGTCCCGGCAAGAGGACGATGGTGTATACTCGTCATCGGGCCTAAAGCAGATTCCTATCAAGTGGACTGCTCCAGAAGCTCTCAACTATGGTAAGGACATACTTGTATCTTCTTGGAGGGAAAAAAAAAAAAAATCAAAAGTAGGATAAGGAGCACCAGAGCACCAGGACCACACCATGGGCAGTATTTGAGTATATATACATATTCTTAGTGCCCAGTTCAAATCCATATTATTTAAAATATTTTTAATATTTCAGTCTTTTAAAGTTATGTATAAAATACTGTTTTGCATTGAAAAAGAATAAGGCAGCAACATCAAAATTGCTGTTATGCAGCAATAAGATAATGCTTTGGTTATGTTGCTGACTCATTCTAGTAGACTACCTAGGCAGTCATGTAAATCATAATCGTTAGCAGAATGAATGGCAAGTTCTGCATATTTATGGCAGTGATTGTTCTAGCACCTCTTTGAAAACACTATGAAGTGTTAACATACTAGAACACTCTGTTAGATAAATCACTGTAGCAGAGAAAAGTACAGTCACTGATTTATATTTTTAACTGCTGCTTTTTTTTACCTACATTTTTATATATTGCGAAGCTATTATACTGGGGAAAAAAAAACCCTTACTTCTGATTGAGGAAAGTGGTCCACACTACATGGGTAATAGTTCCAGAACAGAAACAGAAGGTGCCATATTTAGCTTTTTAACTTATATGGAACTAGAAGAATAAGTTCTTCTGAGTAAAGTGGTCTGTGAAGACGCAGCATATTAAAGGAATGATACCATGTTTTGGATGTAGTTCTCTTAACCAGTTCTTTAGTTGAGTACTTAGAAATAAAAACTGTTTAAATTCATCATTTGAAATGTCTATAAATATTTCTCCCATCTCTTATGCTTTTTTTTTTTAAATCATGCATTGGAGATCATAAGTTTGTGAATTATGATTGATAGCAAAATGCTTCATCTCACTAGCACTTTTGCATGAGTTAATGCCATAACACAATGAAGCATATCTTCCATTTGGAAGGCTAATAATAAATTTGGTTACAGTAATTGATCCTGCATTATCAATTATTCTAAGATGTGTTAGTGTTGCTAGCGTTCACTGGGGAACACACTTTTTGGGTGTTTGTTCCACAATAAAAGGTGGTTTGAATTTTTGTTTTTGTTATTTCAGAAATGCATACAGTTTATTTGATGTATAATGGAAGCCTGTCCTTCATATCCACATGCACTCCAGCAGACTACATTAGAGCAGGAAACAGGCTTTTGTGACACCACCTTCACTTTGTATTTCTGCATCTTTTTTCTGCATAGTACAGGAGAGGAGAGGATAGTTGATTAACATTTACTTATTTTGTGTTTCCTAAAATGCATACATACTGAAGCAGCTTTAAGTGATTTTCTGCAGTGTTTGGAAAATAAGCTCTCTCAAACATTTGTTAATGTGTTCAGCAGTCTAACATTCAACTTTCAAAATGTTGTAGAAGGTTTTTGTGTGTTTTTGAAGGATCATTTTTTCCACTCCCTTGAAAGATGTGAGTAAAAATAATTGTTCATGTTTTTCTATTTGCCATCCTAATAATATGGTCATAAGTATTGCATTAATTTGTGCAGGTAAGGCTGAAGGTATTTAAGGATATCAGAATGAAATAGAACTAAGTCTGCAATATTTTAAAACTAGTTGGCAACCACTGTCCATGTCAGTTCGTAATGGCAAGATTTAAGGGTTGGAAGAAAAGGAGGGGTTGGGTCATTTGTCTATTACATGAATGATACAGTGCTTAAGAAACTAAATAAAAGTTCATTTTTTCAGTCACTTCTGGATTCACTGTATATGACAAATAAATAGAAGTCACAAAAAGATTTTGAATTTAAAAGCCCACAAGTTGTGAAGTCTAGAAACCAGATTAGGGCAAATGGAGGGGTTAGGTAGGGAGTTGTATCTGAAGTCACAAGTGAAACCCTGATGCTACAAGATCTTGTGGGAGATTGAATCTTTGGTTCAGTGGATGCTTGTCAGTGCCATTCCATACTGTTATTTTTGCTTGGAGCTATATGATTTCCATCACTTCCAGCAAGTGGAAAAAAATGTTTGAAAAGCTCCTAATAAAATCACGTTTAGGCCAAGTGTAGAGTATTTTTGCTTCCTGTTCTCTGAAAATTAAAATATGCATTTAACATGTATGTTTTTCCCATACACCATTTTTGAGTTGTTTGTCATGTTAATAAATCACTGTGCAGGGTTTTTTTTGTGAATGAACAGGCCTTTTTTTTGCCCAGATAATGTCATAGTGGAAAAGATAATTAACTGTGCAGAATTTGTACTTTCTTTAAAAAACACCTAATCACCTATCTTGTATCTACTCAATGATTTAAATGAAAAGTGTTAAATTGCTGGGTGCTAAACTCTGAAAAGAGTTGATACATAGACAAGAAAACTAATCTTACTACAAAGAGCATAGTGAATGTCCGTAATTGCCATCTACGAGGCACACAAGCTGATGTAGCACAGCTGGAAGTGATACTTGGTTTAACAGTAAACTGAACTTTCTGATGTCAGAACAGTTGTCATATCACCGAACTGTCACTATAATTTACATGTATTTTCCTTTTTTCTAGTCAGAAGTGGCTTAGTTTGTTTTGCTTAATGATTAGAGATGAATAAACAATAGATTTGCAATCATGTGTGTATTTTAAAGAATGAAGACGCACATATACAATGTAATAGTATAGAATGAAGAAAAACGATCATAAAAATGTTGAAAGTAATGTTGAAAATGTTTTTTTAAGATAGCATTTTCACAGGTCCTGCTGCAAGGGGCTAGGCACCTTAACTTTCTGATGTGAATCCATCCTTCTTAATGTGACTCCATCAGGGACAATAGAAATATCTGCTCCAAGATCTGTCCTTCTCCTATAATACAAAGCTTTCATTACACAAAGATGTTTGGAATTCAGTTATCTATCAATTATCTATTTTGCTGTCTCTGAAGCATAGTTGAAGATAATGGAACCTGCAGGCCAGATTTTTTTTTTCTTTTTCTTTAACTGATTGGGTGCCTCAGTTCTTCAGGGTCCAAAGTTGAAGCAACTATACTTTCATTTTCAGAGAACAACTTCTCTAAAGCGTGAAAACCAGGGCCAGTTTGCAGTTCCAAACTATGTTGATGGTAGCTCCTCTCAAAATATTCATTGCCATGCTTTATTAGGGAACTGGGAAAGGTAATTTTTTAAAAGTATTTTTTGAATTGAAAGTGATTATAAAAAAGGGAGGAAACTGAATTTTTTCTTTCCTTTTATATTAAAAGAAAACCAAAAAACATTTGTACATTAAGAAGGAAAGAAATTCTTAACTTGCATGAAGAATAACTGACATGGTAAGGTTTGTCAAATTGTAGAACTTTAAGTTAGCTTATATTATTCCTAGGTATTGACCCTAAGATAATTTGTTCATCATTTGAAATACAGGAGACTATGATATCTGCAGAATGTATTATTAGTAGCTACAGCTTTGTTCTGCTTAAAGCTATCCAATGTAACACTTTACCTTTACAGAAAATTTGGGGCCATAATTATCTGAAACTTTAATTTTTCTGTACCTTAAACTGAGGGTTTTCTCTCCTTTTCTTAGGGAGATACACATCTGAGAGTGATGTATGGAGCTTTGGAATCCTTTTGTGGGAGACCTTCAGTTTAGGAGTATGTCCGTACCCTGGAATGACCAACCAACAAGCACGAGAACAAGTTGAGAAAGGTAGTTATTCATAGGGAATGAAAGAAATACCGTATAGATCCAGAAGGATGTAGTACATGCAGTACAAAATAGCAAAGAAATAACATACAAGTTATCCAGCAACGTTAGCAAAAATATGAGATTTTTTAAATGCTGAATCTAGCTTTCTGGGAGGGGTAGTGTGATATGTAGGTGTCTTGAAAGGAATATACTGACTGGTATAGGACAAAAGACTTACAGCATGCTGACTTTCATTACTGCAGAACTAAAAGGTGAGATGGAGAGGAGGGATTTACTGCTGTGCAAAGTAGAGGCTTAACCAGAATGAATTATTTAAGATTATGATAATGCAGGTATAAATATTCTAAACTGCCAGAATTAAAAATCTGTATCATTCTATCTTCTCCATTAAAGCACTTCAGGCAAAAATTTAGCAATTATGGTGGAGAATGGTAAGCTAGTTTAGTGCTGAAAGCCACATTTCTCTTTTACAAAATAATCAAAAGGCTTTTATTTAAAGTAGCAAATAACTGTGAGCAGGATTTCAGGATTTTGATTTATTTTCATCATCTTCAGTGGTGTTTCAGAACTCTTCCTCCTCTACATAGTACTACTGTCTAATTCATGAACAGGTTCTAAGCTAGTAAAACTGCTAAATGATTTTAAAAAAACCCCAAACAACTAGTTTGCTAATTTATACAAATTGCCAGTGTTTGTTATAAGTACTGTAAATTACCATCAAAGTTTCTCAAAAGGCCAAATCAAAAAATCCAATGTTTTCCAGACCAGTGTTTGTAAAAACTTACTACCTAAGTACTGAGATTCTGTTTTAATCCACTGAGAATAATAATCCCTTGAAATTGATAAAATTCAAAGGTTTAGAAGTATGTTCATGCTTTTTCAGCTATTTATACTGCGGGGAAAATAGTCCTGTCACCCATTAGCAATTCTTTTCCATTTTTTTAAATGGAATTTCCATTTCTTTTATCAGCCTGTTTTCTTGGTTTTCAGTATCTAATAGCTCTTCTTTTAGAATAGTCAGCTAAGACACTCCAGATTTTCTTCCTGATCTTACCTATCTCAACTACTTAATCAGCAAAAGCCTTCAGTGAATTAAGTCACTTGAATGCTTGCTTTAAACCAGGATAATTTCAATTCTAAATAACTATGTAGAATCACTTCACTTTAAGGACAAAAAGTAGTTGCTGCTGTCACTGTTTTGAAGAACTAGTTTCTAGGGGAACCTTTGTGAAGGAAATGATTTTTACATAGTTTCATGTTATCTTGTCTCTAAGCGTCCTAGAGTCCAGCTGTTCTCCTCTGAGGTTACATGCATTAGTCAGGCACCTAGAGCAGATGCGTGCAATATAACAAAGGAAAAATATTTCACAGATTTACCTGTTGTATGAGGCCAGTGTCATTTATTCTCTGCTTTAGAAAGAGAGATGCAGAGACCTATGCAGTAAGTCTGGAGTCAAGGAGCTGCATGTAGCTGTATAGTCCTATGTGCCAACTCACTTTACTGCCTACTGCCTGTCATTTGTTCAGAGACCTACATGTGGTAAACAGTTCACAGAATCACAGAGTCGCAGAATGGATGAAGTCTGTGGGAACCTCTGGGTGTCATCTGGTCCAGCCCCCTGGTCAAGCAGGATCACCTAGAGCTGGGTGCCCAGGACCATTACCCAGGTGGCTTTTGCATATCTCCAAGAAGGGAGATTCCACAACCTCTCTGGGCAACCTGTGCCAGTGCTTGGTCACCCTGACAGTGAAAGAGTGTTTCCTGAAGTTCACAGGGAACCTCCTGTGTTTCAGTCTGTGCCCACTGCCTCTGGTCCTGTCACTGGGCACCACTGACAAGAGCCTGGCTCCGTCCTCTTGGCACCCTCCTGCAGATGTTTATATACACTGATGAGACCCCCCTGAGCCTTCTCCAGGGTGAACAGTCCCAGCTCTCTCAGCCTGTCCTCTTAGGAGACATGCTCCAGTTCCTTCACCGTCTTGCTGGCCCTTCATGGCTTTCTCTCCAGTGCTCTCTTGTACTGGGGAGCCCAGAACTGGACACAGTACTCCACGTGTGGCCTCACCAGTGCTGAGCAGAGGGAACAGATCATCACCCTCCACCTGCTGGCAAGACTTCTTTTAATGTAGCCCAGGATACAGTTAGCCTTCTTTGCCACAAGGACACATTGCTGGTGCATGTTCAACCCTTGGTATCAACGAGGATCCCCTTTCTCCCAGGCTTCTTTCCAGCTGGGCGGCCCCCAGCACGCACTGGTGCCTGGGCTTGTTCCTCCCCAGGTGCAGCACTTTGCACTTCTCCTTGTTGAACTGTGGGAGGTTCCTGTCAGCCCATTTCTCCATCCTGTCCAGGTCCCTCTGGATGGCAGCAGGACCCTCTGGTGTATCAGCCCCTCCTCCCAGTTTGGTGTCATCTGCAGACTTGCTGAGGGTGCACTCTGCCCCATCATCCAGATCATTAATGAACATGTTAAATAAGATTGAACCCAGTATTGACCCCTGGGGTACACCAGTAGTCACTGGCCTCCAACTAGACTTTGTGCCGCTGACCCACTCCCTCT
>JANZLQ010000079.1:23989179-24025734 GCA_026212715.1 Elanus axillaris | reverse complement strand
TCAGCACTCATGGGTGCATCCCATCAGGGCCTGTGGACTTATATGAGTCCATTTTGCTTAAGTATTCCCTGACCAGAGGCCTGGGATTCCCGAAGGCAGGTCTTGCTAGTTAACACTGAGGGGAAAGCGGTATTCAGTACCTTAGCCTCACCTTGCAACCACCAGGTGCCCTACTTCATGCAGCAGTGGGTCCACATTGTCCCTAGACTTTCTTTCATCACCTGTGTACTTACAGAAGCCTTTCTTGTTGTCTTTGACATCACTGGCCAGATTCAATCATATTTGGGCTTTAGCGTTCCTAACTTCATCTCTGGATGCCCAGACAATGTTTCTGTATTCCTCCCACATTACCCTTTTTTGTGTTTGAATTTGTCCAGGTGCTCCTTGTTCATTCATGCAGTCTTCTTGGCATTTTTGCCCAACTTCCTACTCGTTGGGAAGTTGCCTTCATTTCTGTGAGAACATCAGTTTGGTCCAGGGTATGGACAATATGCTGGAACAGCCACTTATTTGTGGCTTCTAAATGATTAGATGCTAATTTACTTAACTGATTGTTGATCCTCCTGCACATCACCAAGTCAAAGACCTCCTTCAGTTGATGGCAACAGAGCTGTGGAAGGCCACTGCCTATCTTAGCAAGCCAGAAGAGTAAGAAAGAGAGTTGAGATGATGGAAAATATAAAAGTTAAGAAAACAGGAGGGAGGAAGAGTAAATGGATAAAGTGCTAGTGGGAAAGGAACTTCTTAAGGAGACAAACAGGGAAGAGGCATGAGAATAAAAGTTGATCCATTTTGAGAAACAGCAAAGAAATTTAGTCCCCTCTTAATATTTATTATTGATTTCCTTAGTGGGGGAAAAAAGGGAACAGCATTAAAACTTAGAGGGTATCTACTTCCTAAGAAACAGGAAACAAATCTATGCAGGTTGCTGCCCTTAGGGATGACAAGCGTACTGACAATTTACCATGCCCAACTTAAATGGCGTTAGTACCTGAGCTTTGATTAGTTTAATAATTATCTATCTTGTACAGGTTATGCATTGAAGACTTTCCTCATGTTACCCTGAATACCTTCTTTAATGCAGTGATCTTGAACTTTGCCTGTATCTTTTTATATTTGTCAATATGCATCAGTTTTTCGATGCTAAACATTTTCCCCTATTTTTATGTACCAGGCTACCGAATGTCAGCACCACAAAAATGTCCAGAAGAAATATATAAAATAATGCAGAGGTGCTGGGACTACAAACCAGAAAACCGGCCAAAATTCAGTGAGATTCAGAAAGAGCTGTCTTCAATCAAAAAGAAAGTGACATAGTGATAAACAAGTGCCAAACTCAACGTGTGGGACTTCATTTTTCCAGTGAAGTATTGTTTCCCCTCAAACACTACGCGTTTATACAACATTATTTGCAATATTCTTCTAGGATTACTTTGAAATTAACTGGGTTTTTATATACATGTGTACCATCTTGAATGATGCCTACACCTGCATTAAAGACATATACTGCGAAATGCTATATATCCAGTCACAGTAATATTGTCATTTAGGTTACATGTAAATAGAAAAGCACATACTATAGATTTAAGGGACTGTGGCTTTTATCTGTTTTGCAGCAAGTAACTGCTAGTGACATTTTTCAGAGGTTTTCTACTTTAAGCTGTGTTCTCACTCAGCTATCCCTGTCCCGTATGTCAACACCAGCAGCACTCTAATGTGGTGACTATCATACATGTTGACCTTAAAACTGAAGACAGTTTTGACAAGTATTTCAACTAGAAACTTTTCTATTTTTCAAATTCTTTCTGCAACTGATATTTTTAAGTGATACTTTAAGGTTGAAGGTCAGTTAGATTCTGGATGCAAATGTGCTTACTGAACAGTGAAATCCAGAATTTTCTTTTGTAGAAAATTGAGTTACTTGTGCATTTCTTACCATACTGTAGTAAATAGTTATGACTTTCGTTGTGAGTTCCTTAAGCCACACCTTTTCTTCCTACAAAGCCATCAGAATTCAGTAATATGTCTCCTTTACAATGACCTATGTTTATTTAAGAAACAAAAAAACCCAGTATCAAGTCTTGACTACACATGTTAAGAAATACTGCAAATCATCTGCCTTCCAAAGAAGATGTAAAAGCAGTAGGCCAACAGAAAGAGGTTTACAAATGACAGCAGCAGATAACAGCAGCAGATAGCAAATAACATTGATCTTAGAGGAGTTAAAGAATGTGAACTGCTAGATTTGCCTTTGATCCAGATTTTTTTCCTTAAATTGGTAGCAAATCTCAGACTGCAGCTGGAGCCTACAAAAGTTTATGCTAAGCAAAAGTACATTCCATGCGTAGTGTCCAAAGGAAAATACTGCTTCTGTATGGCATAAGGAAATTGTTCAAGAAAGCAAAAAAAAGAAGTATGTTTAAAGACTCTGACAGGCTGAGCAAGGCAGAGTAAAAATACTAACTTCTAACTGTTTTAAGTCATTTCAATCAGATTTCAAAAGGCTGGGGATAGGCAAGTTTTAAATGCCACCAGGAATAAAAGCCTTTTATATATAAAAAAAAATTCCACCAGAAAGAGTGAAAAGTTACTGGATAGGAGGAGAGAGGAAAGGCACAGTTTGTTCCTCTGCTCTGGGTCCTCTTTGCAGCTGAAATTATTTTCTAGGGCCCTAAATAGAAATAGGAACAAGTTACAGTATCCTGGTCTGAGTTCCAGAGTGAAGTTGCTTAAAATTTTTCAGATCAAGGGATGCCAGTTGCTGCTAATGCAAGTAAGAAACAAGGACTGTATGTAACACAGCATCTGGAATGTTAATTAGCCCTATATTTTTATTGTTACAGTTGGATTGAGACGTAGTGAAATCAGTGTCTATATTACATTTTATTTCTGTTAAGGCGACTATTGTTCACAACATTTTTGCGCTCTAAAGTGTATTTATAGTAGTATGGAGTGGTAATGTTTAAGGGCTATGAGTGACCAAAATATGTGTTGTCTAGAAGAGTTTGTCTGTTACATTGGACTTAGTGTCCAAATAAAACAATGAATCATCCTGCTGGAGCACATCACCTGTATTTGAGGTGGAACTGTCAGCATCCAAGTATAAGGAATGATGAGTGCTTCTGGCATTTCTTAAGTGATTTTTTTTCTTGGAGCTAAGGAAGCATATAAATACCCATGAAGATATAGTGCTTGGAAGACTTCGTGGCATAAATTTAAAATTCCTTATAAGTGTACTGGATATATTTACATACTTCTGTAATTCTAAGTAGCCCAAAGATATTTTTCAAGAGCAATGGGAAACATTCTTGTTAGTTTCTATGCTTTTAAGTAGTACACAAGGTTTGTGCCTTAATTTGCTAGTATGCTAATGCAAATGCAAGTGTACTAAGATTAAGGAATGTTCCACAATCATTTGGAAAAATCCAAGATTCATCTAACTGCAGGTCCTTATGTATGCATCACTGAACTCTGCAAGTAAGGATAACAGTGTCTCCTCTGGCAGCATTCATAGCTTCTCTCGAGAGTTAATATTCTTCTTCTATTAAAGACATAAACTTTTTCTTTGCTATATGCCCTCTTGACAGCAAAGAAATACTGGTTTATTTTTGTAAAATAAAATACTGGTTTATTTGTCTTAAATTAACCAGTCATCATGACTCTCACATAAAGATAAAAATTGTACTCATGTTTTATTCTGAAATAGTTAACATTTGTAATTCATACCACATTTCTGTTTAAATTCAAAGACTTTTTAAAACATGCAATTCCTACAGCAGCAAGAAAATTTATTATTATTCTTGAAGTAGGCATCAGGTCAGTTCAAAAATAATAACTCTTTGGGAGAGTACCAGAATGAATTTATAGGTATAGAATAAATCTAAACACAGGTGCATGTCTCTTAAATTATTTAAACTGTTTTCTTATTAATTTGGCAGTTTGTGGCAGAACTTGTAATTATTGTCTCACTTGTAACTATTGCAGTTATGCAATTTAAGAAGTGGAATCTATACCTATAGATACTGTGTTTAAGTTTTTGTAAACTTCTCACAGGGGAGTTCACAAACAAACCTGCCATACAATGAAATTTAAAAGAAAGATGTATTCAAGAACCAAAGCCACCATATCTGCTTTCTGTGGACTTGAGATGACTCAGTCTTAACGTTATTCATAGCTTAGCCAGATACTGGTCATTCGGCTCAAGTACCATGTTTATCCTAAAGAACCTACAAAAAAGTTAAGACTCAGTCTCTTTTGCAAGTGTAGTGTTTCAGCTAGGTTCTTACACCAGCACTGTCCCAACAGGGCACCCTGAGGGAATCCTCAGGTTTTTTACACTGTTAAATGGGAGAAACTCTGAATATTGTTAATGGTCAAGTAGAGGCACCTCAGCCTGTTACGTGAGATTGAATTCAACGGGTTATCTGTTATTTTCATCTTTTTCCAAGGAATTGCATTCATCATTTTAAGAATGATTGTTTTAAGGGGAAAAAATGCATCCTTAGTTTATTATCAGTAGAAATTAAGCACACATATTAGCTTCAGGGTTCAGTCACCAATGAAATCATGAGGATTCCTAAGCATTTAAATTTTATGGAAGGTAAAATAGTGAAGTGTCTTGTCTGAAAACAAACCTTGCTTCAGCACAGTGTGATGTTGTAGAGTCAGCATTCCACCAAGACATTCTCTTTGAAATGTACATTTTCAGTAGTTTCTAATGAAACCAATGAACTAGTTTTTCATTTAGTATGTACAGTTATATGGCATTTCTTCTTAAAAAAATCTGCCTTTTTGCAGAGTTGCCTAATATTTTTATTGGAAGTTGTTATTGGAACGTGCATCAGCAGAAGGCTATCAGTAAGAACCACAGTTTGTAAAGTAAGCCTGATCTTCTTGATGAGAAACTGAAAACTGGTTAAAGAAATATCAGGTTATTCATACTTTAGTATTTTTTCATCTATGTCTTTGACCACCTGTTATGCTTCCTCAAATCCTACAAGCACATCACTAAAACTTAATGCACATCACTAATACTATGAAGTTATCCATTTGTTATCTCTTATAACTATTTAGTTATCCCTTTTGCACCCATTGTAGACTCTAAAGAAAAAAACCACTTTCTTGAGGTTACAGAGTAAACAACTCTCAGAAGCATTGAGATGTCTTCCTCCCCCTCCCCAAATTTTCCGATGTGCTGCTGCACAGATATTAGCAATAGTGATTAACTACTAGCCCTGTTCCTATTATTCTTACTGTCATATCCTCTAAATGACAGTGCCACTGACTCACTTGAAACAGTGCAATATTTTAAGACATGAGTTAGTGTGTGAATAGTGTTATCAAATACAATATTCAAGAGCAGTAGCTCTGAAAATGGCTGGTTGTCACAAATAATGATAACTCATAAAGATGGAATTAAAAGAAAGAGGCTAATTGAGAAAACCCACTTTCTATAACAGCTGTCCCGTTTGGAGGCAACAGAAATGTTTGTTGTGCCAGTGCACTTTGATTTGTTACATTTTTACAACCGAGCATAAAATAGTTTGCTAGTAAAAGAAGAGTTCACCAATTAATTTTTTTTCCCTAAAGCACAAAATGACATGTGATATTGTTGGAAGCATTCTTGCTAGACAAGTCAGGATATGTGGAGGGAAGAATATGGAAGGAAGAATACCCTTTCTACTAATGGAGGTACATATTTTTTTCTTCTTAGAATCATATTCATGCAGTCCTTCGCATTCAGGAATACAGGACTTTAATTAGTAATTAGAAAGTACCAAGCAAGTCCAGTATTCCTGATGTTCCAAACAGCCATGAGTTTTTAAGAGTAATCTGGTAAATTTGGAACATTAACTCTATTAAATATATTTTCTTCTAGTTTTCTTCTGCAGATTTACTGTAAAAAAAAACCAGTCCTTAAACAATCATCAGTAACAACTTACAAGAAAAATGCATCAATCTTCCTTAAGAGTAACTTTAGGAAAGAATATTTTTTGTGATCCTGTACTAGAATTCCCCTGGGATAGCTTTCCTTTTAAAAAAAAATAAAAAAAAATCTTACAAAGCTGAAAGCTTCAAGTTGAAACAGGAGAATCCTTTCACTTGTCATATTCTGAATGGTCTTTCAAGTATTGCCCCAGTTTCCTGGAACTGATAAGTCACATGTGATGTCCAGCCTTACATACTTTTCAGCATTGCATATTAATGCATTATTAACATCCAACTTTACTTTTAGACCAAGGAAGGGAAGACTCTCTCACTGAAAAGTCCAGCAAGTTCTGCCTCATAGCTCCCACATTTTCCTTAACTTCCACATTCAGCTATCAGAGCCATTGTGTTCATTATAATAAGCACCACATAGAACAGGAGCTAGAAGCTAGACATTGTCTTTAAATCAGCAGCTAATCCCCCAACATTTCACAGCTTTGACTCTAGAAGCCAACTTGGTTTTCGTTCTCTGTCAAATAAGGAAAAGCCATTTCTGTATTTCAGCCTTACTACTAATCTAAAAACCAGGAAGGTTCAGCAATATGTTTGCTGTTACCTCCACCAATAATGGTAAGTTACCCTTAAGTCCTTGTTAAGTCCCTCTGTCTCTTTGACATAAAATTCTGACTGCAGTGTACATCCAGGTATAGAACTTGGGTGTTAACTCTCTTGAGTTGTTTCATTTTCAGGAAGCTGTACATTATTAGCTGGTTTAGAACACCATTTTCTCAGACGTCATCTAGGCAGAACTTAAATTAGAATGTTCAGATGGTTGGTTTTGGTTTTTTTTTCTGTGAGATAAAGGACTGATTAGATTGTTAGCTACATGCATTGTTATTTTGCAGCTGTTTCAGATTATAGCTATGAGAGGGTCATTCATTTATAGATCTCAGATTATGTATGCCTTTTCTAAATCAAAAACTGTTAGCCACACTTACAAAAAATGGATAGAGAAAGCCTTCAAATATAGTTGACAGAGGTCATAAAGTGAAAACACAGAAGAGCCATGAACTACATTCTTTCCTCCTCTATCATTCCAGAACTAAAGGCTTTGTAAATAAAACTTGTAATAACTGGCTTTGTGTTTATAGATAAATATGACATGTGAGCTACTATGATAACCTAGGACTCACATTGCTACTTGCAAAGAAGACTTGGAAGAAAGTGTTCCTAAATTGCTACTATTTGGAATTGTCATCTAGTTTTAGAACTATAAATGTTTATAGATAAGTACATAACTTAAGTTTTCTGCATACGGTAAGAGAGAGGGTGCATGCTTCTCCATTGAAACCCTTCACCAATTTAAGGTAATTAGGCTTTTTAAAAGAAAAATCAGATTGATCAGTGATTCCTTCTCGATTACACATGTTGAAAGTATGAGCCAGAAGTTTCTACCACTAAAAAAAGAAAGATCCATACTACTCTCTTTACATACAGTCAGTTCAGTCTTTCTCAACATATAAGAATTTCATAATTGTTAAATGCAGTAGTAATACAGAATTGTTGGATTACTGATATGTGAGGTGCTTCCCTCTGATCTTTTGCTTCATTTCCTAAAGAATCTTTCTGCTCTTTAAAAAGGGCTGCAGTAAGCTTACAGTTTTAGCTGAGCTCTGCTGTAATAATCTGGCCTGTTGCATCTTCCAAACATTCCCTAATTATGATGGCTCCATGTACCACAAATGGTGCCCATCCACTTACTTCCTAAAAGTTACTCTTGTGTCAGAAAAGTTCAAATAGAACCCTGCTTTTGTTTGACTCAGAAATATTTTAGTGATGTTATAACTTGATACCTGTGGCAGTGTGTTTATATGGAAACTGAAGTAACTGTGGATCAAGGCAAAGAAGCACTTTGTTCAGATCATGTTTTTAATCAAGTTAAAAAGCCCTAAATATATCATGAATTGTCCAAATTGTAAAAGACATCAGAAAAACAACATTCATGACTTCCTGTTTACAATACAGAGCATCCTGCTCCTACTAGGGAACAATATAAAGGTCAATACACTTCTTGGAAAAGGAATGAATTTGCTGTCAGACCAGATCCAAACAATATCTTTAAAAGCAGTGACTTAATTCCAACTAAGCCTCATTGTAAACTTTCTTCATCTGAACAGACCTTTCCAAACAGTGTTAATTTTCATTACTGTCATCCATTTTGCTGTTGGAAATTTGACTTTTTTTACATCACCTAACATTTAATTACACTGGTAATTATACCCCCACCACGACCATGAAGTGCTGAGACTTGCAGCTTCAGAAAATTAGCATTGCTAAGTTAGTAAAAGTCTACAGGGAACTGATCTTTCACTGGGTGCCTGAGTTGATATGGCTTAATATGTTTTAAATGTCACTAAAGTAATTTTTTCAATTAAAACCTGTTACACAGTTTGAACAGTAGTAGTCCTTGCTCAAGATCTCTCTGCAATAGTAATACTTGTATTTGGCTTGAACTCTATATGAAGGTAGAACTGCACCTTCCCTCGTCTCTAGTTTATCAAGGGAAGGGAACTGCTGAGTTCAAGTAGCCAATTCAGGTGCTGTCAGCGATTCTGATATGTAGCGTGGATGCAGCCAGGATGCCAGAGAGAAGGCCTTGCAGCCTGCATGGCCCATCTTTATAATATGCCTACGCTCGCTACAAGTCACTAATAAATCCACCAGAGACTGGAAGTTTCTTATATCTCTGAGTGTGGCTACTTCCTTAAATCACCTGAAGTTGTAGTGCTTAAGGAGAAATAGTAAATATTTTTTCTTTGTCTTGAAATGCAGAAATGCAATATACAATGGGGATTCTCTGCATTATTTTCCTTCCTTTCTCCTCCTACTTTGTCATGTCACAGATTCAAAGCCTTCAGTAGATTGAACTAGAATAAATGTATCTGTTTCTGCTGTTAATTGTATCATTACCTGTAACTGACAAGTTAACTTGCTTTTTTCACCAAGCTTCCCACCTAATTTTCACTAAAATGCTAAAAACACGTAATAGGAAAGAAATCATGATACAGGCTCATCACACAGGACACAAAAGGCAGGCAGACTCTTAGAAAGAAATTTTGAGGACTGAAAGCCAACAATAAACATCTGTCTCGTCCCTTCTGTTAAAGGAGTGTGTGGTTGCATTGCTCAAATGACTTCCAGAGATGAAACTTGGACTGCTGCTTTTTCAGTTGCATGTGTTACTTTTCCTTTGTGTAACTGTACGCAGCTGGAGATGCAGGAGGCATGTTGGGGAAGGAGGGAAGGTTGGTTCACTGACCTGCTAGCACACGCAAGACTTTTGACACCGGTAACCTTGGGTGGGCACATATACTGGTTGCAAACGTGTTTAGATTTCTATTCAATTTTGTGCCAAAGTACGCACCAGCAAGTTTACTATCAGGTAAAGCACCTTTTATGCTCTTTGTTGTTTAAAAATAATATATTTGTGAAACAGATCAATAATACATAACACTGGAAATGGGTGCTTCTTCCCAAAAGTACACATGTTAAAAAAAAAGGAAACAACATTTGTGAGTTTATCTGGCTTTTAAGCAAGTCTGGAAATGATAACTATGTAATACACTTCCCAGTTGTCTGTCCTTTATAATTTTAAATAGATCTGCATTTTAACTTTATTTATTTGCCAATTTTTTATATACTTTGAAGTTACACTTTTGAACTCAAGCTAACTTTTTATTTTCCTAGGATGTTACAAAACAGAATTTCAGTATTCCTGTAAACCGCAGACCTTTTTTGAATAGTCCTTTGTCTTTTCCTATGGACCAGTTACCACTAATGAGTCTGCAGTCCCCTTTTTACTGTACTCTTCCAATAAATGTAAAATATTTGTATCAAGCCGTCTCATTTTATTTGGTATTTACAGGTTGTGTTTATTCACTTACTTCTGTAATCAAGTGGAAGATCAATTCTAGTAACATTGCTCTTAGGAACAGCTACAATTCAAAATACAATTTTACAAGGAAAAATCAATTTTATTTGAATTTTTTTGGCAATTTCTGGAGTTAATATCTCTGTGATCCTCACTCACAGTCTGGCTGTCACTTTTGTTTACCTTTTGTATATCAGAAGGTATTGAAAGAAGGAGTAACCTAGTGGGTAGAAGGGAAAGGACAAGTTGAAACAGGCTGCGAACTTTGGAGCTGGAGTCTTGAGGACGTTACAGCATGCATTGCTCTTGAAGCCAGAATTGTGTCAAGAAACTAGGCAGTGAAAAGCAAACATGCCTATTCTGTACGCCAACAGCAAAGGAAAAATCAAGCGTTTCCAGTTAAGAGCAGTGCAGGAATCTAAAGGCATATCCAAGCTTTATACTGTTTCTTTTACATGATCTAGGGCTCTGTTCCCTTTATATTAAAAAAAAAAACCAAAACATTCTAAATACAAGTTACATTTTAAAGCAGATTGTATAAAGCTACTTTATGCTTTACTTTGAATGAAACCAACCTCTGTAATAAGTGCCATTTTCACCCGACTTTGATGCAGTTTCTTTGATTTCCGTAATCCCTTCTTAATATAAAGACTCTGATACCAAAATATGACTGAAGTAAAAAATCTGAATTATACCTTAAAAAATTTTAAACTAATCTTTTGAGTCCTCATGTCTAATGTGAAGTATGAATACCCAACTGAAAGACTTCTTCCACTGCCTTATGCTCCCTGGAGATTCACTTTGTTTAAACACCCAACAACAGGTAGACAGGTTTTTGTATACCTGCACATTTGCACGGTGTTATTAAGCACGCTGCATGCTGGCACAGACTTGGTGCTGGCTGAAGAAGGAGTTGACAAAGAAGCAAATTTATGGCCACTGGTCCATAAGTGGGACTGAGGTACCTAGGTTTTGGGTTGTTTGGGTTTTTTTTTATTGTTCCTTCTTACAAATTCTTTGAGGTAGTTTTCCCCACCATCTCCCAATAATCATGAATGGGAGAGATCAAGTCCAAAGCTCATCCCCTGAACTTAGCAGTGTGTGTTGAAACAGAAGACAACACAGCATGGAATTGCACATAGTTCTGGTAGAATTCTGCTGAGAGACTGATTTATTAGCATGGTAATTTTAGAAAAGGTTACTGAAGCTAAATCTGTTCTGCTCAGTGATGCCTAGACTCCAAATAATAAAAACATGTTGTTTGAAAACCTGCTACTGCCAAATATTGAGCAGCACAGGGTCATCAAACTTCCTCATCTGAAGTGTCATAGCAATTAATTAGGAATGAGGCTAAAGAACCTTCAAGGTGATCAGGGCCTTTGTACAGTCCTGCGTTTAAAAAGTAGATTTAAAGGACTCAGACTTTAAAAGATTAAGTTGATAAGACTTCTCAGAAGATCCCAAAGACATTAGGCACCTAAAGACCACTTTTAATGGCAGATCACAGCATTTCCATATTCCTGAGATGCCCGATTTAACCACGCAGTCACATCTTCCCCTAACAAACCTAACAATCTGCAGTAGCAGAATGGTGCCATGCAGGAGAACATTATGCCCCAGTTCCAACAAAACCACAACACCTTATTTCATACTTCAGTTCAAGCTTTCCACTTGGGACTTTTCCTGCCTAGCTGACTTGTAGGCCCTAACCTTTCAGGTACTGTACAACTGGTAAAACTCTACACAGACGACATTTGGGCACAGAAGTATTGATCCTGGATAGCAGTGCTTGCATCCATCCAGTTTTTTCCAATCACCTGATGTTTGTACGTCAAAGCTAGATCAGTTCTTTTTCTCAACAAGCGGCAGACGTACCTCCCTCCCTTTTAGATCCAAATCCTGCACATGCAAAGATGTTTTGATACTTGGGTACAAAAACTCCCTTGAAGTTTGGCAGAAATATTGGTTTTGTTATATGAGGGGTAGACACTAATCTTGCTCAGAGACATAGAAGAGGCTCACAGCTGGGAACTCCAAGCAGAATTATGTGCCTGCCTTCAGCCTGATGTAAGGGATTTGGGAAGTTAGTGGAAGAGCAGGGAGGGGGAGAGTTGTTTTGGGGAGTGGACTTTTTCCTTTCCAGCATATTCAATTTAGCGGCACACTGGGTCTGCTGAGTTCCATGAATGTTGCTCCTGGGTCCCTAAGTCTCCACCACCTCCACACCATGGGAGCTTAACTTGGGCCAAGAACCACAGAGGGCTCGAAAGCCAAGTATTCTCATATTTAAGATGTTTGGTGGAACTACCCCCCCAAAACCAAATAGGTCTGAGGAAACCTGTGGTAAGTTGCATTTGCTCAGTGTGGAGGCTGAGGACCATCACAGGTCACTGAATATGAAGTTCCAGCAGTGCCAGAATTACAACTTTCTGATATGAAAATGGTTTAAAGGACTGTGTGGTCTCCATCACACACATTCACTGAGGCTACTCTGCAGCTGGATTTCAGTCCGCCTTCAAGTCATGTTCTAGTCATAAGAAATGCAAAAATACAGTAACATCACTGATACAATCTGAATTGCAGCTGCACACTTTTCACCTCAAAGGACATAATACAGATAACCACAGAGAAAATTCAAGATAATGACATGTGCACGTACCACTAACGCTGCAATGCACAGAGCTCTTCTTTAATGCAATTTCATTGGTATTCATCTCATCCCCCATCTTCCTCAGTTCATTGCAAGTCTGCCACACTAAAAGTGCTGCTGCTAAACAATCTGAAAAAAAATGCATCTGGACTAAAGAAATAGCTCTGCATTGAGAATACAGAATAATGAGACACTGTGCTCTAATTTTCTTATAACTAAGCTCCCACAGCTTTCGATGATCTAATATTCTGCAAACAGAAGTCAGGGAAGACTAAAATCAGACTACTAGCCAGCTTCGAATCCTCAAAAGAACAGACTGGCATTTGACCATGCTGTAATGGAAAGAAGCAAGCATCTTCAACACACATTTTTGACTTGTGATGTATTAGTTCTCTGACAGCTGAAGGAAAAACAAGACTGCATTAGCAACAGCTGGAGTATAATGAAATATTTTTGTGCTTCCTCTCTTAAAAGCTTGCATTGCTAAGTGTAAGTCACTAAAGAAAAGGCACAGAGAGAGGTAAGTAGGATGACCCAATTGCTAACATTTAGTCTGTGCAATCAGCAGCTATGAGAGCCCATCCTGTTAACACTGACACACAGAAGTCAGACACTGTAAAGTTAGACAAACACACACTAAGACCTTAAATAAAAATTTTGACTCCTAAAGACCCTTGCTCATCTACACTTACAGCCCTATGGATTCAAAAAATCCTTTCCAATATACTGTAACCCTGTGTTTGACATGAAAAAAATGCAGTGACCTAGATCTAGCTAGATATAAGTAGAACACCTTCTAATATCATGGAGCTAGATAGGTAGTTTCCATTTCAATCTCAGGATGGACCCAGAGGGTCAGGTCTCTAATGTCTGGGCCTGAGTAGGTGTCATTTTTGTGCTATGCAGCTGATTTATTGAGAGATACCCTGATTTTCTGTCTTTCCCAGACTTCAGGTGGACCTGACCTGGGGGGTGGGAGGTAGTGGGCCAGGGGTGGTCAAGTCCATCTGCAGTCTGGAGAAAGTCAGTCGCTCAATCAACTGCATAGCACAAAAATAGGGCTATTTGCAGAAAAGCAGGTGCAAAAAAATCAATCAACAAGTTATACAAATGAGGCAATTCCAAGTTTTTACCCATATATGGCTTGGTTGTAGTCTAAACTATATGCAGAGACTAAATTTTACTTGACATGGGGACTGAAACCAAACTGCTCCCCCACTTAGAAGGCTCAATGGTTGATTTTGCATTTGGAGCAGAAGCTTTTTTTATATAAATCCAAATTTGCAGATTTAGTCCTTGCATCTGAGCAATCTACTGCATGCAGATTTTCCACTGGTGGGGGCATGGCAAGCCATCTAGGTGTTCATTTTCTGGCCTTCCCAGACCATCCCAGTGCTTCTGAGATGAGGCATGTTCCTGTAGCTCTCGCCTTCAGGGCTAACCCCAGAGGTGTCTTCAGAGCACACCTCCTGAGCAGTGCCATCCAAAACACTGCCAGGGACACGACTTGTCTCTCCTGCTGCCACATGTATGGCCCAGTGTCACCTGCTAGCCTTTCCCTTATGAAACCTGCCCCAATTTTGGGCCGAGGGCTGGGTCTGCGACACTGTGCCAGAATCCCTCCCCAGCTGTGGACATTCAGGAACAAAGTCTCCAAAACTCAAAAAAATCACAGCCTGTTTCACAGAAGCACGTTCACTGGGCTTAAAATCAAGCCCGCACGCAGCCCAGGGTGCGAGGAGAGGGTATTTTCAGTGTGCTCATTTCGGAATTATGTGTGCTTTTTACAGCAGTTCTTTCATGGTAAGCCACAGAAAGTGCACCGTCCAAACACCCTCTCGTGACCACGGCAATGCCATCCTCCTCTCTCCAATATAAAGCTGTGGCTCAGCATTGACAGTAAGTGGGGAGGGCAAGCAAGCACTGCTGTTACATCAAGATAGAAGGCGTTAGGAGTACTTCATCACAAACAGGCAATCCATGCACTTCAGACATACTTGAATCAGTAGGAACAGGCGCAACCCTGAAACCTGTTTTTATTTTTAAAAATAAGAGAGCTTCCCAGCTGGTCTCCCAACACACTGCTGTCCCAGCAAGGTTTCTTACAGTGCTGTAGGAGACAGTTTTGCTTTCTTGCTGTGACGTATATAGCAGGATTCCTGCTTGTTGTCTACTTCAGATCAGACTCAGCAGTTCTGTCAAGCTTAGGATGTTTGGGGTTTTGGTTTTCTTTTTTTTTTTTTAACAGCAATGTTTAAGGAGGAAAAATGTGAAAAAACCCTGCCATTAGAAGCAGTTGGCCAGCTTTGAAGAGGCTGTCAGCCATGTCTGCTATGTCTACAGTAGCTGAAATTTCAGAATCAAGTGATGCTTTTAATAGTTTGGAAAAAAGAGTTTCAGTTGTTATTTGTACAAGCTAGCATGTTTCATCTCCACTTCTCCTTTAGAGGAAAATAGGTTTGCCTCGCATTCCAGGACAGAAAATAATTTCCATTGAACCTGTGTCTTTTGATCTCATCAGATTCACTCTTCATAGAGTCAATTGTATGAGACACCTGGGACAACAAATGCATTTTTCTGACAAGTGTTCAACATATTATGGTAAGCAATTATCAGCTTAACGAGCTGAGCAGTGGAGTGTTACCCACCAACACCACCAAAACTCACCAGCTTCCGTCCTCACCAATTACACTTGTACATAAAGAGCCTGCAGAGCAGGGGCTGAGTATGGCACAACAACCTGCTCTTCATTTCGTAACCACTTGACAGACTCAATTAAAAAAACCAAAACTATATATATATATATCCAGGGCAAGGAAACTTTGAAAATGTTTGGTGTTATAAAACATGGTGAGCTAATCCAGGCAGGAACAGAGCTGTTGCCATCCACCCACCCCTTCTTTTTTTTTTTTATTTTTTGGAAGGTTGGTCCCTTCAAAAGTGTACGCCAGCCTCCGGTTGACAGACCTTCGGTACAGGGCACACGAATAAATTTTAAACATGAGGCAGTGCCCGTGAAGCTCCTCTGGGTGGAGCTCACGACAGCAATCACACTTTGACACTGGGGCCACACGAACCTCCAATTGTCCTGTGTTGTGAAAGAGCTGCAGATGTGCTGGCTGAAGCAGCAGAGGGCAGGGTCATTCCTCAGGAGCGGAGGGGTAAGGGCAGCGCGGACTGCTCTCCCAGGGTAAGCATCCTGTGCGTGTTTACATTAAACAGTCGTTGGAGTAAAAGACAAAAATGCTAAACATTCCTGGGACGCTCACTGAGCCTCAAGGTTAGCCAGTCCTCCCACAGGCACTGGAATTCCTCGTTGGAGGCACAGACACAAACAGTTCTCTCCTCTGGCCCCACGAAGCTTTTGTTTTCAGAAGGGAGAGGCAGGTGATAAGTAAAGTCCTTGACCAGCAGCTGTGACTTTGGCTTTCTCAGCCTCCACAGCTGCAAGGGAAGCTTTACCAAAGCCTTGTGAACAAAGTAAATTGCCGCTCCCTGCAGACCGAATTCCAGCTATGGCTACTGACTTGGGGAAAGCATCAAGCCCCATTTTTGGGCTCCCAGATGGGCTTCATCTAGAAACGTGTGTGAGACGCTTGGCCAGCATGGAGGTAGCACCGTATCTTCCCCTGGCAGGGCCCAACCTCCCCCTTCAACATTCGATGTCGATAGCCACCAGCAGCCTGCACAGTGCTGCCTTGGACCTTGGTGGCTCCCAGCCAGCATCCTGCATCCTTCCACTCATCTGTCCTGCTCTCCTCTGAGCTGAAAGACCACTTGAAAGCAGTTCCTGAAAGCCAGAGACTATAGATGACTTGGGAAAGCATAAATAGCATATGCCACAGTCTGTCACTCAGGGATTATTAGGGTTATTGCTAGAACTCCTCTAATTACAAGGTAACTGTGAAATACAAGATTTAAGTGAATTTAAAACTAGGAACTGGGAAAAATCCATGCAGCCTTTTAATTTTTCTGCAGTTTCTTCATGATCCACTTTAAGCAGTATCTGCTTTGCAGTCTGATGTTCATCTACACTGGTTTACAGGAGCTTTTATTGGGCAGGGTTGAGGGGAGAATGGTTCATCAAGGATATGTTTCAGAAAAAAGTGTGCCATACAATTGCAGAAAAGCCAAAGTTCAGGTAGTTTTACGTCCAGTCATTCAGTATGATAGAGAGAATAATAGACTGCTGGATCTTGCCTTTCATACAGTGTTATCACTGCAAATTCATAAGGCTTTTTAAGTCCTGAAGGTTGTCTGCAAATACACCATCCATCTCTTAAAGCCCAATTTCCACACTCAGTCCTACCATTGACTGGAAGAGGGGCTGGGACCCTGGTCTGTGTCAGAGGTGCTTGCAGCTCTGCCAGGTGGGCAGGAGACCTTTTCCTCCCACCTTCCTTCCAGCCTCTTTTCGTCAGAGAAAGATGATGTGCACAGCCAGCTCAAAAGCCACAGTGACAGCCAGGCAGGGGAGTACACCCCTGCACCTGGTACGAGATCCTGGCACCTGGAGACAGGCAGCTCAGTGGCTTCTAATGCAGCTTATGGTCGTGTGCTGCCCACCATACTCAGCCTTGCCTCTAACATTTCCCTCCCCCTGCCCCAGACTTCACACCTGAAAGGAAGTGCCTTATGCAGACCAAGGTGGATGTTCCCTCCCCTCCATCTCCATTTTACACTTCACAGGGCTGATGATGAAGTCAGACTGAAGCAACAGAATCAAAGAGCCAATATTTTATGACTTGAACCAAGCACCTGATTATTATCAGGGGAAAAAAATTAAAGAAGCATAATTGTTACCTTCTTTCACCATAAAAGTAGCCTTGACTCTCCAAGACATCTTGGAGTGCTCCTGCTGTGAGGTTAATGGCAGCTTACATGCCAGAAACACATTTCCCTAAAACTTTCTGAAGCAAGCAAAATTTGACAAACATCAAAAATCAGAACACAGCCTGCCTTTCTTTTATTTTTGGTTATTATTAATATTCTTCAGCCACAGGGATATCAAAGTCTTCGGTGGTGATGGATGCAATTTAGCTGCTCCCTAGAGATGGCTTTAGAGAATGCATAATCAATTTTATAAATGAGCAGCTGGCCTGCACAGCAAGGTGCACTCTGCATTTCACCAAAATGAATAATGAATTGCATATATTCTGCATTAAGAAGAAGATTGGCATTCCTCTTAGAAACTGTTTACAGTAAGTCGCATTTCTTTCACATGTTAAAAGATAAACTAATGCCTTGTTGTTGTTTATTGTACTCAACTTTTACACACACCACCTGCGCCCAAGCACCATCAGAGATAGCACATCTGAGGGATTGCTCCCAGACATGGCCATGGTCAGGCATCCAAGTCAGAAACAGCTTGTGAATATCAGTCTTCCCAGACCCTGTGGAGCCTTCAGTGGTGACAGCCATGAGTCAGTCCAAGGCTCCAGCCTTGGACTTGGTCCTTTGCTGGCCAAAAAAATTGATAATCTCAGCAAAATGGCAAGTATTTATTTTTATATTGAACAAAAGTATTTCACTTGCAGGAGCAGAAAAACAAATTCCAATGCCACATCTATTTCTCTCAAACATAGTGATCTCTGTGATCCAGGAGAAAAGTTTGCTCAGGCCCAAGGGTGTTTTGTTGACTTTCCACTGGCCTTTCAGTCTATAATGTGATTTCTCAGGTCTCTATGTGGAAATGATTTGTGACTTTCATATTCCCATTGAGAATAACCCATCCATTATATAGCCTCCAGCAAAAACTGCACCGTGACACATCTTTTGAGGTTAGATAGGCTACTATAATGCTTCAAATGGGTAGGCATGTCATACCTACATTTCTTGTGGTTCCTCACAAAGCAGAGAAAGCAAGCAGGAAAAAAATGTGGAAACTGTAAGGCCAAACAGCTACTCTCTTTAGAGAGGCACATTCACAATCAGATGTACATTTTCTTCTGTCAATACAGTCTCTGAATAAATCTCGCTTCAGCTGCCCTCCTTCTTCCCCTAGGAAATGTTGTCCTTCCCCCACCAAATGCCAGCAAGCTTTTCCTGAGGTTCCTAGCTGTGCCTGATCAGATTTCACTGGCATTTACATTTTGATTTCTTATTACCAGACATGCTTGGAAGACAGCATGAAGGGAATGAGAGTGGCATCATTTCTCAGTGCTGGCACAAAGGTATCTGTGGGCTTTGTTTTTTCTGTAGCATTGGTTTCATTTAGGAGAGAGCTGTGGCATGAGCGATGGATGCTGTGTAGACTATATTCAGCAACAACATAAACTAGGAGAAGGAGTGCACCTGTGGGAGCATATAGAAATACTGCTAGGCTTCTTGCTTCATGTGTGCTGAATTCCTGCAGGCCCAAGCCTCATGACATTGCTGTAGGCCTGTTGTGTCCCTGCACTTTTTAATGAGTTCAGCAAAACACCAATAATCCTCTCTGCACAGGTTTTAACACACAACCACTCTTTTGGACACTTCAAGCTTCTGATGCTAGAGAGATGCAAAATTAAATGCAGCACCCAACAGTCCTATGATCTCACTGTTCATGTTGTGACTTCCCTCTTTTTCACTAAATGGAATATGGTAAAGTCAGTGAAGACCTGGAGCATAACATCTGTATACAAGCCAAAGAAGACCATGCAGAGGTCTTGGCACCTAGTTCTGTTTCCAGCACTGAGGCCATAGACAGCACTACCGTGTGGAATAACTCTGCCTTTTTCAGGTCTCCCCAGCACTTGAGCAGCCATTTAGTACAGCAGTTGACGATCCTAGCTGTTGCCAAGAGCTGGCAAGACCCTGCTGGGGAACAGAGCTTTATGCTACTGACATACCTACAGCTGTAATCCCAAGGCAGCACAGCAGCTGTGCTAGTGGCAGTTCCCAAACTGGCAAAGACCATCGCTGCAGCACTGCCCTTCAGCTGGCAGCCATCCCAGATGGCATGGCCAAACAGGGATAATAGGACCTGCTTTTTACCTCTGAGCATCCCTTCTCTTTCTCTTGGTGCCCTAGGTGTGAAGACAAGGGACGTGGGATCTGAATGTGGGGTTTCACAGTTGCTCCTCTCAGAAGGCACCAGAGTTCAGTTCTGCACATTCAAGGCAATGCTTGGATATCATTTGCGACGTTGTACTGAGAGAAACACAGAGGTGCTCATCGCACTGGGTAGGCCCTTCACTTTTGCATTCTGCTTCTTGATTATTCAGCTGTGCTTGTCTTCTGTTCTCAAATCACCTACCAATTTTAGACTAACTAACTGAGATTTAGACTTCACAAAAACATAATGAAGTACTTTGTTTCTAAATTTCTAAACAAGCTTATTCCATGCCTACTAAGTAATTGGTCTTGAAATATATTTTTGAAGGGAGTTGTAGACAAGAACAAATCTGTTGCTAAAGCTTAAGGATTTTTCTTCATGTGGGAAGCTTGCTTTCCCTCAAAAATAATACCACAGCCTCATTAGGAATGAGCCTGTTCTTGCTGTGTTTTCTGCTGAGCCTCTGGAGAAATGCTTCATAATCTAGGATTGAGGAGGGCATTATGGTACTTATGTGGCACTGACACTCCATATGCAGTGACCAGACAGATATTTGCATCCTCCCTTTTGCAAGCAAGGTTGTTTTCCCAAGGGAGACTAATTTGTATTTCAGAAAACACCTTTCCAAGTGTTATTCATTTTCTTTTGCTTCTGAGAATAGGCAGTACACTGCAGCATGTCAAGTGGAAAAATTGCAGGAGGCTGATGTGCTGTGCCATTTGGATCAGGTCACATCACACTGACTTGGCTGTGGTAGCACTGCCAAAGGGAATGGCTTACTAGCAAAGCCAGGACCTTGCCAAGCTGGAGAAAGATCAAGTTATCAGAAGAAAGGACAGAATTATTCAATGGCTAGGGATACCTGGGGACAGGTGCCTGGCTAGTTCTCCTGATCAAAATGCTTTCCTCCATGGCTTTTATTCTTGTCTTTAACAAGGAGCCTGAATAGCCAGCACTAGTCCTTAATACTTATTTAGGGAGCAAACTAGTGCAAGGTAGTAAAAGGCATTTTGCAGGACCTGGACAGTAATACCAGCCTCACCTTCCCAGCAAAATCTGAAAATAGCTGGTCTTTCATCATTCTCTCTAACAGCGATTGGTGTCATGAACAAAAGACTTTGTAGTCTCCCATATTCTTCTCCAACTATGTAAATGCAACTACTGACACACACACATACACACACAAAGCTAAAAAGATGTGGAATTTTCAGGCATTTGAGATGTTTACTGCTTTTACTTGTTTTGAAGAAGGACCCATGACATGCCTGTTTGTTTATTTGCCCATCTATGCGAATTCTGAGGAGCAAATAACAGCCACCAACTTTCAAAGGTTTGGATAGTTTTAAAATACAACTTTATTTTTATAACTAAATGAAAAAGTCTATAGATAGGCAGCTCGGGCACAAATACAGCTTTAAAGAAAAAGGGCTGGTAGGTTAAGTAATCTACAGTGCACAGGTGAGCTGAGTGCCACACAGGAGCACAGGACTTTGAGCCACAGAATGCCTTACAAGAGCTGCTGCTCAAACCCAATTTCCACCTGCACCGCTAGTCTATGTTGTAGGGGTAGCAGGGCAGAGGGAAGGAAAACCCACATGTAGCACCTCAACCTCCCAGGCAGGAGACCCATTTTACACCAAGCACAGCAAGAAGCTCATAGTTAAGTACCCAAGAAAAGCTTCTGACTACCCTGCTTGTGCATGCAGGAGGTCAGCTGTACTCTGCTACCTTTGGTGGGTCCGTACCACATGTCAAAGAATTCAGATGGCTCTGCAGCAAATGTTTGTAGTAAAAGCTAAGGGAAAATATTTTAGCAACATGAGAAAACAGAGCATTACAATAAGGACCTACACCCCACCTTTTCAAGATGGCATCTTGGATGCTTTTGTTAATATTCAGGTCTTCTCCTCCGAAGACTGCCTGTGTCCACAACCAAATCTTTTCCTCCCTAATCGGCAAGAGGTCTAACCAATTGCAAGTAGCAATTAATATTTTGCCTTACTGAGAGCTTTCTGGTGGGGTACTACACACACACTTTCTCTCCTTTTTTTTTTAAGAAGGCAGTCACCAATGTACATGATTGTGAGAGGAAATAAAGGAGCAAAATGAAAGTGAAACCCTGTATTGACTTGTATTTACTAACAGTTTCTTTATTTTTCCTAATAAAAATGTAAATGGTTTATGTTAGGAAATAGGACCAACTGTCAAGTCAGCATGTATTGCTTATGCATTAACAAAGATTATTCCACAATTCAGTGCAATCCTCACAGGCAGTCTTCAAATCAAGGGTGAACACAAGGCAATGTAGTTTTTTCTAGATGAAAAACACATCAGCAGAGCTCTCATTAGAACTACAATCACAAGAGACACACTTGACAAACTGCATCCTAACTGTGCTGCCCAAGGGATTTACAGTTGGCTTCTGTGCTAACATTATTCAATCAGGCATTTTTCTTCTGTGGGCATCCTGTAGGGAAGCACAGCCAGGGAGGACAGGAGGCCAGGAGTGTTACAGCCATTACCTTTGCTTTCCTTCCCATAACTCCTTTCCCCCTTGTCACTGCATGCATGTTGAATTCTCTTGTTATTGATTACGTAGTAAGCAATATATTGAAGTTTTTCATTGCTGTCTGTGAGCTCAGTGACTACTGGAGCCGAAAAGGAAGGCAATTAAGTTTCATGAGGGCAGATGGGGGGCAGTTATCAGCGGCAGAGCACAGCTCCCTGAAGCTCAGCCCTTCTCAAAGCCTGCAACAGGACAAGTCTGGAAGCACCCCTGCAATGTTGCGTTGATGTCCCACTCTGCTTCCATAAATACTCCCTGTCTCAACTGCCTCCTTGCATCTCCTAGTGTTACAAAAAATACATGAACGCACAGTAGAAAATATTTTTCAGATCTTCAGATGCAACAATTTTTGTCTATTCTTTCCCAAAAAACAGGCACTGCTTCTCTCAGAAAGAGATTTCACTTCAATCTCCAAGTTTGTTTGTTGTTCATTTTTTCCTGAAACTCCTCTTTCAGTCTCTGCTACAGTGCTTGAGCCCGGTGACAGCTTATTATTTCTGTTTGAGAGAAATCCCACTCACACAGAGCACGGCTGTCATGTTGCTCCATATCCAGTTTTAAAAAAAAAGGCATAGAGCAATTTATTAATAGAGGTGAGCAAGAGGAGACAGAGCTTCTCTAATACCCCCCTGTCCAAATGCTAACATTTTAAATCAAGCTCAGATGATAGGACTGTGCCTCAGTTACACTGAACGTGGATGGGGGGGTGGAAGCATAACAATATAAAGGATTTTTTTAAAAAGGAAATAATAGTAATTTCCCTGTAAATTTGTACTTCCTGCCTTAATTAATCTAGGAATGAACAGCACTGTTACTAGCAGTATCCAACCAAATAGTGATGCCAGTGGATCAGCAGCACACACCAAATCAAGGCAACCGATGGCAGAGCCTTTACCTCGGGTTGCTCCAGGCAGGGGGCTCAGCCTTCTACGAGTCAGAGCCCTGTCTGTGGGCTGCACAGGGCCCTTGGAGGAGAGGCCAGCCTGCAGGGCAGGTGGGCTTAGCAGGCAGCCCGCTCTCACCCATCAGAGCCACCCTGGCTCAGAGCAATGAGGTAGCAGCCTGCTCTCCAGACAGTCTCACGGCTTTATCCATCGCTCTTCATTGCACACACCTCACCCATTTGTAAAACTTGTGAGTACAGATGTTACGGATGACCAACTTCAGCTGCAGCAAAATGGGGCTCCAAAGAGTAGTGAAACACAGAAAATCAAAGTTAACCAGGAAGAAGTTTTATAGTAAGTGCCCTCTGTGTCTTCTTTTAATTTCTTTTCATGAAGATCAAAGTTTTATCTGAAGGAAGCACTTCATTTGAGTTTCTTAGTCAGCTCTGCTTCAGAAATGCATTAAAAAAAAATCGGAGGAGGGAGGAGAGGGAAGGTGCAACTCTGTTATTGCTTCTGTGTCACCACTAAATCCATAGGGATAGTTCAAATATGGACTAGTTTGCACCCTGAAACAACATTCATTCTCTGGTGCTGCAAGCTAAAGACACAACTCTTCCACAAAAAAATGCTGTTACAGTTTGACTGATTTTTAATTTAGGAAAGGGTAAATTTTGTACCACGTTCAAATGCAGTAGCATCCAGGAATTAGAGAGGGTCCTCAAAGGGTGCTGTCGCCAGGCTGGTTCAGGTGAAAGTGGTGCCATTGGCAGGGAGCCCTGGCCAGGCTGCAGCTCAGCCAGTGTCTCTCCCTGACACTGGTTCCAGTGAAGCAGCTGAAGTCAGGTGGTTTGCAGAGGGCTCATGTACATGAAAGTCTGCTTTGAATCACACAGAGCATTCAAACACAGCATATCTAGTGACTGCAAGAGTAAAGTAACTGGGTGGTCTTCTGTCTCTGGGCCTCTTTGCTCCTTGCTGTGGCTGGAGTTGGCCTGGCTGTTGATGGCAAGTTATTTCAATGTCTTTATTGCCTTCAGCCTCATATTACAAGCCTGGCAAGTACATTACAGGTTCCTCTTAGAGCCCAGGCAAGACAGGGCTCTGATTTGGCAAGGGCTCTTCAAAGCTGTTGATTTGTCACTACCCCTGTAACTCCCCACAAAGACAGATACCCAAAAGACACAAAAGTTTTAAATATAATTTTTTCAAATGGGTGTGGATACTATCAGCAAGTGCTAACTTTCAGAACCATACCTCACTTCAGCACTATTCAAAAGCTCTCAGATCCCATACAACCAAATTGAAAAAACACATTTGCACTTCTGAGACTAGTGAGAATCTACTGAGAAAACTGCATTAAAATACAAAACAACACCCAAACCACAGCGTATTCTCTCTTTCATCCCCCCTCTTATGATACTGCTACCACGGATAAGGTATTAAAATTCTTTTTGAGTATTTGTTTAAACACTGCTTATAGTGTTTAGTGTATTCATTATGAAAATTATCATGTCCTTATGTTCGTGGTTTCAAGTCCTGCACAATTAGGATGCATCCATCAACACCATTGTAAAATATACACCTGCACTATAATCAAATCCAAATATAAACTCTCCAACAAATTTCCAACAATCCCCTCCAACAAAATATTATGTGCAGTTTGGAAATTTTAAAAGGACACATCAGTCTTAAAACCTTTGCACTGAAAGCACAAAGAAGAAAAAAATTGAGGGGCCTCCTGACTCTGACTTTCAGCTCCCACATACATGAAACATTAGTATGGTTCATAAAGATGTCTCTTAAAAAATAAACACTCTTAAACACCTCACTATTCATCTTGGAAATTTGTTTCTGAACCTGCTGCTCTGATTAGAAGGTACTTCCTAGCTATTCCCCAATTCACCCTCTTTAATTTTTGTGCTAGTATTGCCTTTCACCTGAAAAAGTTCCTCTCTTCCAACCCTGGCCAGTTTCCTTCAACGGGGTTTGATCCAGCATCATTAAACTGCCAATCAAGAATAGCTGAGAACAGTAGCTAAAGCTCCATGTAGGTAATATATTTCTGCAATATACACATTGCACAGGCTGTAGGAATAAATGGCTTCTGGTATCTTTAACACCTGTTCCCTGAAAGCTGTGCCAAGCCTGTAGCATCATAGCTACATCAGTGGACAGGATAGAAGGCAGGCCCTTCCCTGTGGTCCTTCACAGTGAGACTGAGGTGTCTCCTCCTGTGAGCCCATATGAATGGGCATCCCACCACTCCCCCTTCTACCAGTTAAATGGACACAGAAAAGTAAGCTGATGAAAGCAGCAGGTCAGCAATCTTGCTTAATTCTTTTGTGTTTCAACAACAACCTTTTTTCCTTTTATATCATTTTATTTTAAAAACAGAATTATTTTATATGACTTCAGACACCTCACATAACAACAAATTAAAACCGATTTTATAGACACAAAAAAAGTTTTCAGATCCATTGAAATGGAATTCTTGAAGGTTCAGGGCAAGACTCCTGTTACTCCCCCAAGGGTAATTATTGCCCAGTGAAAAAATTGGAGTAATGCTTTATAATAAAGAAAGAAAATGTTACTCTTTTGTCTGCCATGTTTCTTCCTTACCAACCAGTCCTCTTCCTCCTCACTACACACAACTTACAGCAAAATGGAGTGGTATTTTAAGAGTGCTGCATTATGTATGCATACTTGGTAACACCTACCATCCGGTTTTTGAAAGAACATCTAGTTTTTGAAAGAATAAAATGATGAAACATTCAAGAACCTCAAGATGGTTTGCTATAAAGGTATGCAGCACTTCAAAAGTACTGAGACACCTTAAACCTCCTCTGAACTCCAGTGCACTGCACAATCACCTTTCCCATGTACACCTGAAGGTCCTTGTGTAACACTGCCTGTAAAAGCAACATGTATAGGTATTAAACTGCCAAAGACTCTGGCTGACAAATAGGGAGCACTGGTTTTCCTTGGACTTTTGCTGTAGCATGTAAGAGGCAATATAACAGCCAAAATGAGCAAGAAAGAGAGGGAAAAGAACATGAGAAATTCTAGTTTCTTGCACTGAAAAATATAAATTGTCTGGAATATATTAAATTATTCTATTCACCTAGCTTCTGCTCATACATATATTTATATATATATTTATTTATTTTTTATAGTCTATATTTATGGCCACAATTGGCAAGCAACTTACAAAAAGGAAAAACTATTCAAGTTTTCTAGCATAAAATGCCACATTTCAAGGTGCAAAGTATCGTAAGTCACTGTTGATTTATCTGAAAGGTCAATATGGAAAATTGCAGAAACACATGCATTCTAGAAAGGCATGCTGCCAGCTTCTCCAAAACTCAAAGCAACAATGTTTTTGTCCTATGTAGATCATATAATCCCAATTCTGCCAGGTTAGTTTTGTCCCTGTAGAAACTCACACTAATTCAAGACAATAATTAGATCCACACCTTTTAATTGGTTTGGGTTTTTTTTTTCTGCTTGGGGTTAAAAGGGCTAGAATTTCTGCATTCCTGTTGGGAGGGAAAAGAAAGTGGAAACCAAGTAAAAGAGTACCCTAAGAGATCTGTCACTTGCCTCTCCAGTGTAAGCCACATTTCTGCTCTTATGGTCTTGTTCTGGGCACAGTGAAGAAAGTGTTCCCATGTGATTTGGGAGTCCCAGAAGACAGATCCCCATATCAGCCCTCCTATGCCCACACAGCGGTGGGGAGAGGAGGCATCACAGCTCTGGATTTGCTCACTGCTGTTGGGAAGAGGAGAGTGCTGTATTTGCAGAACCAGGGAGCAGATGCAAACCAATGTACGACCCCCTTCCTACAGTACCAAATCCCCTTGCCTGCTTTCTCAGGGAAGAAAAGTGAACATCATAATAAAGATTAAGCCTAGTCAAGGAGAAAGCAAGGAGGAGGTGGAACGCAGGGTATGTAAAATGGGGAGGGCAGAAGAAAGATGAAAGTTTAAAGAGGGAGGAAAAGAAACGGACATCAAATAACCACCCAAATTCAGGTGGAAACACAGGGAGAAAAACTGCACTGTAGTCACTGGTATGCAGGTATAACTGCTTTAGGCCTATGTTAGGTGATTGACACTGGTAAAACTTGCAGTCCAGCTACAGTAGCATGGGGCAAAGTTAGTCACTGCTGAACTGAACATCCCCACTGAAAGTCAAAGGTATCCAGCGCCTGACACAGGGGCCCAAAGGCTCCAGCAGGAACTGTGGAATAAAACAGCTTTAATGCTACAGATTTCCAGGAAACACTGTGAGACACTTAGGCAGGGAGGAAGCAGAGAACATTTCAAGCCAATAGGTCTTTGAGAAAGGTTTAAGTAACCAAAGAGAGAAACAAACAAGTCCTGCCCAGTGGTAGATGAAATTCAAAAGGAAAAAAAAAACAAAATTAAACACAACACACTTGATCACCTGAAGTTCATTTTTAGATATGACATAAGAAGCCTCTCAGATGTTCTGCACCCTTGCTAAATAAAAATGATGCCCTTAACAGTGAATGGTGGATTTGCCCTTGTTATAGAAAATAACTTGCAACTTGTGTGCTCTTACACTGGTTTTACATTCACTTCTCCCACCTCAGTGTCCTGCCTGGGGCCCTCAACAGCTTGTTTGTTCCACCACTGCCTACGTTCTCATTGAGAAAGTTAACGTCTATATGCATACATACCATGTCCAGAATAGTGGGACATTAGCACAAGGTATTGAAATAGGAGGAGAACAATATTCCACACATGAAAAGAAATAAGGAAAGCTACCTACATAAAAAGTTGTCAAATTCATAATTAGGCTGAAATAAATTTCATGCAATCTTGGCTAGTTCTTTGGGATGATCCTTGTAAGAACGTAAGAAAGTACTTCCAGGAAGCAAAGCTTTGAAACTGATGTTACAGTAAGTACAGTCTAACTGATCTACTAAAGGTCTATTTTATGTGAAGAAGGAATAAAGCAGTTGACTTTTTTTTCCTTATTTGAACCAGGGAAAAACATCCCCCACAATTGTTGAAACATTCCCAACTTTTCTCCATAGCCCACTACATGTTTTTCAGGGCATGCTTCACCTCTCCCTGCTCCTGCAGTGTATTCAGGAGAGAGCAACTCTGGCTACCTGGAACATTTCAGTTCTCACTTCTTCACTTTTGCAAATTAGCAATGAAAATATTTTGCTCAGCAAGTTATTTGCATGCCAGTTGACATAGCTACTTGCTACTTATCTTCCACGTTCTCTTTTCTGGTCATGCATTTCCATGTTTCCACCTTCCAACAGGGACAGAACAGATAGGTAGAGAAAAAAGCATCTCTCAAGCAAAATGCTGTTTGCCTGAAAACAAAACAAAACAACCAGAGGTACAATCCCTTGTAACCAACACAGCATTGCAAAAACAACCTTCATCCCTCCCTGAAAGCTAAAGCATCCCTTATTCTGGACATAGCTGCTGTACACTGCAGATAAATGTAGCAGTTCTTCCCCAGAAATATACAGGAGCCCCTGGGCAAACCCATTGCCTGTCTTACAAAATTAATCAAGGGGCACTTGTCCTCCCAACTGCAGCACCAGTTCTGATTAAAAACAAATTTCTCTGCTAATTCTTTCCTGTGTAAGAAGAAGCATTCAAACTATCTTTATAGCCAGCTTAAATTCTAGCTCTGCAACTCTATGAGCAATCCTATGGAGGATTTAGAAACAAGACTTTAAAGTGCAAAATCAGAAGGAAGATCCAAAAACATAGCTTTCACTATGCTTTGTGAGCACTAGCTCACCTGAGAAATGAAGTTCCTGATTTGGGTGCGACAAAGCAGTAAACCAAGAGGATCCAGGGAAGGCTTGAAGGCTGGAAGAAGTAAAGTGCATGTTCAGAAGCACGGCCTCTTAACTTTATCCAATAATAAGTATAATTTGTGCTTAATATTGTGATACTACCTTTTCAATGTCCCTACTACCTCTTTGAAGTAGAGCTGTACCTCGCAAAGACATGTAGCACTGTCTGTTGCTATGAATCTTTGCTGTCCTACATCTTTGCTGTCCCTTGCTCTAGCTAAATCAGTGCTACTACTGTTACAGCAGGGCAAAAGCATTAAAGAAGGGCAGCATGATTTATCTGTGTTAGAGGTCAATATCCTGTTCTAAAAGTTGTAGTTGAATATTTAGGAGATATGGCTAAGATAAGACATATATAAGCACTCATATGTCTGAGGGCAAGATCAAGTTAGTGAATACAGCTTTCTTTCTCCTTGCCTCTTGATACCTTATTTGATCCAGATACGTGACAGCTGTGCTACACAGGATGTTTACAGAAATATTCTAGAACAATTTTTTCTCTTCCTCATAAAGTATTACTGGTTTCTCTGACTGTGATGGATGTCCTCTGTTTTTGTTTTCCATTGATCGTAGATTGTAAAGGAGCAGTAAAACAGCCTCTTTGCTGCATTTACCTTATCTAATGACACATGTCCAAAGTGCTGAATGAGGATTTCAGGTACGCTTTGTAGCCTAGGGTTTTCCACATCAGTTTAGGAAGTTGCTGCATCAAATAACTCAATTGCTCATTTTCTTGCCTCTTAGAAATAGCTTTTGTCAAATTATCCTCAAATGAAGGCTATTCCATCATTAGTCAAAGCAAGTGGGTGGTCTGCTGAAGATCACTGCATTAGGGAGCCTGTACAGAAGGATATCTGCTAAACATCACCCCTAGGCAGCCTGCAATGACTGGCAGCATCACAGCTGCTAGGGTGAAGTTTAACTTCAACCAATTAACTTTTTGGTATTGGTTTGATGCTGACTGGAATGCTGGGGAAAACGAAAATTGCGCTGAGGACTTTATTGTCATTTTTCTGTGGAAAACAACCTCTTATGCATATTCCAGGACTAAAAACTGTGCAGTAAGTGTGCCAGTAGGAAGATGAAAAGAAAAACTTCTACTGCAACGTAAGCTGTACAAAGTAGCAGACGATAACATTCGTCACTAAGGTCTAATTCTGGGCCACTTAGGTGAAACCTCTGTTTTGGATTGGGTGGAGAAGAAGAGGTTAGACAAAGATAGCAGAATTGTTCATTGCACAGTAGGATTCAGCAATGCTTGTTACATATGCAAGGATCAGCTTCTGTTTCCACACCTCATGAAAAACCAAGTAACAATTAAGAATCCCCACAAATTTCCTTGGTAAGTAACTGCACCGATGTAAGCATGACTCCTTAAAAGAAAAAAAGGTGTGCTGTTACTGTGACAAACAGCTTATACCACAGGTTGTTGTTCAAGGTAAGGGTATCATAGAGCTTGGATGAGAGGATCCATATGCTCAAAAAAGGCCTCAAATCTACCCTAAAAAACAAGGTGCAAGACAAATTTATTGAGTTTCACTTCTGATAAAGCAAGCACTTCTTCCTTTGGGAAGGAATATGCAATTTACAAAGAACTAAACCTATAGTTTCTTACAGGCCAGTATGTTACTCTTAGGTTGCAAGACAGCATTAGAAACAAACTCAGACAGGTAACAATTCCACACACTTTATCTCTTCTCAAAGCTATTTCTAGGAAGTTGCCCAGCAGCTCAGGTGAAAATTACCATTTATAGCCATCATGTAGTTTAGAGATTATGTGAAGTCTCGTTAACCAAGTCTGGCTACTTTTTCCAAAGCAATAACCAACAACCTGTGCTTCAAGTCACCAGTCTGGTATCCTGAAACATGCAGACACATTTCACTGATCCAAGGCATGCTTCAGCTGGACCTGTAAGAAACTATAGGTTTAGTTCTTTGTAGATCACATATTTCCTGCATTTGATCAAAATGTGTACTCACAAGTACCATGAGGTACAGCTTTAGCACTTACTGGCATGCACACCAGAGTCATTTAGAGCAAGGTGTTATTTTAGACAAGAAAATTAGTGGAACAAGCCATTCAGAGGCTGATCAGTCACACACAAGCTTTAAACACAAAACACATTATATTAGCTCTCAATATTTCAACAATTGCACTGTTTTGAAGTTAAAAGTCCTTAGGTAATATGCTTCTGGGACTGCAGGCTTATTCTGTGCCACCTAGGACTGCCATTACCAGAAAGCATTAGAGAGGAAGGGCTGTCACATGTAAGCAGTGTAAAAGCCAGCATTTTGCATTACAACCCTTTCAATACCGGGTCAAGAGATCCAAACTATCCTTTAAGTGCTATCACTGGATTTTTGCTTTTTAAAAATAATTTAAAATTAAAAACCCCACAAAAATACTGCAAAGCAGGCCAAAAATGTTTGAACAAGAGTACCTCCAGCTTGGAAAAAAAATGTAGAAAAAAATATGATCTAGCAAGACTCCCTTGTCTCTTCAACAATCTGGACATATTGAAATGGAGATCTATTTAAAAGTCAATCGCCTTACTTCAGCTTGTCAAATATTTTGGTTTTCTCTGTCAGTTCAGATGTGCCAATAAGTCATAATTTCAGCCCAAAATATACAGGGACCTGTACAATGATATTCAGGTTTAATTGTGCTAAACTCTGGAAAAGGGAATGAGTCAACTGATCCAAGGTGGGAGATAAGGGAGCTGGAGAAAGGAGACGTAATAAGTGAAGGGACAAAGCAGTTTTGCACCTTTGGGACAAAGAACATCACAATAGCAAAAAACACAAAGCCAAGGATATCTGCAGCAGTGCAGAAAGAAGAAAAGACACAGATGAAAGGCAGCAGCAACACTTGAGAGCATGAAGACAAGGACCTTTTAATTCTTATTCTGTCACAATTCAGTATATGGGTCTGGGGGAATGGTTTCTCTCATGACCCAGTTCTCCTCTCTTTAAAACTGGAATGACAGTATCTCAGAAGTGCACTTTGCTGATGGATTATTGTAGCCTTTCCACAGCGTGCTATACACTGATAAAACAAAAGAATGCAAGCCTTTGTATCAGGGTTTGCAATTGGTAAGAAAGGATGTAACTGCCTGTAGTTTTCGAGTTCACAGGAAGAAATGTAATGCTTCCCATGCTGTGCTGGACCTGTTGTACATGCAGCACAGATTTTTCCCTCGCTCCCTCCTGCACAGAGGATGCTTCTCTGGAATTTGCAGGTGTTCAGTGGAGTAATGAGAGCTGCCTAACACCCAGGGCTGTAGTAGGTTATTGGCAAGAGCAATGAAGTAGGCAGGCAAGAAAACAGCTGGGGTGACACACACCAGGTTTGTTACTGCAGGGACACAGACACCATCTGGGTCAGAGTCCAGGTTTGTCTGACAGTTAGTGTCATTGCACAGAGCAACTTCAGACTGAAGACTCTCATGTGGGGAAAGATGAACTGCAATGGCTACTAAGGAGTTTGTTTTATGAGGCCAAAGATCTGTCACTCTGGAGCACTCCTCAGAAGCCCAGTGGAGCTACCTCTGCAGCACTTACCACTAAACTATTTCTAGATCATACAGCTTGGCTAGCTTTTGTAAATAAAAAAATGATGTCTCAAAACTTCAGATATTATGCCAGATATTTTGCCAGTGTGTCCTTGCAGGGAAAAAGCAATGACAAGAGCTAATCTACTCTGCAAGATAAAGTTTAAAAATAAGGTAAATAGAAATTCCCAGCTGGTGGTGGCATGAGATTAAGAGGGAGCTTTGTTGTAGAACTCATGTTACAGCATCTGTGACTTACACGCTGAAAAGAGCTGTAAATAATATGGGAGACTTATCCTTGTTACTGGACCTGTTGGTCACCAATGCAAGTGAGCTAATTAGAGACTTCATGATTGGAGGCAGCCTGGGCTGCAGTGATCACAGACTGGTGGAGTCTGTAGTCCTGAGGGATATGGGACAGGCAAAGAGTAAAGTCAGGACCCTGAATTTTAGGAAAGCAAGCTTCCAGCTGTTCAAGGCATTAGTCAGTGGGACCCCATGGGAAACTGTTCTCTGGGGCAAGGGAGCAGAACAGAGCTGGCAGATCTTTAAGGACACTTTCAATAGTGTGCAAGAGCTCTCGATCCCATGTGTAAGAAATCAGGGAAGAAAGGCAAGAGATGAGCCTGGGTGGGTCAAGACCTGCTGGTCAAACTAAAGGACAAGAAGGAAATGCACAGGCAGTGGAAGCAGGGACAGGTGTCCTGGGAAGAGTATAGGGATGCTGCTTGGTTGTGTAGGGATGCAGTCAGGAAGGCCAAGGAGCTGTACTTGGCAAAGGATGCAAGGACTAATAATAAGGGCTTCTATAGGCATGTCAGCCATAAAAGGAAGGTCAAAGAAAGTGTACCACCCATGATAAACTTGACTTACAAATTGGTAACAATAGACGAGGAGAATGCTGAGGTACTCATCAACTTTCTTGCCTCAGTCTTCACTGACAATCTCTCTTCCCACACCTCTCAAGTGGATGGACCTCAAGGCAGGGACTGGAGGAGCAAAGTCCCTCCCACTGCGAGAGAAGATCAGGTTCAAGACCACCTGAGGAACCTGAACATATGTAAGTCTATGGAACCTGACAAGATGCATCCCAGAGTTCTGCGAGAATTGGCTAATGTAGTTGCCAAGCCACTCTCCATGATATTAGAAAAGTCATGACAGCCAGGTGAAGTCCCCAGTGACTAGAAAAAAGGGAAACATTACACCCATTTTTAAAAAGGGTAGAAAGGAGGACCCTGGGATCTATGGACCTGTCAGCCTCACTGCTGTGCCTGGGAAGATCATGGAAGAGATCCTCCTAGAAGCATGGAAGATCACAAGGTGATTGAAGACAGCCAGTATGGCTTCACCAAGGGCAAGTCTTGCCTGACCAACCTAGTGGTCTTCTATGATGGAGTAACTATGTCAGTGGACAAGGGAAGAGCTACAGATGTCATCTATCTGGACTTCTGTAAGGCCTTTGACATGGTCCCCCCCAACATCCCTCTCTCTGAATTTGAGAAATATGGATTTGATGGATGGACTGTTCAGTGGATGAGGAATTGGCTGGATGGTCATATCCAAAAGGTAGTGGTCAACAGCTCAATGTCTGGACAGAGATCAGTGACAAGGAGTGTCCCACAGGGGCCCAAATTGGGACCAGTACTGTTTATATCTTCATCAATGACATAGACAGTGGAATTGAGTGCACCATCAGCAAATTTGCAGATGGCACCAAGCTGAATGGTGCAGTTGACATGCCTGAGGGACAGGATGTCATCCAGAGGGACCTGGACAACCTCAAGAAGTGGGCCCATATGAACCTCATGGGATTCAATAAGGCCAAGTGCAAGGTCCTGCACATAGGTCAGAGCAAATCCTGGCATCAATCCCGGAGGGGAACTGCAAAAAGCATCTGACAAGGTGAGGAACCACCAACAAGGTGATTAACGGCAGGCATAAGCTGGGCCACATGCTGGAGCTCCATGAAGCCACAAGGTCCCCTGGCAAGGATTAAGCTGCTGTTTGCGGCATGAGGAATTGTCTCCTTTTATTAGCTTTGAAGGAGACTTTTTGTAGGTGTCACTCGCTGCTCACTGGCTCTTGAGCTGGGGGAGGCAGTAAGTGGCTCATCACCACACCTGGCCTGGGCCACCACTGCTCCTGCAGCCCCACAGCAGCCCTTTTCTAAGCCAAAGGGGTCTGGCTTCCTCATCCACATTCTGACTGGGAGCTTTCATAGGAAGAGCAACCCTAACTGTGTTACTTTCATTAAAAGTCTGCTGACTGAAATACAGCTCCCACTCAGTCAATTGAGCCATCTGATTTGACATTTACATGTAGTAATCTCTTACTGTGAAGTGATTTAACACTCCACTGAAATACCACTGCTACATTATTTTCATTATATTCAGAGTAAGGAAAATTAACCAACCCATTCCCAGAAACTTAACAAGGCCTGTGGACACCTCCATTTGGATAAAAACCCTGGAGCTGCAGCTGGCCCCTGTGCTTCTCCCTTCTAGTTCGCATCTCTCCATGAGCAGCTGGGAGTGGAAGGGAGGGGGACAGATTGGCACGGGGGGGCTGCAGCATGCCCTGGGCAGCTGCACCCAACCTCCTCCTCTCTGCCTCCCCTGGGAACATGCTAAGTGGGCAGCTCTTCTGCTGGTTGGAGAGCAATGTTTTGGCATGGGAAAAGCAGATGTTTGAGAAAGAAAAAGAGATAGTGGAACAGCAGAGGAAAAGCTGAGAAAACACAAGACACCCAGAAAATCTTATGACTGGACACAACACAGCAAGAGTGGAGGAAACAATAAGTACTTGATTGGAGAAAAATCCAAAACAATAAAGAGGTAGTGCAGTGGGTGCCAAAACAACAGATTAAAGCAATGCTTTCCTGTCTCCCTTTATGGCTGTGCTGTACAAATGACTGTCCACTTATCCACAGCTGAGGATAATATATTTTATATGAGGATTAATATGAGAGTTATATTTTGCTCCTCTTTACTATTTCTGAAAAAAATATACTATATCCACTGAAAACTAATAAGCCCTAATTTTCAAATCCAGAATGTATTTTAAGGGACCTTATAAGGAAATCCAATATTGACAATGGCTGCACTGTACAGTATAATGGAAATATGGGAAAGTTAGAGGACAGTGAAAGACAAATAAGATACCCATGTTCCCATTCTCTTATGTCTTCCATTTTTCCTGCGAGATCACTTCTGCTCTGAAAAAAATACTTTCACCTCACACATGTCTGAGCGCTCAGAAAGATGATAATAACCAAAGGGTTAATAGAAAGCATTTAGCTTTCTGCCACTTCTCCAAGAGTTGTGATAGGTATGTGCTGTCTATCCTTCATCTTCATTGCTTGCAGCAAAAATGTTTTACACATTACAGCACAATGATTTCTTGCTTCTCTTGATGATGCTCACCACAGGACTGTTTCTTGTAAGGCTAGTATATCTCTCCTACACCTGCAGAGACTTATTTGTCTAGTGCATAAATGCACAGTGCATTGCCTGAACATAACATTCCAAATAGACTAAGGATAAGCAGACTGAAATCAATACAGTTAATGCATGGGTGAATTTGGTTCAGGTTTTTTTTTTTTTTCATTACAAATATGTGTAGAATGTCCAGCTCATAGTTCACAAACCAGTTTCACCATGACTAGTGCACACAGGCAACTCATGGGGGGTACAAAAGCGACCCAGCCTTGGATTGCCTTGAGGCCCTGTCTCTCTGCAGAGATGGAGCTGTGTAGACAGCTTGGCCCTGGGTTGTCTGATGAACCTAAACTAAACAGGGCGGTGGCTGTGCCATTCAAAGAACCAAAACCTGAACCTTGAAAACCCTGAACAAATAGTATGCCCTGAGTCTCAGTCCAACCACTATTCAGTTGCCCAAGGCAAGGTAAAAAAACCCCACAACTGAAGAGTTTCATCTTCAGTGTCAAATGACAACCTTGTGTACTCAAACAATCACAGACCAGCAAAGGAAAGATAAGGGGGAAAATCCACTCAGATATATCATAGTCCACTCAGACATAGTCATACACACTATTCCACAAGTCATGGGATAAACCCCCTAACATTCAGGTTTGAAAGAGGGGATTCATTTCTACAACTACAGAGTTGGCTTGTGAAGGAAACACTCCCCCCCCCC
>JANZLQ010000079.1:23973657-23989079 GCA_026212715.1 Elanus axillaris | reverse complement strand
GATGCTGGTCAAGGTAACTTCCCTGGCATTGAGAGCCCCGGAGGGGTAAGTGAATATTGTTTATGCTTTAAGTTTGTAAATGTGTGTGTGCTTGTGGTTGTCTGTGTTACTCTTGCCTTGAAAAATTGCAATAGTGCATTCCTCCATTGTATCTGTAAAACCTGCAGTAGTGGTGTGTTAAGTCTGTAAGTGAAGTTTAAGTAAATCATTTGCTTGAACCTTGCAGTTAAGTCTGTCTCTGCCACGAAAATATAAGAACAATTTTTCTAAACTGGCCAAGTGCAAGGTCCTGCACCTGGGCTGGGACAACCGCTGGTATCAATACAGGCTGGGGGACGAAGGGATTGAGAGCAGCCCTGCAGAGAAGGACTTGGGGAACTTGGTGGATGAAAAACTGAACATGAGCCAGCAATATGAATAAAAAAGGTCCCTTCGAACCCAAATCATACTATGATGATTCTATGAAATTCTTTTTTAAGACCAACCTGACCAATAGCAACAACAAAGCTGCAGTAGGCAAACAATGAAAAATTCATACTTTCATGTGCAGTCTAAAAAAAATTATTTAATTTTACATGGGAAAGCACTTTCACATATAAGCAGCAAAGAATGGGCATAGGTGCAATGAACAGAACTTTGCAGTCCCGTGAACAATAATAATAAAATGAGAAAAGAGCATGTATTTGTCAAATATTACAGTTGTATTTGACACATATCACCATGAATCATTATATATACACATACATCACTCACTGGATGCAACATTTGGAAACACATACCAGTGCATGGGATGAATTTGTATCCAATTATGTTTTTCAGATTCCATGAACTGTTTCTAAATTGCCTCATACCATGGAGAAATTGTACTGCAGTATATTACAGGATTTTTTTCCCCCCATCCTTCTTGGTATTTCCTCCTAGCAATCACTATCACAGCCTTTTACTTTCCTCTGGGATGTTAGTAGAAGGTGAATGGCGGAGATAAAAATCCATGGATGCAGAAAGGACAACCAACTTTTAAACGAGCTATTGAATTTTTGTATTGAGCAATAGACAAAAGGACATCTTCATGAACCTTGGCTTAAGCATCTGATAACTATGTTCAGCTCTGGGCAAGATTCCGTTACCACTTTTAATCTCAAATTTCCTTTCCTGGAAAAAAAAAAAAAAGGTGGAAAACCAGGCTTACAGCAAAAGAAGGCCCAAATAGAATATTTTGGTTTTAAAGCTATTTTAAGTGCACACCTTACAGTGATACACTCTTCAATCTTCAGTTTTTGTTCTAGCTGATGTTACATTACCTTCATATATAAAGCTAACAGGCGCCAGCAGTACCACATATCAAAACACCTTTACAAAAACAAGTGAAGCAGAGACCACCCAAAATATGCACATTCCTGGCAGCCCTGAGAGATGCACAGCTGGAGGACAGTGCTTTCCCTATCTCACCCCAGTCTGACAGTGTAGATAAGCACCTCATTTCAATGTCTAAATGAAGGTGCTCTAGTTTAGGCTAACCAAGGGAAGCAGTAGAGAGGAAGAGCAGCCATCCAAGAGAGCTTTGGGAGTAGCTTCTCTCTCCCCACTGAACATGCAGGGAGCCTATGGAGTGGCCACGTGTCCAACTTAGGAACCTCCATGGTCAATTTTAAGCTAGCAAACAGTAAAAGACCTGGTCCTTTATGAATTTTTCTGCTCATCATTGCAAAAACCATCCATTCGAAAGTCCATTTGTTCAAGGAATTCCTCTTGCTAATATGTAAATCTGTACCACAAAGCTGAGCTCAAGGGGTTTTTAAGCACTAAAGAATAAAAATGTCAAAGAACCAGAAAATATCAGAGAGAAAACCTGGTTTCTCTGTCCACCCCCTTCCCAGAGTGGTGGTTCTCTTTTAGGTGAGGCTTAAAGATAATGTTGCCGACATTAATGCTCTGAAGAATTAATTTAAGCACTGTAAATGTATGCCTCTGAAATGATCTTGTTCTAAAGTAATTAGGAAGAAAATAGATATGAGGCATCTGCTAGAAAAGAAAGTATTCAGAAATTTAAAAATACATTGGAATGATACTGAGTACAAACTGGCTTTCAGGAACAAGTGACATAATTTGTCATAATGTTAGGCACAGATCTCAAAAGTCTTTAACACAATGTCATATATCTGTAAAAAGAAGCCTTTTTGATTGTTTGGTTTTGTGAAACTCTGGATGAACATGACCTGTCATTTCTTGTAGAAGAGCTGCTGTAATCTACTGTAACACCTGTAGGACCAATACTGTGCTTTACATGTTAAAGTAAGCCTCATTAGTCTCATTTTATGTCTGTGAAGATAAAGGTTATGAGATTTGCCCAGGCAAACATAGTTGAAAATAATTTTGGGCTAAAGGGGTGTCAAGCACTTAGTTTGCATTGCTGTGCAGCAGTGCAGCATCACTGCTTTTCAGCCTACTTTGAAGCAGTGATAAATGTGGGAGGAAGACAGAATTGTAGTTCCTTCTCTTTTGGCACTCTTACGATGTGATACTTGTGGTATAGTATTTCTGTAAATGCAGGCCCGATTAACCAGTCAGTACTTGAGTGATACAAATGAGAACAAAACAGAGGTCCCAGAGGACAGGGAGAGCAGGAAATGGTTGTGTGCCCTCCCAGACCTAGAGAATGAAGAAAAGAGCTTATATCAAATAACTTGTTTTATACCCCAACTTAACAAAGCAGTGAATATTTAAGTCTATATGAATTTGTAAAGTAATTGCTACATACTGTGCGGATCTTCTAATGTCAAAATTCCTTAAAGCATTTCCATTCTGTTATGTTTAAAATTACTATGAAAACTGGTAAGTAAAAACGGTTCATGTATCGACAATGGAAACTGTGTCATTTACAAAGCCTCTTTTACTGGCAACACATCACTCTTGTACACAATGTTAATGTACATGACATTGCCAATGGTGCAAAAAAGAAAAAAAGGAAATGAAAGTACAGCATCAATTTAAATCTCCCTACATTGTAACCTGGAATAAGATGAAACTGTCAGACAGCAGCTGACGGCTGCAACAAGCTCCCAGCCTGGAGTACATTAGCTAGAGCAGATGAAATTGGATCAAGCTGTTTAGCTGGAAAAAAAGAAAAAAAAAAACAGAACCAGTGTCTGTGCAGATCCAATTACAAATACTAGCTCAGGGTAAACCCTGCTGTAAACCCCAAAAATTAAAAGTTAACAGGAGACTAATTTAGTCCAAACTAAGTTATGAAAGAGCTGAAATACATTAGAATGGAGATGGAAAAGTCCCATCATTGTGAGCAATCCTAATGCAACAGAGGGCTAAAAGGGAGGTATGAACTGCTAGTTCCTCCCAGCAAGAATGATCCTGTGGGTGGAAAGGAGATTCACCAGGTCAAACAGGAATGCTTGCTGAAGCATAAACTGCAGTGTGAGCACTGGGGAGCAGGGGAACCTAACCACACACCGACCCCATGGACTGTTTCTGTGAGGACACTGTTTGGCAGCAAGAGTTAAAACCAAAACCAAACAATAATGCTCAGTGCCATGTAACAAACTTCATTACCAAGTAGGTCTCTTATATTTCCATTCTTAATACTGTATTCAACATACCAGAACCCCACAGAACAAATTCAAGCTTATAGTTTCCTACATTCAAGTGCAATTATATTCTTGTTTCAAGCAAATACTAAATTCATGCTTTATCACACATTAATTATGAACTACATTTTTCTCAGTCAAAGTAGGTAAAAAGTTAGGATTTACCAGTGCTGAAGCATCTGATTTCTGGCGCCTGTTGTTTAATTTGGTGCAGCAGCGAGTTTTGTTCACTGGCTTTGCAGGCAAACTGTGGAACTATTACATCAAGTTTCCAGCAGATTGTAAAAGCAGCTTGTCAAAGGGTATGTTGTGCATATGCCTGAGGTTTTGAAATCTCTTGAAGACCAAGTTTCACATGTGCTATCCAAGGTTGCGTGTTTGCTGTTACATACTTACTGTTTGCTGACAGAACTGCAAATCACAGATGGTAATTCTTTCAGAGATTCATGAGAATTGGAATTTGATTTTGCTACTTAATTTAGGTGACTTGGTAAATCATACAAATTAAAATATATTAAAGATTACTGGCAAAATCACCTCCTTTAGAGGAAAAACCCAAATTCTCTATTACTAATCCAGTCTTTGAGACACATACAGCTGGCAGACATTATCCTTACTTCAGAGGCAGTGAGCAGGCAGAAGCAGGTTTGCCTGACATCCAATGCAATTATTGCCTATTATTAGTCTTGGTATTAAGGAAAATACATAGAAAAAACTATCCAATAGGTAGGGAAATCAAGACAATACCTGATTTTGCCCTCTGTCTGCCATAAATTTCAGTTTCAGGATCTTGCTGCTAGTCAAATGAATAGAGCCCCTTGTGATAAATATAGAAGTGATAGCACTGTGGAATAAACACATATGTAAAACACATTTCAAAAATACAGCAAGATAAAGTTATCCCACATATGTTCTAATTGTCAATTAAGTATTTACAAGTTACGAGCACATTCATGTGGATGGACTCTTAGGTATATATTCTAGCCATAAAAGTTTAAACAAGAACATGTAATTCTACTGTATCTTGAAATTTTAGTACAAATAAAATAGTTGCTGTCTCAAATTGTACTGTACTCACTTTTCATTTAAAATATAAAATTTAATATATGCATTGGTGAGAAAAACTTGAGACTACAGTCAGTTAAATAAATGTAGATATTCTAAGGGCTATCATACACATACACACTCATATATATAATTAACAATGAAAGTTTATTAGGGATATTTATTCCACTGAAGTTGACAAGACTGTATATTTAAGTGAATGAGCCATCTGTTTCCACTGTTCTCTCATCTTAATGTCAACCTTTTACTTTTCTCTCCTGTGTGAATACATGCACAGATGCACACTGTACATTAGTAATAGTGCAAGCAGATGCTGTGACTTACTTGCACTTGTAAAAATGTGATAGATTGCATTTAGTTATTCTGAAATTACATTGTCCACACAGTCATCACAGAATTGCACCAGTTTTTAAATACACAATCTAAACACTAACCCATGGATTTAATGACTTTCAAACCAATACAGTTTATGCATCCTTCGAGATAATACAACATAGTACTGAGACAAAAACAATTTTTTTGCCTTTTAATACTCTTGGAAGGGCACTAATGTTCTTGACTGGAAGTCTCAAAACTGTCTGTTGGCTCAAATCCGGGTTTGAGCATCAGTGAACAAAGTCATTTTCTTCCTTCTATCCTTTTGGGACTAAGGCAAAGCCCTGTTGCTCCACATGAGCCATCTCCAACCGAACCTGCAGAGTGCTGTTGCACAGGTGGCACTTGGCAGAGGGACAGCATGGGCAGACGGGCTGCAAAGACCTTGGTGAATATCCTCGTCGTGGATCATGATCTTATGGCTGCACCCATGAGCATATGCTCTCCCATACTGTGCTCCATAAATCCTTCTTTGTCTCCTCCAATAAATGCTAGTTTGGTGATTCTCAAACACATTCAGGGCATAGTTTGGACAGTATAAAAGCAGTATATTGTGATTACCTGTTAGACTGTATTATCCCGCGATGATGCACACTAAGTTGCTGGTGGCTACATGCAGCAATAAAGACCACCTTTGAGGATCTTTGTGCATGAACCATCTGCTTCCAGATACCAAAGAAAAGAGGTATGGTAGGGGACTAAGCCAGACGTCCCACCTCAGGCAGATCTCTTTAAAACAGTATGGCTTAAACCAAGCTTAAACCAGAACAGGCTTAAAACTTAAAACAGTATGACTTTTGAAATCAAATATTTTGCAAGACAAAATGCAGCAGCAAATATGTGTGAAGAACACTAGTGTATAGTGCCAGAGATACTTATGCCTCCAGTGCCAAGATACCTTCTCATGTAATAATGCCTCTGCAATGCTACCTGTCAAAATCTATAAAGCCTCTGCTTTGTCCTCCTTCACATCCTTCCTGAAAACTCTGCAGAGATGACTCTACTACTCTGCAATCTGATAACGCTGAGACAGCTGGCAAGCAAAGACTGCCCATTTTTATGTAAAACATGTTTATTTTGCAGGCATTTCAGTCTCCTGTAGTTCATCCACTTTTGCTGCCCAGTTCTTGCCTAATGTTTTGTGTAATCCTACACTTGTTTATACAAGCATTTAGGAGATGAAATGTTTTTCTTTCCTGAAAGTACTGATTACAACAATCCCTAATGCTTTATCAAGTGTTCTACAATTTACCAGGTCAAAATTATAAAAGCCATAATCTGAAATCTTATGAGTAGCTAAAGAAAATGAATGGCATATGCCTTGAGTTTGCTTTTAGAAAAGAACTATGCTTCTGCATTGAATAATATCACTGTGAAGAAAAATTTAAATATATTTAATATTACTTTAGTTCATTGACTTCAGTGTGAATATTGCCTGAAAAGGAGCCACAGAACTGATGGTGACATTGTTATTTTAATTTCTGGAAAATTACAAGCTTTTCTTTTTCCCTTCCACACTGCAGTCTGTATTTTGTTACTGAGGGACAGCCTTTAATCTCCTCCTGCTTCCCCACTTTGAATTATAAACCACTACCCAGTTATATTAGAAAGATTCTCAGAAAAAAGCTAATAATGACAGTGGTCGTGGTTAAAAAACATAATAAGCCCCTGATGAAGACACTTAAAGGCTGGAAAGCTAACACTTGACAATCTAACACTATCTTCCCTTCATTAGTTTTTTAAGTAGCGGAGAAAAGAATGTAAAAGCTTGCAAGCATATAAGCATCTTTGCAATGAATATGTATTTTAGGATTTCAAACTGAACTTTCACAACATCTTTCAACAAGTTTTGTGATTCTAAGTCATACTCTGATGTTTTGCAAAATTAGTCATTACCTCATATGCCAATTTGTCATACATACAGAAGAGACTCACTGATTTAAGGAAATGGACAAAGGCTCAGCAACTTTTTTGCTCTCTCACTGCTCCATCTCAGGAAAAAAGAAGTAAATTTCTTCTGAATGAGGATGCGTGTCATATAACAGCAATGGCCTTTTGCATTTGGAGATTGCAAATATATTTGAAATTTACGCAGGGAAAGGGTGGCAAGAATTTTGAAGAATTAGATCTTCATCAAAACTTAATTCATGTGATACAGGAAGACATAAGTATTTGTTAATAAAAATGAAGCTAAAAGCTGCATGAGATGAGTTCTAGCTGTAGCCAATGTAAATATATACATTTATTTTTAAAGTGGGTTTTTTTGTTAACATGATGTAATGACAGATTCACAATGTTTCAAGAAATTCATCAATATTTAATGTATTTTCATATGGATAATTAAAATCCTAAAAGGATTTCTAACTCATCTCCTGATCTTTAATAAAAGCCAGAAATTCCACTGTATGTTGGACCTAGATATCTCAGTTTTGGAGGCAGGTTATTATATATTAAAAAACTTTACTCAGATATTGTACTTAAATCTAGACCTGTGGTATTATCTCTTAGTATTCAGATGATTGTCCAATGAGTGTTGAAATTGTGCAGCAAAAACTATGGAAACCTGGAAATGATCAGCACTGACATGCTCCATTTTTTTTCCTTTAGGAAACAGTGTCTAAAATCTTTCTGACGAGCTGCTACCCTGCACTGTCGTATGTTCCTGAATACATCTGTTCTTCTGGTGCTCTAGAAGAGTTGGGACTAGCTAGCACTCTCCAGTGTGCTCCAAACCAGAGCATAACAAGGCAACCAGGATGTTAATGAAAGTTAACTGATTATACTACCGTGATGATAACTTCAAAATGCAGCAGGTAGATGGGAAAGAATATAGTCATCTGCCTCGGATGTGAGATGTCATGCATAACAATGGATAGAAGATGAACAGTTGCTAAAGCTACTAGCATCCCAAGTACAAACCCTAAAAGACAGACAAAACAATTTACATTTGTTCAGAGATATGTTACTATTTGAGTAACTGTTAATTCTGAAAACAAAACATCCAGAATTTGCTCTTAATGCTCTGTGCTTGAATTATGCACACAGAAAGATGTCTTTCCTCTGTAATGTATGGAAGTAGAAAATACTCTCTTTGGACACTTTCCCGCTAACATGCACTGACTATACCAGTAATATCATGCCTTTGTTTACTGTCATTCATCAAACTGTTTTCAGTAACAGAACAGAAAATAATTTTTCAACAAATGAAATTGTGCTTCTTTCTTTGGATTAGGTATGCTAACCAATTCAGAATAGGAGAATACACAGTAAAACAGCCTGAAGAAGCTGTGATATTTCAAGATAGAGACCCCTCTGCAGGTGGTGTGTACCTCATGCACACAGTACAAGACTACCTTTAATAAGCCTAGGGGCACATAGGCATCCTTTCTGTGTCCCTGACACAGCAATACATACAAGTTATTCCTTTCAATGAGAAAGAAAACTGTCTCAGAGGTCAGATAAGATTTAGACCCAGAGAGTTTTGAATGTGTTGTAGCAATAAGGCTCCACCTTTTCTGAAGAGCTAAGAAAGTGCTGTGGGCCAGACAACAGTGCCTGAGGAGCCTGCATGCTTTGTGCTGTGGGATCAGGGCTGCCAAAAGCACAATTGTGCTGCACGCTCCTCTTTTGGATTCCTCCCCCCTCATTCACAACTGGATTTGGTCTTGGTTGTCAAGGTAGGTTGCTTAGACTCATGGAAAAGACCACACTATCTGCTCCGATTTCTCCTCTTCCTGCTGTCTACTTTCACAAGAAAACTGCATGAAGTGAAAGGACCCAAAGGGTGTTTCTTCATCGAAAGTTCAAAAAACAGTGAATTTCAAACTTGTTAAAAAAAGCTCCAAGCAAGATTTTTGCTGTCTTACAGGGAGAAAAAGAACTGAAGGTGAACCGTGGCTATTATACTGCTGACAAACACTGCTGAAGATTGCCTGTTCTTTTGCAACACTTCTCTGTTTAAATGATGTTGTTCTTTCATGTCCCAAAATGCTCACCATTGAGTAGCAAACTCTTTACCTAGGCTCCACTACTTTTGTCTGTGATTTTATTGTTGCTTTTTCTTGGTCCATTTAGTTATCTTTCATACTGTCAGCAAAAAGCTCTGACAGTCTTATGGACCAACATTGGTTTAATTTAAGTAATGAGGACTAAACCCCCTTCTTTATCTTTAAAGCAAATATTCCTCCTTTCTTAGTTGGCTTCTGATTCAGGCATGTAAAACAATAAAGAAAGCATATAGGTATACAGAACTGGTTCTATACAGGCTCCAATGCATTTCATTACAATAGCTTCAGAGGAGCCTATTTACAGCATTGCTAACAAAAACATCTTCCTTGAATGGCAAATTGAAAGTTATCACCCTAAAACAGGATTCAGCTGCTACCAAACTGGCTAGAATATGCAAACAGCATTTTCAGATCTGTGTCAGCATTTCTGCAGCTGACATCTTCCTACTGCAGCATTAAAGCAGCATTAGAAAAGTGTTTTGTGTATTTCTGGTTTTAGTAAGTGGAGGGAATTCCACTCGTACACAGGGAAGCTCTTCTACCCATTGACAGAAATTATCTTCCACATTAGCAGGTCATGGTACTCAATATATAATAAAGAAATACTTTGACTTATAATTTTTATTTCAGCAGGATTTCCTATTGCAAAGCTATCGAAGATCCCCCAGGTCCTAGCTATTATTAATCAGTACAGCTACTGTTACAACACTAAAATTGTAGTCCTTGCTTCTCTTCAACTATAAGATCTGACATAAAATACCTAACCCGACTTGGAAAATATAATTCTCACCATCATATTCATTTTATTTGACTTCCTTGAGGTCTTTCACAGGCTTCTGTCTGGTGAGTTAGGACAATTCTTCTTCACAACTGAAAAAAGGGCTTGTATTTACTGTGGTTTAAAGGTTGTTGAAGAAACACTGGACTACAATACTTTTTACACTATCCTTCCTTTTTGTTAATTCTCCTTTACTTCTTCTTGAAAGCCTTTTCCTATGCCTTAGGAGGGCAAAGCGACTCTGGTATAAATGAAATGCCCTTTACATTTTGGCCACAAGACATCATTAAATTCTCATACTTACTCATTAATAACCATCATTAGTTGTTTTGTCTGTCATTATTTATGATATATGGCTCAGAGCAAGGTAATTGCCTATTTACAGAGAGGCTTACCACTGAAATAAAAATCATGGTTATGTGGAATTTTAGGACAACAAGGATCTGTAAATACAGATTTTGCTTATTAGCTTATAAAGAATAAAGGCTAATTCTCCAAATAGTGATATTCCTTCTCTTGCCTAAATAATTATGCATCTTAGTTGTCTGTCTACCACACGGACTAAAGGACTGCACATGACCAACATATTTTCCTATCTGTTTTCTACTGTGAATATCCTAAAGCACTCAGCAGGACAAAATACAGGGGAAAGAGCACAGATTCCAAAAACACACAGATAACATAAAACTCAAATTATTGAGCTAGGGTTGTTTCTTTTTTCCCATCTTTTGACATTTTTCAGAACAGGATACCTATAGCAACAAGTGCTAAATTCACACTGTTAATTCAGATATGCTCACTCAGATGTGTTACTCCATCACCATAGAGAGACTGCCCTATTAAAAGGAGAATGTGAAACAGGATTCCTATAGCTGCATACATTTGTTTTATGAAAGAGTAAGTGTAACCCTGATGTTGTTTTAAAATGTGTCACTTGATGGCAATAGTCTTAAACTCACTAAAACAAAACAGGTCTTTTCAGGATTGATGTCATTGCAAGTTCAAAGCAAAAGATAATGCATCTGGAAATATAATTTGGGTGTGTTTATAGAAATTACATCCATACCAAATATATCATTTTCTTAGCAAAATACCCTCCTCTCTCTCCTTGTAAAATCATCTGACAGATTTTGCTTTCATAACCAAGGAAAAAATATATTTTTTTTAATTATCTTATTACACTGTATGTGAGGAATGTGACATGAGATCATGTTGAAGCCTTGTACTCCCTTGGTTCTGGCAAGTACCAAATTTTGTTTTGGTTAGTTTGGACAGGATTTCAATGACAAGGTACCAACAGTCAGGGGCACTTCAGGACTCCTGCACACTGGTGTAACCTTTGATATCAGGTTCATACATCCAAAGGCTACACAGAGATGATTGTCAGCCCATTTGTCTCCTGTATAACACAGGACAAGCAGCCTTATCCACTAGCATTTGCCAGCTGTTATACAATTCACTAACTGACCCCCCCTCCATAATCAACCAAGCCCTAGTTAAAGAAAGGCTGTCTTTGTATACCCTCAGTGTTCCACAAAAACCTCATTACATCTGCCTCAACAGGAAAGGAAGAGGAAAAAAAATTTTTTTCAAGGTAAAAGAGCAGCCAGGCAATCAAAGAGGAAACTTATTTTTGTTTGTTTTAGTAATTGTCTTGGCTTTCTGAGGAGGGACAAGTCTACCAATGATAGCAGTATACTTCATTGAGTGGCAACAGTTGTGTCTTACTGAAAGGCCGCAGTATAAATTAATCTTCTTGACCTTTAACAATTAAAAACCTACAAATCATAATTCCATCCATAAGCTGCTGAACTGTTTCCTGTGATTAATATTAATTAAATGTTATATTTTAATTCCCTTTTTACTTAAATGGTGGCATACACATTTCCACAATGCGTTTCCACCTAATGCGTTTCCTATTAAGCAAGCAAGCCATTACTGTTACATGTCATTGAAAGTCTGGAATGAAGTCTTTGCCAGAATTGGTTTCATGATTACCCAGCTACCCTGCTACAGCTAGCTCACACATAGGCAAAAAGAGGCAGCTCACCCACTCTGCTTATGTTGAGGCCTAGCAAAGTGCAGCTGGAGCAACCTCTGCAGTGTCTCCCTACAGAAGAGCGTGGCTGGAGAAGGTATGAAGGCGATCCACCCCTCTAAAAGTCCTCACTCCTCCTGCCTCCAGCAACACGGGACAAGCTCTGGAGCTTTTCCCTGGCCACTTGACCTCTGCCACCATCCCAGGTTTGTAACTAGAGCCTCTTTTTCCTATTTCTAGCAGCTGACTGGACAAAAGAAGGAAAACAGGGTCACTGCTGAGGGAAACAAACAGAATAAGCTGTACTCGTGGGATGCTGTTGTACTGGGAAAGGAAAGGGCACCTGCTGGTCTGGGGGTGAGACTGGAAGCTGGTGGAAGAGCTTTGTGGAAGGGCGCAGGAGGAGACCTGCAAGAGACACCCCCTCCCTTCCTCCAGCTGACAGCACCCTCAGATTCCCTGTTCTGCTTCTCATCTCACAATTCTACCCATTCCTCAGAGTACTAATTTTTTTTCCTCCCTCAACCCATTCTACCACCATGACAAAAATGCCTGTGAACTTATCATGACTTGAGTAAGCCATGTGTTGGACAAAAGATGTCAGCCCCAGCAAGCCCCAGTTTGTATTTGTATTCTGTTCAACTAAGAACAAATTGAATTTTGTGTGCATACATCACAGTTTTTATGCAGAAAAACAAGTGGTATCATTAAAATATTAATATAGTTTAAATTTAAAGCAGTAATTCCCAACCAGGGGAGGTCTGTCAAAAAAAAAAAAAAAAACCAACCAAAAAACATACAAAAGCAGTTACAAGGATCACTCAGTGGGCCTTGCTAGTGCCACTTAAAAAAAAAAATCAAGAATTTAAGAAAATTCTGTTCTTTGCAAAACAAGCAGAGCACAAATATCAAATCATATCATCATGTCAACAAGTTATAACCAGTTCCCTGCTCCCATGAGACAGTATTTCATTATCATTATTTCAATTTAAACCTGGTAAACTATCTCTGTAGGAAAAAGACCTCAAAACCTACTACAACATACTGCATCTTCATGTTCAGAGAATTCTGTTGTTGTAACATCAAATTTTTGCACAATACAACTTCGCAATGCTTTACGCAAACTGAAGAATGAGGGAGTTTTTGTATCTTCAAAAATGCACCAAAAAGGTAGTACCTTGGAAATAGTTACAGATTTAACAATTTGTCCTAAAGGCTGTCCCTACAAGCTTCATCATCTACCTCTCAATTAAATTCAAGTGAACAGGTTAAAAACAACAGAAAGAAAATATTTTCAGTGTGCTCAGAGCAGAAATGGATTATTTGTTCAAAATAGAAAAAGCTTGTTAGCTTTTTGCACACTGTAGGTATAGGTTGATAGGGGTTTTAGTTAGGGTATGGGGTTTTTTTTGTGTTTTGGTTTGGTTGTTAGTTTTTTTCCTTTTTATGGGGGGGGGATAGGGTGGGTGGTTGAGTCTCATCAGGTATTAAGCACATAATTTCCCACAGTGTCAAAAAGTCAATCTGATGATCAGAAAGGTAAGTCAGAATACTGATGCACTAGAATTTTATTTTGAGGGGAAATGACATCACACACAAAGCCAGTGACAGTTTACTTCAGATGTAGAGTATGAAAATTCAAGGGAAGTGCTAGGGCCAAACAGCACTACATGCTGAGGCTCTAAGGCTGTCAAACAAACATCAGAGCTAATGGTGCACTAAGTGCCATGAGGTAAGTGGAATCAGTGGTGCAGAGTTCTGAAATAGTCACAACTGGTGAACTCAGGCAGATGAAAAACTGCCTGCAGCAAGAGTTTGAGCTGAACACTTCCAGTCCAAACCAAGACCAAAGACAACTGATGAAGCATGTGAAGAAATAAGCTCAGGAATTATCTTAAGCTATTTCAGACCCAACAGGCTGTTCCATGTGTTGGCAGGCCCAACAGAGAAACAGATTAAATGTTTAAAGCAAACACAGAGGGTATGGCCATTCCTGAGTGTTGTTGGCTTAACAGCCTCAAAAGGTTCCCAGATTTGTGATCTTACCTTGACGTCATGCAAGAGATTAAAAAGCCAGAATAGAATCCAGCTGGTGCCAATATCTTTCCAAAAGATAAGACATAACTATGACCTGACTGGTATCACACAAATTTGGCAGGATGAATTGCATGATTGGAGTGCTGTGATTGATGGCTATAAACTATTCAGAAGGGACATGCAAGAAAGTAGAGGTGGGGAGTTGCCCTCTATGGCAAAAATGGTATTGATTGCACAGCTATCTTTGAAGAACAGCAATGCATAGGTCAAAAGCTTATGGGTGAAAATTAGAGACCAAGCCAACAAAGGAAACTTTGTGTTCAGTGTCTACTATAGGCCACCTGATCAAGGAGTGGAGGTTGATGAGCAGTTTGTTCTTCAACTGCAGGAAGCATCACACTCACAGGCCTTCAACCATACAGGCATCTGCTGAAAAAGTGGCACACTGAACTGCAAGCAGTCCAGGTAACTACTAGAGGTTGTTGAGAACAACTTCCTAGTCCAGGCAATGGAGAGACCAACCAGAGGAGAGGCACTGCTGGGCCTGTTGTTCACTAATGTGGAAGGATTTATTGGAGAGGTCAAGATTAGGGGTAGCCTGCAGCAATCGTGCCCTTGTAGAATTCTCAATCTTGAGAGGTACAGGACAGGTAAAAAGTAGAGTCAGGACCCTAAAACTCAGAAGGGCAAACTTTCAGCTCTTTAGGGCACTGGTGCCTGGGATCCCTTGTGAAATTGCCCTCAGAGGCAAAGGAGTAAATGAGAGCTGGGAGATATTTAAAAACATTCTTAGGGCACAGGAGCTCTCAATTCTGATGTGCAAGAAGTCAGGCAGGAGAGGCTGGAGGACAGCTTAGCTAAGTCAAGACCTCTTAACCAAACTAAAACACAAAACCAAAATGCACAGGCAGTGGAGGCAGAGATATGCATCCTGGGGAGATTATAGAAAAATGGCCCAGGAGTGCAGGGAGGGTATCAGGAAAGCCAAAGTAAAGCTGGAGCTGAACTTGGCTAGGGACACAAAAAAAATAACAAGAAGTGTTTCTTTAGGTACATAGGACAACAAAGGAAGATGAAAGAAACTGTCCCTGCCCCTGATGAGCAAAATGGGAGACCTGGCAACAACTGACATGAAGGATGCTGATTCAACAATATTTTTGCCTTCATCTTCACCAGCAAGTGCTTTAACCACATGGCCCAATTCACAGAATCCAAAGGCAGGAACTGGGAGAATGATGAACTGCCCAGTGTAGGAGAAGCTCAGGTTCAAAGCCACCTAAGCAACCTGAAGGTGCACACATCCATGGGACCTGATGAGATGCAGCTGTAGGTCCTGAGTGATCTGGTGGATGAAGTGGCTAAGCCACTATCCATCATCTTTGAAAAGTTGTGGCAGACTGGTGAAGTTCCCACTGACTGGAAAAGGGGAAACATAGCCCCTCTTTTTAAGAAGAGAAAAAAGGAAGACCCGGGGAACTACAGCCCAGTCAGTCTCACCTCTGTGCCCAGCAAGATCATGGAGC
>JANZLQ010000079.1:23953942-23968677 GCA_026212715.1 Elanus axillaris | reverse complement strand
GTTTCCCATATAGTATCTTATACCTAATCCTTCTAACTTACAGCTTGAAAATTTAAGCTATTACTATAAAGAGTTTAAGACAGTCCTGCACCCTCTTTTCTTAACAGAAATATGTAATATAGATAGTTTCCCATATAGTATCTTATACCTAATCCTTCTAACTTACAGCTTGAAAATTTAAGCTATTACTATAAAGAGTTTAGAAAGTCCTGCACCCTCTTTTCTTAACAGAAATATGTAATATAGATAGTATTTTATACCTAATTGTTTTCACACTATAATTAGAGGCAAAAGTTAAATTTTTATTTTGGTGGCCAAGATTTGATTTCAGACCCTAGTTTAAAGCTCCAGCAGCACTGGAGCTTCTGTTCAAGAAGATGCTCAATCATGATCAGACAGAAAGGAAACAGCGGCAGCAGCTGCTTCAGTAAGCACTGGTAGGTGCAAGCACATGACGACAAATTGGGCATGTTCCCGACTACAAAAAAAAAAAAGAGAAAAAAAACCCAGGTCATTTGCACATTTGCATTCAATTCTATTAAAAGCTAAAGGTTATTATTTATAAAGTATTTAATGTCTTCACAACAGCACTGTCTCAAAGTCAAATTTGACTGGATAGCTATCTGGAGCTAAGAGACAGCTAACAATCTCAGAAGAAAGCTTTGTTTTGCTTTTAAACCTGTTAAAGAACAGATACATCAGGCTACCTGTAGGATCTTCTTCAAAGAATTGATTTTACAGGTGATAACTTTTTTTTGAGACAAGGATTAAAAATAAACTAGGTAAAGCCCAAATGTAACAGGAAGTATTTTGTCCTAGTTTTCAGCAAGAGCAGTTTACTATGACAGCAGAAAGAGGCAATACATATTACACAAGCAGTATCAACCTGGTAAGCAATACTATCAAACTAAAAAAAAAGTTATAAACCCACCAAGAACCCATACTAGAGGTATTCTGATCTGATGTCCCTAGTCTGAATCAAGAACCTCTTAAGGAAATGTGTTACACTGTAGGCTTGCTGAGAACTAGCAAGTCTAGGCTTATACGGTACATAAAGGAGAGTGCAAGTACAAGGAAAAAATAATACCAAATCATTAGTTACAGTTCTTCTGTCTAGCTTCAATATGATGTAAGACTTTTTAAGTCATTAAGAAAGAAACTGATTACAGATTATGAAAATGAAATCTAATACCATATAGATCTACCAAAAGCAATATTTTTAAATTAATCTACAAGCATTCCAGTATTTCTCCCACCAACCTCAGCTGTTACCATAAACAGGACTGACATTCTGGCAAGACAGATCAGATCCTTGTCTACTCTCAGAGGAGAACCGAGCCATCTTTACTTCAGGGTGTGAGTACAGTAAAGAAAGCTTTTCTCATTCCAAAACAAGTTACAACTCATCCATATCTTTCATTCTTACTGAAAGCAGACCATGTTGTTCCTCACAAAAATATTTCCTCTATTCAAGAAACTGCCCTTCAGGTGAGTACAGATATAAATTACTTTCCTCACTTGCACTAGAATTTGGTTCCATAATGCATAAAATTAACAGCCAGTTATTTCTTGGTATTTCATCCCACATTTTCAAAAAGTTACACTGTTCTTCCCAAAACAATGCAAATACTCAAAAAAAACCCCACAAAACCCCCACCAATCCCGTAGTACTTACTTTCTGTAACCACAGAGTAATACAAGTTTTGTGAAACAAATGATGACAGGGCAGCTCTGTAATGATTTCACCTTTCACAAATTCACTGCAACAGATAGTACAACACTGCTCTTGACCTATACTCACAATGAAGAAAAAGCATTATTAGTATCCAAGAGGAGCTGAAATTAAAATACACATATTATCAGCAGTATCACTAATGATTACAAAATACAATCACACTTACTCCAGTAAAAGATTAGTTTTCCAAACTGACCACAGTTATATTCAGTCTGATTCAAGATACAAAAGCTCTTAGAACAGCACTGCCAGCTGCACAGTAAGTATGTTTAACTACTGCATCTATGGTATTACAGAAAGCTAAATTACTTCGTGGAAATTAATTCTTAATTATTTTTCCATACCATCTTGGTCATCTTTGACAGTAATCTGTGGCAGACTATCTATGCTTTCTTTAGTAGCTGGTGGATGAGCCTTCTGAACTTCAAATCCAAGAGTCTCCAAATAAGCCAGAACAACCTAAAAAGAGTAAGAGAACTTGGGCTGTGCTTACTCAGAAATGTAATATTCCATATAAAAACAAATAAGCAAGAAAAGAAATCCAATTCTAATAGTATTACTTAAATGGAAGTTATGTATTTAGGGCTGTTTTGGTTACTGCTGAGCAGTGCTCACACAGAGTCCAGGCCTTTTCTGCCTCTCACCCCACCCCACCAGTGAGCAGGCTGGGGGGGGGGGGACATAGCCATAGTTCATCTTATGTCAAGAACAGATGAAGTAACTCCCTTTACTCTTATGGAGAGGGGATGAGGAGCATAAAATTCCAGTCACGAAGAAGAAAGACAACTAACTTCAATTCTCACTTCCCTCAAAGAGTTCTCAAGCCTGATCACCCTGACCTTAGTTAATAAGATAACCCTCACTGCGATCTCTAACTCTCTACTTGATACATATATACATTTGCAACAAACTACAAAAATTGTCATATTACAAACATTTTCTATATACCCTATAAATGGAAAAATCAGAAATTGCATTTTCTAGCAGAAAGCAAAGACATTTTCAGCAATCTCCCTTACTCAGACTTAAAAAGTTAGTTCAGTTTGGGCTTCACATCACAGAAGAAACTTTTTTTTTTTTTTTAAGAATTTTTTAAAGAATTTTTCCCCTGAAAATGCTGTACACCATATTCTGGCTATCTGAGCAAGTGCTGTGAAAACCCTACCAAAGATAAGGATAAGACTTTGTTACACTATGTCAATTTACTATTTCAATGAAAGATTTTACATTTTTAAATTTGTGGAACATACTTCTACATCTTCATCTATAGCTGTCCGACAACTAGGAAAGTTGTGCTTATAGGCTGTTCTGAACATCCTTCCAGGAACACAATTTTCTAGTTTATGTTAATCCAGTCAGAGACAGGGCGACATCATATTTTATTAAAAGAATACACTGGACTAGTGTAACTGCAAGTCCCATTTTTTTAGAAAGCAGAAAATATGATATCCTGATCCTGTCAACAGCTTGCTGTGGTCATTAAGAGACAGTATCTCAGCAGACAATTAAAATTAATTCTGGGTACTTAGATGTGACAGACCCTTTTTTTGCTCACTTCTCTCAACTTCCAGTAATACTTGCAATATTACCTAAGAGAAATGTTGAACAGTTTTGGGTAATCCTTGCTCTTATTTTCTGAACAATTTTAGTAACCATTTCCATACTGGAAAGAGAGGTGCTCTGTACATTCTGCTTGATATTTGGAGGAAACATTCAGAGTTCTTACTCAAAATCTGTGTTGTCCATTTAGTCACAGTTAACACAGCTGTTCCTTTGAATACTCAGTTACCAGTTTCTACTAATTCCATTTATGCCAGACTTCTATCCCCCACCATGAAGTTTCAGACACCTAAGTGCTAATTTCAAACAGAAATACCATTTAAGAGAATTGGCTTTCCCTCTTGTCCAACATCCACAGTGACCTGAACCACAGGTACCACTGAATAGCTACCTTTGCAGTCATTTACCTGCTTGCCAAGTGTGTTCAATGACACTCCATTCCTGGTGACACTAACATAATTACGGCATCTTCTCAGCAAGCCATGGAAATAACCACCTAGGATTGTTCTTAGAGGTCAACCTGACAAGAGTGCATATGTTTCTTCTGACAGGGTAACTAGGGAGGTGTTGTTACACAATAATGACAAAGACAAGCTCAGAGCCATAATAAATTGTCTCCTCTTCAGGTGTTAACATATAGATAGAGGGGGAGCGGGGGATTAGTTTCCCCTCTCTTCACAGATCCTCTTGCTTTGGTGGAAAGGAGGAGGTCAAGTGCTTCTGTAGTTCTGTTCTTTTTGATGTAGTGAGAAGCAGCAGTATGACAGAGACAAGGAATCTTCCCTATACAACTTCAAAATACTGCTTTTATAGCAACAATATCAAGAGACCTCCTACACTTTATTAAGTTCTGAAGTGTCTCCAGATGAGTAGTGCTAACAAGATCTTGCACAGCTGGAGAAGACCCTATGGTACTTGATAATGAATAATTCTGACCTCCCATACACCTTGGGGATGCACAATACCTGGAAATTGAATGACTGCCAACTTCAGGGAACAACCCTTCCACCCCCTTACAAAATCCCCATGACATTTATTCACAAAATCATTGATTTTGCACATATCCATGAAAAAAAAAAAATCTGATTGTTCCACTGACTGTCAGCTTTAGAAAGCATTTTAAAGTGTCCCTGGTATATTGTCTGCACACTATGACATACAGTTAAAAGGGGTGAACAGGGCAGACTAAGAGCTAGCAGTCAAACTGCCCCTTGCTGGCCCTCAACCTACGTCACACACAAAACATTTGATTTAATTGCTGTAATATCATATTATATGTCTACACATCATTTAACTTCTATTTTGACAAATAGCCTGCAGGGGAAATTTCTGGCAGTGCAAGAATTGTCGCATTGCATCAAAATTCTGTTCGCTCCATATTCACTGACGGTGACCAATGTCATGTAACACATAAAAGACAAAGATAATAACCATGCTGGTTCTCGATAACAAATGCTCTGGTTTATACAAAATTAGACAGATGAGATTAGAACGAGGTAAAGATAAAAGGCTTTTTCGCTTTGGGGTCGTTTGGTTTTGGTTTTAATTTAAAATGCATGGAGTCAAGACAGTCAGACACAGAGAAGTCTTCTACTGAGGAATAAAAAATATGAGACATCCAATTGTACTCTTGCAAAAAAAACCCCCAAAATCCAAACCTGGGACAATTCATAGGCACAGATCCAGGTATGAACATTCCTTTGTTATGTAGGAAATTTGTCAACATTCTTTAGAACAATTTAAATGGCATATGTTTATACCGGTAGAAATCAGTATCTTTTTTCCCTTTAAGAGGAAATAAATCCATATTCTAAAAGGAATAGCACTGACCAACAACTTTTTGCACTACATCAAAAGAAATTCCAACATTCATTTTCCCGCTTGCAGACCTGAAAGTTCAAGTTAGAACAGGAAAGTAATTTTTTCCCCAATGCTCCTAATTTTCAGATTATGCAGAAAAAGGATTCAATAATAAAAACTTGTGTCACAACATAGCTGATATAATACTACCAATAATATTTTAATACCTCCATAGCTTGTTGTAAGTGTCCCTCTAGGGCGACAACTGTGAGAAACTGATGATTCACGTAAGGAACGGGTTGAGCAAGTCCTAGGCCATCACCAAACTCATCAAGTAGTCTGAAAAACATGAGTTAGGTAGCACAGTCTTAATTTCAAAGTAAACAGTAACAACATGAGGGCTGGGCACATCAACTTACTGCACATTACCTGTTAACAGCTATATGCATACACTCTCATGAGGTGGTGGTTGTCTTGAGCTGACCTTGGCTGGCTGCCAGACACCCACCCAGATGCTCTCTCACTTCCCCACCTCAACTGGACAGGCATGCAAGTAAGACTAAAAGTTCATGGGTCAAGATAAAGACAGGGAGATCACCCTCCTATGACCATCACAGGAAAAAACAGACTCAACAGGGAACCTTAATTTAACTGAAAGGTTGAACCAGTTGAATTTATTGCCAATAAAAACGGATTTGGATGGTGAGAGACAAAGACAAAATACAGAAACACCTTCCTCTTAGTCTTCTCTTTCTTCCCAGGCTCAACTTCATTCCTGACTCCTCTATGTCCCCCTACACCAAGCAGGGCAGAGGGACAGGGAATGAAGGTGGATATCAGTCCAGGGCAGTTGTTCTCTGCCACTTCTTCCTCCTCACACTGTTCCCCTGCTCTGGTGTGGGGTCTCTCCTACATGCTGTGGTCCTTCAGGATCAACCTACTCCTGTGTGGGTCTTTACCACAAGCTGTAGTCCTTCACTACCTGCTCCAGCATGGGCTCTCCACAGACGCAGTTCCTTCAGCAATTACCTACCTGTTTCACTGTGTTCTTCTCCAGGGGCTACAGGGGAATATCTCCTCCAGCATCTGGAGCACATCCTCCCCCTTCTTCTCTGACCTTGGTGTCTGCAGTGTTGTTTCTCTCACATTGTCTTTGCTCCTCTCTCACACTCTGCTGTGCAGCATTTGTTACCCTTAAACACTCTCCCAGAGGTACCACCCTGCAGTGGGTCCATTGGAGCTTGCTGGTGTCCCACACGAGGCAGCCGCAGCCTCTCCTCACAGAGGCTGCCCTGCAGTCCCCACTGCCAGTACCTGCTCCCAGTCCAGTGGTAAACTCAAGACAATACATACTTCAGAAGAATATGATAGGAGCTTTTACTGTTGACTACACCAGAGTAAAAGGGCATATAGTTCAGCTAATAAATTTCATATGTATGCTATTAAGCTCATTTTACAGCTAGCATTCAGATTTTGATTACATTGTGTGTCACAATTCATAGCTTGGCAGCTGCTTCAAATTCTGTTTTCAATATTCCAAGACCAAATCTTAAAGCAGGCACAAGCAAAATCATTCACAGATCTGTGTATGCTCAACAGACAAAGCTTAACAGATTATTACATAAGCATCTTCCTTTCTATTTTGAGTAATTAGGAAGCTTACCAAGGCTAATCTCCAACACTGAAACAGTTTTCATCAATATCCTACAATTCCTTTGCTAGCTTGCTACCTGGCACTGTAAGAACACATGCCTTACTTCTAGCTTGGACTCTCATGCATTAGTCCATATTGTGCTTTTTCGCAATGTAACTTCACAAGGAGAAAATACCAGTGGTTTTGGTCTGTCTATGCTGTCGTTTGTAATATTTTCAATAAGCGAAAGAGAGCAAGCATTAAGTCTCTCACTGAAAAGCATTCTGTCTACCTCTTGTGTTAAAACCAAACACATTATACTATTCTAGGATTAGGCTGTTCTTCCTGGTATTTGCAGAATTTTTGTAATGAAATTATCGCAATATTCTTCAGTAATCTAATGACGGCAAATTGAGTGAAGCATTCAAAATTATGATAATATTAGGTTAGCACATGGCATTTCAAAGAGAAATAAAACAGGCTTATAACATCTAACTTACACCAGTTGCAAAAGAGGAATAGACCAACTATAAAAGAGCACTGACTTGAATGCTGATTACATTCACATTGTTTTACTTTTGTTATACTTCCACTATACTTACTGTCTTGAAAATTAAATGAAAAAGTATACCTATCCCTTGAATATTTAGTGCTTCAGAATTTTCTCAGATCACAGCCTGATTTAGCAAATCTACATCCTTTTTCTCTCACTAGAAGACACATAGCACCTGAAGTATCTTAAGCCATAAAACTCAGATTATCAGCCTTTGAAGCAAGTGCATGCCAATAGGCATGAGTATTTTTGACATCTTACATAAAAAGCAAAACAGTAGCTATAAAACCTCTGGAATTAATGCAGAAAGCTATCAAAGGCATACCTCCACTCCACATCCAAGTCTTCACTCACACTGGAGTCATCCTCAAAGTTGTTATTTCCTTCTATCAGGAAGAATCCAGGATACAAAAAATCACTAAAAGGATAATTTTCCTCATCACTGCTACTTTCTACTTCTTCCCAGTACTGTAACCATGGAATCTCTCCTTCCTCCAATATTGTCTGTTTCCTTCAAATAAATAAATGAAAAGCTAAAACTAAAAAGCTAGGAGAATCTACAAACACATGCAAGCAACAAAAGCTACACATATTACAAGGGCTAAAGATACATGTTTCCTAGACCGCAGAGTCCCAGATTAGGAATTTATCATTTGTTGTAAAAACAAAGAAACATCCAGTGGTATCAGTTGCAGCCTCAGAATCTAGGAATGATTCTATAGCAAAATTATTTGTCTAATGCTCAAGGCCAGCAGTACAGTAAGTAGCTTGCTTTGCATTTTCCCTACTACAGGTAGTATCCCTGCCAGAGCTAGTAAATTTGGTACTAAAGATTTTCTTATTCATCTACAAGTTCCTAAACCCACTAAAAAGGCTTTCTTGATACCCTGGAAGAGCCTTCATGGGGAAGCTTGGCCTGAATGCAAAGAGATACTATTTGCAAAAGAAGCTATTTGCATAGGGGGAAAGACTCCTCTCATTCCTCCATTTTTTAGAGGAGCACAAGTCACCTGGATGTTTAGAGCCTCAGGGCTGTGAGTCCCACTTTATTTATCAAAGGGAAAATAAAAAAGAATAGTGTTAGAAATGGGTACATTTGCAGGCTGTTCACATCAAAGAAAGCTAAAGAGTACACAGCTCCATTGTTGTTCTGAAACAGGTGAGTTTTTGTAATGTTTTCATAAGGCCACACTAATTCTCCAAACCTCAAGAGACAGCAATACTAAAAAACCAGTAACAGCAATTTGGACTGCTTGGTAATAGGTACTGTCTAGCTAAGAGTAGAAGCTGAAAGAACTAGGCATGGCCTGTTGCTTTATAAAAAGCCAGACTAAGAATATAAGGTCAATATTACATACTTAGAAAAAAATCTCAAAACCACAACTGTCTTTGGCCATTTATAGCTATAAATTTTGCCTTGCAACGAAGGTAGATACATTTTATAAATTAAAGTACTAAATGACTGGAAAAAATAAGGAAATTCTCAGCAAGCAAGTAGTTCATTTCTGCAGCCCTATCAGTGATTAAAGGAAACTTGAAGAGGAACAGTGGAATGTAAAAAGTAATAAAACAAAGAGATAAACAACGGCTTTGCAAGGAGTACTAAGCAGTATCAGAAGATGTACATGTAAGCTATACATCTTTACAATTAACTTGCCTAATCTAGCTTTTTAAAGTTGGTATATTGAGCCTATTATCCCTATTGACACTACAAGTCAATGCCCTCATTATTTCTGTATCTTTCATAAAATATAATTGTTTGCATGATGTACCATTCTTTCCCTGATTTGAAATACATACAACTCCCCAGATTATTCTGATGTAGGCAAATGATTATTGCTAGTATAGTAACTACTTTTAGAATGATGTTATTGTGTGTAGTGTCATGTGCTGATGTCAGAACTTAAAGGAAGTTACCTAACAAATTAAAAACATACCCTCTTTGGAAACGTAAGTCTGTGTTCTCTTCAACATCCCTGCTGCTGCTCTGCACTTTGGGCTCATGTTCCACCTTGCCTTTGGCAGACTCCCAGCTCTCATCACTTGAGGACTCATCTTTTTCTGTAGCAGTCAAATGGGCAGGCGCAGCTGCAAACCATTCTCCATCACTGCAATCTGAGCTGCAATTTAAAGGTGGCAACAAGGTGTGAATTTCAACACTACTTTAGAGGAAAGAAAACAAACACAAACATTCTGTGATTTCCTACTTTTCTATGAATGCTGCTCTCTATATAGACTATTTTTTTCTAAGAGAAATTACTTTTAATTTTTTACTATTTATAGATGTATTACATGGCAAATATACATAAAGAGCTGATTAAAAAAGATCAGTTCCAAAAAAAGAATTTTACCCATCCTACTTCGTAAAGGGTTTTGTTCTTTGCAGAGTACCTAAAACAACCCAGGAATATAAACCCAGACCCACTACACACATCCTTCTCCAAGCACACCAAGGGAAAACAGCAGCAGTGACACTGAGAACACCAATGCTTGCTTAACAAAGAGTAAGCATTAGGCCTTACCTCTCAGCCAAACAAAATTTAAAGTACAAGCTCTCAACTTTTAACCAATATACAATGATCCTTTCTTTTTAATCATACAAAGGTACAATGGATGACTCACCGCAAATTATGTAATTCACTAGCCTGAATAGATAAATGGCAGGGATTTTTTCAAAGGGAATTTGCTCAGCCACCACATAAAAAAAGAGAAGTAAACAAGTTGTAGGCAGCTTAAAATAGTGATAGAATCCCAAGAAGGATGAACTTACCTACTGCTAACCTTTCGTAATGCCACTTAGGTTTACTCAGTACTAACAGTGACATCTGACACCCACCAAAATTCTAAGTATAGTCAACTAACTGTGTCACTTCAAAAAGTTATAGAAAACTGATAATATGCGAACAGCAAACATGCTTAGACTGCATCTTACACAGCAATCCACAGAACTTGCAGCTCAGCTGTCACTCTGCTAAAAGCAGTATCAATGTTATCTCTCCACCTACAAACTCACTTTAAGAAAATGCTCCTTCTAATATTACAGGTACATTCCAATACAACTTGCTATTTAACAAATTGCAAGTACTTTTGAAAATCTGCACATTATACACTGCAAGTTTTACAAGAATAAAGAAGACACAGATTATATGGAAGCATTTTAATTTAAAGCAGGACTATGTATTTATGGAAATAAGAATATTAACCTTGGGCTATTTTAAAGGATAGCGTTACAGTAGAAATCATGTCGGTTAAGAAACTCTGATATGTAGTGTAATGTATCTTATATTGCACCAATTAAAGACAAATACTAACATTTTAGAACCTTTTGTTTGTTTGTTGTTATTGTTTTTTTTAAAGTTATCTAAGCATACTGTAACACTAGCTCAAATATTCAAATACCTTATTTTAGTTCTCAATTTTACAATCCAGGAATTCTTTACAACACGGTTTATAATAATATTCTTATGTTGTTAGTCAAATTTGTTCTCTTTAGAGTTTAGACACAAACACCGATTCAAACCAGAGAAGAGGATACACCTAAAGTCATTAACACTGAATAAAGGAAGAACATTGAGTGTATTTCTAAACTTAGGATTTAACTGTGCTCAATTGTAGACATGCAGAACATCACTTAATGGTTAGAGAGTTATAGACTTGTCACTTGCCGAAAGCATAACATATTAGCTTAGCACCAGCACATGAATTTTCAGAGAATAGTCTCTCCACTGGTTAAACTGGCCTGTACTTGCCATCCGATCCAAAACTGAATGGAGGGAGCTAACAGATATGATCCTTGTCCCACCAGCCCTGCCCTCCAGGGACCTACCATGACCCTTCCAACTTAAGAGCATATGCAGTTCTAACAAATACACAAGACTTCCTCCTACCCACACAGCTTCTAAATGCTAACACCATAATACCCAGGCACTTCAAGGAAGCAAAAAACGTGAGGTGAAGGCCCAGGCTGCAGCAATGAGCAAGGTAAACTCCCTGGGTTGGAAATAAGTGAAACTTGAGTTGCAGGATATAGTTTGACACATGTCAATTCCACTTTTTATGCAGCTATATATGTATATTTTAACACGGAATATGGTTTAACCCTTTAAACATAAAACTGTCTTTCCAGAGTAGAAGAACATATTACTTCTTTGTACAGAGTAATCATTGACAATTTACTTCATAAGGATAGGTCTTTTGAGGGTTTAGAACACAAATAATATTTTTTAAATTTAAATAACACATATGCTTTCTGCTTAGTGGTTCAGTTAGTGCCATCATGATGAACACAGTCACTTTCAGATAAGCAATCTGTATTTCTTTGTCATGCTACAACATCCATCACTTCACATCACGGACGCCAATGCTGTAACTGTAAAATACAGTCCATTTCCTCCCTTGCATTTTAATTTTCTAGTAGTGGCATTTCAGAAGTGGAAAATAAAAGATTATGCAGTAACAAAAATTTCTGAAAAGCAAACCTTACAAGCAAGGAAAGGATTCATTTGTAAGTCCACCCATATCTTTAATAAGAAAAAAAGAGACCTAAGTCTACCACTCCATTTTACAATGCCTTAAGGATTTTGTTCTCATAATTGGGACTCCGCAATATTTTAAAGACAAGAGTTTATGCAGATTAATCTTAATGCTGTTCTTTCCACAAAAGCAGTGGAAACTCAAACCACTAAGCAGGTTAGCTTATGAAGCCTAATGGCAAGAACATACAGAAAAAAAGACACATCAACATCCAGAAGATATGTCTTATAAAGAATGCAGTGGGAACAGAATCAACAAGATGAAAGCAAACTAGAAGAAAAATAGGAAAAAAACCCAACAAAAAACCCAAAGAAAAGCTATCACAGACACTACTGTGTTTGCCATAAATGAACAGAAGGTTAGATACTTTTTTTTAACCCTCAAATAGCTCAGTTACATAATTCCAATTCACAGTGAAAAGTTCTTAAACAGCATTATAAGAGTAAAAATTAATCAACATAAGATTTATCCAAATTAATCTATCTTCTGGGTAGAAAGCCCAAACCAGGAAGAGCCTGACTATTCCTCCTGGTGTCCAGGCTGGAGTTATTTGTAGATCTGAAACTGTTTGGAAACACCTACAAGTCTGAAGAACTTGCAGTAAAAAAAAAAAAAAAAAAAAAAAAAGGATTATAAGCAATCCCATCAAGTTTTTCTTCAGATAAGACAAGGAAGAAAAGTTTCTTTCAAAAGGCTGGAGACAAGAACATACATGAGCTGTCACGTAGAATATTGAGATTTGATGGCAAAAAGAAAAATTCTGAAAATACCAAGTCTTGAAGGGAACCTTCAAAGACCCATAATATACCAAAACCCATGCTGAACAAGGTTTTCCCTCTCTACCCTCCATCTGCTCACTAAAAATAAAATAAACAAGTAATCTTCCTTAGTGGTAAGACGGTTTCACTCTAAACATACGGTAAAGGTTTTTTGCATTACCAGGAGAATATACATCACCATTTCTTTAGGTGGACTTGAGGAAGGGTGAAGGAAAACTGAAAGGAAAAGTTGGCATCTTGTTATCTGATCATATTCTAAAATTGCTTGAGTTATGTCCCACTTGCTAACAAATTATTCAGATTTGTACATTATTTACACTAAGACAGATACAAAAATGAAATTTTACCTGTCTTCATCTCTGCGGGCCGAGTATCCGCTGCAGTCTTCAAACTCTTTCCAGAAAGTGCTATATTTTCGTTCTTGAGACACTGCGTTTTTCCTTTGGTCTATTTTTGTGTTCTTTCGATCACATTTGTAGTCTCTTGAGTCAAAGAGCTTAGTAGACCTCCTCCTCGCTTTCCTGTTTCTCGAGGCATACTCAGCACGGCCTTGCTGGACTTCAGCAATTCCAGTTCTCTTCCAGGAACCACCTTCGTCTTCATCATCATCAGGGAGATGCTTCTCTCTCTCCAAATTGTTTGCAGTATTTTGTTTTCTGATTTTAGGTCTCACTACTAGCTCAGGTGAATTTCCTTGGGCAGCATTTCCATCACTGTTATCTAATTCATTAGCAATTTCCGTAGAGGTTCCATTTCCATCATCCGCTGGTTTTATCTGCCGTGTTTCGTAACTGGCACCACTTGGGCTGCTTCTTGGTATAGCTTGATCTTCAGCAGAAGGTTTAAATGTCACGTCGTTTGGACATGCCAAATCTGAACCTATGCCAAAATATCTCTGTAAAGGCATTGGTCCTGCTTCTTCACAACTTTCTCTAGAAACACGGTAGGTTAAAGTAGGCAATTGGGACTCTAATTCAGTAACACACTCTATGCTGTATTCTAACTCAGAAAGCAAGTTACCTAGTGCTTCCTGAAATAAACCAACTTCTCTTGCCAAAGAAATTGTTTCTTGAGCATTATTTTCCTCTCTGTTACTGCTGTCTGGCTCATGAGAGTCAACGCTTGCAGAACCAGTTCCATTCTGACCATTCAAATCATTACGCCCTCCAGATGCATATCCTGCAAGGGCTTCAGAATTTTCATAAGGATTCATGGGGTTTGATGAGATTTGGTTGTCTTCCTGGCCGTAAGATGACAGACAAAATGGTGATGTGTTTCCTTCAGAAGTTTGTCTTTGTACACTTTGGTAAACGGCTTCTCCAGTTCCAGTATTTTCTAACACAGGCTCATCTAATAAACCAGAAGAAACTTCAGCCAATGCATTGGAAACTTCAGAGAAAGCTGTAAGAAAGAATGCATAGGAATAATCAAAACCAATAGCAATATTCTCATCTACAATCACTGCTCATTAAAAAGAAAGGGCAATTCACTAGGACTGCAGTACAATTTGATAAAAAGAAACATTTACCAGAAATACAGTAATTCTTCACTAATATATTTACATTCTCACTTATATAAACTAACCATACAGAAATAGACTTAAATGATACAATTTCAGCTCAGTCTGTGATAGGAAAAAAACAAATATTGAGGGAACATGTTCATAAGCAGCATTTCTTACATTGTTTATATAAAAGGGAATTTTAAGATGATAATAGGAAATCTAAAAAAACACTAGAAGATTAAAAAAGCTACAACATTTATTTCCATAAGTTAAAAACTGGACTATCCATTTATTAAATGGCTAAATTATGCCTCCTGCCACACTCAGATAAAGTCATTTATTGCTACTATAAATTACATCCTAATAGCACTACACTTTGTACATGCATCTGTGAGTGCAACTCCCCATAAGAAGAAAATAATAGCAGGGATGAATGTAGAATTAGAGTTAGTAATCATTGCAAACTCAGTTTGATTACATTACACTTGAACATCTCTTGCACAAAGGGACAATAAATATCAAACCCAGCAGCAAGAGTTAAAGAAGGCAAAAAACACATACATTGCTGCTACTACAAAATCAACACATAGTTCAAGTAATTTGTAAACTCAGAACCAAAGCAATAGTAAAAACTATTT
>JANZLQ010000079.1:23933095-23946682 GCA_026212715.1 Elanus axillaris | reverse complement strand
GAATACCCCCCCCCCCCCCCCAAACCAGAAACAGCACCACCACGTACACAAATGAAAGAAAGCACTGTTGAGCTAAAGCAGTTCTGAACGACGGAACAAAACCTTGCCTGTCTTCCAAGAGCCGAAATACTAAAAACCTTCCCTCGCGTACCTAGCAATTTTTTAATTTTTTCTTTTTTTGGTCATTTAAGGGGAAAGCAACCGAGTACCGTAACTTCCACTGAAAAAGAGCCAGCCATATGCCATGAACCTAGAAACCTTCACGGGGCATTTTCAGTTAAGCATGCCATCAAATTTACCCGGATCTTGTTTTCACCCTATTATGTGCAGTTTTATTTTCTTGGTATCACTGATTCACACATACAGTCACCTCCTAGGCCTATTACACACCTCATGGGAAAAAAACAGAATTAGGAGTGCGTAGCATGGGGAGAGGGAGGGGTTGGGGTGAAGCCATCCCAAGAGATTTTCTTCCCAAAGAGGGGAAGGGGGGGGGGGTGTCAATTTTCTGCTGGAGAAGGTATTTAACCAGCTTTTTTTTTTTTTTTTTAGACATGAAAGTATTTTTTTCAGTCTTTTAACATTACAGAACTTTTTTCTGCTCTTCCTCAGATTTTTCCCAGCATTCTTAAACTTGTATGCATATTCTGGTCTCAACTCACCAACACTTGACAGGGAAGGGAAAAAAAAAATCTCCTTTATCCTAATCAGCTGTCCTTTTTTTCTTCTACATTTGTGAACCACAGAAACCGTTTTCTTCCACAAGGCAAGAACAGGATCTCACACTCAAGGTTTTAAAAGGGAACGCATGTGATACTGACACAATTGCCATTTTCTAAGTAATTGTCTTAAAAAAAAATAGAAAAAAAAGCATTTTACTCCCACAAGTATATGAATGCATTTGGCTGTCAAACAGGTGCAAATTAAAAAAATTAACTTTCTTGAGACCCTCTCCCTTACTTGACTAATTCTGAATCATAATGGAAGCATATCCCTGATCAACTCAGATAAAAGTTGCAGGTAAAAATAGTCACATTAAGTTTTAAACTGTATCATCCAGTATTCTTTATCTGTAACCAATATTTTACATGACTTTCTTTCCTGCAGGTACTGAAAGCTTCCAGGAGCAGATAAATTAAAAAGAAATTTGAATTAGAATGGAGAATTTTCAGTTTTCTAAGCACCACTGCTCAGGACAGTAGAAAGATTACTCCAGTTAACAAAAGAACGGCATGGAATAATCTGAAAGAGGGAGAGAAATATTGCAGTAATTTAAAACAATATATTCCGGTCACAATTTCCCTCTCTTGCCACTATGGGCAGATTAACACTGAAATTCTTTAAAAGTTTTACTATGCTCACAAGCTTCAAACTACACACACCAGCAAATTACCACTCAAAACAATGAATATGCAGTTAGAATTTAGCTCCACTGTCTGGGATTTATCTAAACCTCAAAAAGCTGTATGTTATGGTCTAATCCTGGTAGGCAGCTAAGCACCACACAGCTGCTCACTTACTTCTCCACCCAGTGGGACAAGGGAGAGAGTCTGAAGGGTAAAAGTGAAAAAACTCATTGGCTGAGATAAAGACAGTTTAATCATTTTTTAAAAGGGAAAAAAAGAAGAAAAGAATAAAGTGGAGAAACAAAAGCAAGGAAAAGGAGTGATGAAAAAAAAAAAACACCTCCTAATAACTCACCAGCAACCCACCGATGCCCAGAGAGCTCCAAAGTAACAGCAGCCTGGCCAGCCTTCTTTCCCCCACAGTATCACTGCCGAGTGTGATGCTGAATAGTCTGGAACATCCTGTTGGTCAGTTGGGCTCAGTTGCCCACACTGTGTCCCCTCCCAACTTCTTGTGCACCCCCAGCCTACTCATTGGCAGGGCAGTGAGATGCAGAAGGCCCTCATGCTGCGTAAGCACTGCACAGCAAGAACTAAAACATCCCTGTGTTATCAACCCTGTTTTCAGCACAAAAATGCAAAACATAGCCCATACAAGCTCCTGTGAAGAAATGTAACTCTATCCCAGCTCAAACCAGTGCACCGTATAGGCAGAAATTAAACATTTTTCTAATGGATTTCTTCATCCAAAGGTTCATTCTTGAAAGCCTTTGGTTTAGCAGTGACTTTAGGCTGCTCACTAGGATATTTGAGAACACAGTAGTGATTATTTCCATAAGCAGTATCAGCTCAGCTACATGTACACTAAAAAATGGAATATGGTTCAGGGATTTATTTTGCAAGCTTTATCATCTTTTCATTAACCTTCCAGGTCATTTTGCACTCTCCTTTGAGCTACAGATTCCAGTAAGTCAATGTTTTCACTAACTATAGCTCCTTCTCTTTGCCTGAGGCTGAAAGTAGCCCGTGGTCCAAGTTCAATAACCTGGCAGACTGGCCTACCACTGAATTCAGTTTAAATGAAAATATAACTTTTCTTTTTAACCTCTCAGATTACAGAAACTGATTATTTTGTTAATGACTGAATCAGATTGACCAGTTTAGGTCTCTGGAATCTCAACAGTGCAAAGCATCCTTTCAGCAAATGCAAATCAGGTATTTTTTCTACTGTGGGCCTAACTTTGGCAATAGGGCATAGACAATTAAAGATACCTGAAAACCTTTGTGAACAAAAGAAATGCTTATTGTCACCTTACCCACTTTAATGACAGAAAGAATTCTGCTTTTAATACTGTTTAGAGAACTAATGAAAATATTGATCACAGCAGATTTGTATTTTGTGAACTTCAAACACACTCCTGGGCTCTTTATACCTACTTGTTAAGTCATTCCAAACTAAAAACTTAAAAGTATGCACACATATGCTTGCTGTCAACATGTTTATACCACTAGCCTGTCCCCATCAATTTTGATATAACCAGAATCAATGCTAGCAATAGTAGAATAGTGATACGACGCCAGGCAGATACAGTACCAGAACTAAGTACTGACACTTCCAAGACAGTTCACTCATTCCCTGCTCTCTACTGACCTCACCCGCACACAGCCTCCCCAGGTGCCTTGCAGCCCTCTCCCTGGAATGAGGCTATTCTCACGGGCTTTCAGCTCCAGCAGCAGCAGCAAGCAGCCAGAACCAGACCGTGCTCCCTGCAGCAGCTGGGCTGGAAACGAGAAGGGGAAAAGGTGCGCGTTCCCAGGGCTGAAAGGGAGGGGTGGGATTTAGTTCCAGGGCACCCTTCCACTGCAATTCTTACCATGGGCCAAATTCCCAGTCTCTGAGGAATATGAAATCAGATCGAAGAGCAGTAAGAGACTGTCCTTTTGCAAGACAGGAGAAAGATGAAACCACCAGACAGACCCCACCTCCGAGGTATTTAGAAGCATTTTAATGTAGGAAGCATATTATTTGTGCTTAAAATGTAAACGGTTAGTAATCAACAATTTACAGGAGAGAAACTCTAAAATGCTGCTTCAGAAAGAAAAAAAAAGCTTTCTCTTTCAACAGAAGAGATCTGAAGACAAATTTGAAGAAGGCTTTATGTCTTTTTCTTCCTCTCCTTACTGATGAATACAATTCGTCAGCTCAATGCCATATGAATGCTTCAGCATCACACTATGTTAACATACAGACACCCCTTGGAATTGCCTGAAAAGGTAATAAACAAATAAATACATATAAGCAAAACACACCCACCTCCACACACACATATTTTACAACAAAAGACTCCCAAAAGCCAGATAATTGCAAAATATTCTGATACTGCTCTGAGTCTCTTCGCATATACTAAAAGACAGAGGGGATGAACACCTGCAAGCTGATAGCAACTTCCTTCCACTTCAATACTACATAGTTTCCATTTTACATTTCCCTGAAAGTTTGCAGTTTTGTAAGCATTTTGTGCCATAAATACAAAACTGAGGTTCTGAAATATTACAATCCATTAAATAGTTCAATCTCTGCATTTATCAAAGCATTAGTCAACATATAGGCTAAAAGAAGCAAGTCGATTAGTATTTTGGACATTGTCTGCGTACTCCTAAGTTATCATCTCAGTTAATGACCTCCTATAGTCAGCATATACAATTCACAACTCTATCCAAATTATGAAAAATTTTGCCAGACTTTAAAAGGAACAGGAGCTGGCACTATACATACAATAGTGAATTGAAGTATATGCAGGAAAGTCTAAATGGTTGCTCTGAATGAAATACATTAGATATATTCACAAGGCAATTAGTAAAGTCATGAAGAAAAATAAAGACACAAGACTGCTTCAAGTCCTGAACTCCTTTTACAAGTGGAACCCACTCACCAGCTCCCAGCTAGAAGTGTCTTAATGGGTGAGTTGCTACAAACCACCACCTTGGTAAGAGTTCTTTTCTGTCCTTAGACAACCTCCTAGAGTTCAAGATCCTGCAGAGCTCCTATTCCTTCATCCAGGCTCTTCCAACCAACATGGGTGCACAGAATCCCTCTACACAGATAAGATGTCTGCCATCTGCTCACTTCAGCCAAGGAGCCAGGGTTAGGCTGGCTTGCTCTGATGCAGCTTCAGCTGTGGTTACAACAGTTGGCTGTCAAGCTGTAAATTGGACTGTATGAACTTACTCAGCTTTTCCAAATCCCCTTCTTTGATGGTCTAATTCTGCCTTCATTTTTTTTTTTAAAGCTCATCATCTAGTTGCATTAGCACAGCAGAGGTGGTAGAACCAAACCAGACACAAGCAGCTTGAGGCAGGAATCACTGTGCAAACTCTGTTGCCAAAGCCCCTGCATCCCTCAGCTATGGACCTACCCTTCACTGGGCACCAGTCCGTAACCATTCCAGTGTTGATTTTTCACTGTCCTCTGACAATCTAGTTGCTCCAACATTATACTCATCTTCTGCATGATTTCCAGTTTATTTGTGCTGACTTGCTCCATATTTAGCCCAGCTCTTTACTTTCTCATACAAAACTGTAAATAGTTTGAATGTATTCCTTTCTTTTTCCTTGACTTTGACTCAACCCTGATTTTGGTAGGGCATGAAAATCTGTAAGGCCAGCTCTGCCTTACCACAATTAATTGTTTTTCCAGTTTTCATCCTAACAAATAGCTTCAGCAGAAATTCCACATTAAATCTCAACATCACAAGTTTTCATATTCTAAATATGTGTACTAAACTAAAGGCATAGAAGTAGTAATTTTTACCTACTGCTTTTCAGAAAACATGCAGAAATTCAGTCCTTATTTTTAACAAAAGTATATTGGTAGTCTGTCTCCTCTCCCTGCCACTCAAATTACCTACCCACTAAAAAAACCACCAACCCCTCCTCACCTCTGTATCCCTCCTCTCTTTTTCCTCTGCCTATGACTTTCACATTTTGCATTTCTGTTTCAGTTCCAATTATAAACTTTCTAGAGGAGGAAGCATCTCTCTAGACCTGAAAGACAGCAAATAGAAGCCAGTAAACAAAATGCCAAAACTTTTCTACAATTCAAGCAGACAAGGTTCACTTTTACTTTTATCAGTGGAGATGACCTCAACATACTTGAAATTAGAACAGTTACTTCCTTTCTGCCCCATAAACACAGCAAATAACAGGCAACAAGAAAATCCCAAGGTGGAAGTTCAGATACTTGAAACTCTTACATGATGGACAGATACAATTCAGCAAATTATCAGGCCCAAAGATGTATTTTTGCATTGCTGTCTTTCACCTTACATAACTGTCCTCATTAAAGCAAAGTTAACCCAAAACATTTAATAAATCCTTATCCACTAGCAAAAGAGGTAAAAGTCATTTTTTGGAAGTAATTGTTTTCCTCAGGAACCACAAAAACTCACTGCTACAAACTCTTCCTTTCATAAACAGAATTCTGTATCTTGGATGCAAGGGTAACAAAAGCTTCTGATCAACCAATAGACAGGAGAGCTCACCTGAAGTCAGTTGGACATTGAAAACTTACACATTTTAGAAAGAGAATGTGAAATGATTCTAATACACTTGTGAAGAAAGCAAGATCATTGTCAGGAAAAGAAGCACAGGATATTATTGTCAGATAGGAATAAACAACTGAGCAAATTACCAAAGGGGGAATAATTGGCAACGTGCAGCTAAGCAGAAGGGCAGCAGAGGATTATAGAGGACCACAAGTTACACCCAAAGTCAATACTTTCCTCTGTTTTGGTAAAGAGCAACATATGGAATTGTATTAGGGTGAAGGCTGCAAGACATGAAAAGTAACACTTCCATCCTGATCGATGCTGTTAAAAATCAGATCTAGCACTCTGCATACAGTTTTAAGTAACATCAAAAAAAATCACTCTTAAACGGCAGCAAGGAAGATTCCCTGACACTTGGAAACAACACACAGAAACATAGGGGAAATGATTGTATGAGTAGGAATATCGTATCACTTGAACAGATTGCCTGAGGAGGCTGAAGAACATCAGTCAGCAACGCAGCCCAGAGAAAGGGATTCAGACAAACACTTAGTGGTGAATCACCGTGAGGAATAGTTGGGTGAGAGGAAAAGCCTGACAGCATTAACTGTTTGAGGTCCCTACCAGCCCCACGATCATGTCCCTAAACTATCCTTCCAGAATTTCAGATACTTATTATGCTTCCGGGGCTGGAATCACAATCGTATGTAACTATGTTAGGGTGGAAGGGAAAAATCTGTGTGTTGTTTTTTTTTTTTTAAACAGTTGGTGTGTAGCATAAGATACAACCTACAATGTGACTCCCAATCACTATTTTCTTGCTTTCACATAACTTAAAGATAAATCACAGTTTCTCTGCTGATCAACTTCTCTATTACTTTACACATTTTTATTTTGTTTTTTAATTTTTAAAACGTTAAAGAATTTATATGCTGTATGAAATTGCACCAATTTTACTGGGTATAGTACAAATACTTGATTATTTTTTTTTTCATCTCCTTTTAAGAGCAACCACTTTTCACTTAAAGCACCTTATAGCAATCTTGGAAACATATTACAGATCCATTACCTAGGAGCCAAGTTTTAGGCCTCAAGAATATTGTTGCAGATTCCTGACTCTAAGAACTGCTCAAAATGGCAGCAAAATATCTAAATACTTTCTCCCACTGACAAATGAGCATTTAGCGATTTATGTGGCCATCCATGCCATCATCCTTGCAGAGTATTCCTCTCGTTACTAAAAGCTCTTTAATAATTACCTCCATCTCCCATATAATTAAGTTATAGCCCTGCTCCACAATACCACAAAACCAGCCAGCCAGGTGCAGCCTGTAAGACAACCAAGGTCCTTGCAAGACCTACTATATTTTACATTTTGACAATTCAAATAGGTGCTCCTATATTAAATGCATACAGCACTACTCCAAGCACTTCAGGATATTCATGGGATAAACAGCACAAAGTGTGTTTTGTTCAAGTTCAGGCTAGCAAAACCACAAAGCTGAAGTTCCAAACACTGATGGAAAGTACCATCCAAAGCTCAGGTTTGTGTGTCTTTTAAGGAAATTCAAAATGATCACTTCTCCATGGAAGCTGTGAACAGAATGCCAAAGTTAGCACTCCCCTCCTCCAGTAGTTTGGGTTTACCTATATTTATGCCACATTCAAAGTTGCTTCTGTAACTCAAACATTGTTTCAAGGCATTAGCTGTAGTTTTTAAATACATCTGCCAACTGAAATTAATGCAAAGTAGACCTTTGGGACCTGTCCAAATAACACTACTAAGCATATAGATGAAACACTGCTGAAGCATCATTATAACTGCAGTGGACTCTATCAGACTTACAGCCCTATCCATAAAAATGCAGGGGGATCATTAATGTATCAGTGAATAAATGAATTAGAACAAATTTGCTCCACATACTTTGTTTGTTCAAAATATTATTCAGAAATACTAGGATAAACGTTCATTGAACTGTAAATTTTATGCTCTCAACTTCAATTACATCCAAAACTCCAATTACCTCAGATGCCAAACAAACAGACACTGCAAACTACAAGCCAGGGACTGTCTGCCTTACAAATGTATTGTTCTTAGTACAATGGCATTCTGGCCTCTAGTGCTGTAGAGCACAGTAATACTTTTTGTTTTACTCAAGCCTTCATAAGAGATCAAGACCACCACAACGGAGATTACCATGTATAAATGGTAGCAATGCCAGCTTAACTTTTTGCAAATACACCCATAAAAGTATTTGCTGAATTAATCCAATACATCATATCCGTATATTTCATTTGCTATGCTAAACTGCTTTTGCACAAGTAAATATCTTCCTGGGAGCAGCTAGCTTAACAAGGTGGTAATTCATAAATATGTCTTATTTTGATGAGGCTTTGATCTGTCAAGAACTTTTGCACTCTACCCACACTACATTGCAATTCACTAAGTTGGCAAAGGAAATAAAAACATAGGCATATTTCACATAAGTTTCCTGATCCTGTGTTTTAATGCAGCTTCAAAATAATGATTTTTCTGAACAACTTTTTCCAGACATTTTCTTTTCTTTAATGGGTGAGAAAGAGCAGGAAAGCAACTCAGTGCAAGTCTGACTCAGCTGCAAATAAATTTGTTACATATGTTTGCTCACAGAAATTTAAATATGCATACTTGTCCTAAATGAAATTTACATCTATAAAGGATGTATTCTTCATGATTTGTGCATTAGCAGAGAACAGTAACAGTCTGACAGCACACTTTATTGCTACAGGACATAATTTATTTTTTCTAGATACAGCATTAACTGAACTTTAATAAAGAAATCATTCCTCTAAGTCACTTAACTGTGTACACAGACGAGTGCAAATCAAGAGCCACACTGAAAGAGTGAAGTGTCTGAACATGTCAGGGTATATGGAAAGGACCCAAACGCAGGCTCTAAGCTTTCAAACACATCCTATAAGGCACTAAGCATCACAGTTATAATACCAACTTTTCATGCCTTTTTGTATCTTTGTGCACCATGCAGATTTGTATGGGATGTAACCAATATATATTCTTCATAAAGTATTAATTCACCAGCAGTATGCAGTCAAGTGCTTGCGCAGTGTTCTGAGAGAACTCAGTTCCACCGCGGTCAGCACAGCTGAAGACAAGCAGTTCACATGAACCTACCGAGGGTGCAACATCAAACCACGCACAGAAAACACCCTCAAGGAGGCTCTCATCGAGGTGCGAACCCCATCCTGTGCAGCGTGACTACAGGTTAATGCATTTTTGCTCGTGTGGAAGAAAATGCACGCTTTTAAGTGATGCACCTTAGCAAATATCCTCCAGTTTCCGTGCCCAGGACACACCCCTTCTGTCCCTGAATTTGGCGGTAGTTCTGCTCACAGCCGGCTCAGACCACCCTCTCCTCCAGCAAACAGGTGGTGCGAGTGCTTTGTAACTTCAGTTCAGGCCACGTCAAGAGAGTTACTTTAGGAGCGCGCCTGCCCACACCTGTTTTCACTTCGCGGGAGGCAGGGCAGCCAGAGCCGGCCCGGCTGCCGTCGCAAGCGCAGTCTCGGCCACAGCACTACACAGCAGGCTCCCCCTCCCACCCCGGGAGACTGAGTCACCGTCACACAGTTGTGGGGAACATAAAAAAAACAACTCCAAAACAAAAAAAAAAAAAAGACGAAGAACTTTGCGAAGGCCTGCCCCGCCGGCTTCACCGCCCCCATCAATGGCCTCGGCCCCCCACGCACAGGGACACGCCGGCCACCACGCGGGACGAGGGCGGCCGCGGGGCCCTCTCGGCCTCTCCTCCACTGGTCCTCGGCCACAGCACCGCCGGGGCCGCCCCCGCAAGCCCGTCCCCGAGGGGAGGCCGCCGCTCCCCGACCCGAGCGACCACCCCGGGGACAGAAGACAGCGGCGGCGAGGCCCTCCCTGGCTCCACTACCGCCCTCCTTCCCCAGGCGGAGGCCGCACGCAGAGCCCCGGGCTTAAGCGGAGGCTGGCCCAGGCTCGACCTGCAGCCGCCGAGCCAGGCCGGGCCGGGGCGGCCCCGGCAGAGGCCCGCACGCACCCCTCCCCAGCCCGTCTCTCCCGCCTACCCGTAGCCGCCGCCTGCCTGCCCGCGTCCGCCACTACAGCCAATCCTGTCGCTTTACAGTTACGAGCACTGGCCAATGCTGGGCCAAGATGAAGGAGTAGCGACCAATCCCGGCCGCGGGGGCGGGAACCGAAGGAGAGGGCTCGCAGCTGCCGCTCATGGAGGGGCGGGGGCGGTGCCTCGGGCGGGAGCGGGAGGCGTGGGCGTACCACGGCCCGGCCCGGCGGTCGCTGCCGCTCCTTCGTCAGCCCTCGGCCTGCGGGACCTGTCCCCGGTCCTGAGGGCCCTGCCGCCCGGCTGCCGCCCGGTGGGGGTGGAGGTTGTGTAGCTGCAACCTCCGGAGGACGGCGGCGCAGCGCGGCTCTGCCGACTGACGTGAGCTTGCGCGGCCGGCGGGCCACGGACCTGCTCTTCCCGAGTCGTGCGAGGAGGGAGCGCGGGCACCTCCGAGGTGACAGGGCCTTGCCGGCCATGAGGCACCGGCGGCAGGGAGGCCGTGGGGCCAGCGTGCCCCGTCACCGCCAGCCGCCACCAGGCTGCTCAGCTGGGCTGGTGTTCCTGCTCGGGTTCCGTGTTTCTGGCTTTTACCTGTTGTCTGTTCCTGAATAAATTACTGTCAGCCTTTTAATCAGTCGTTTAGTCGTGCAGAGTGAGTTCATCTCTGGGCCGGTCGCTTTTATCTGAATTTAGAAGATTTTACTATTCAGAGGGAGGCAGAAAGTAATTCCACGCTTTACTGCGGAGAAGTGGGAAAGGGTGGCCCACGGTGGGACAAAGATTTACACACAGCATTGGGCAATTGGCATTGCACAAAAGAGGGAGGTAAGCAAAAAGACATACACTTCACAGAGGAAACAAAGACGGGGCAGAGCTAGGGGAAAGAAGAAAAATGAATGGCCTCACGCAAGAACTGTGCGATGTTCTGTGCATACAGAAAACAGGAGGAGAAGCACACAGCATTTAGGATGAAGACAGCAGAGACTATGCCATACAAAAACAAGGCCAGAGAAGGCATGCTGCACATTGTCTACAGTGCTGAAGCCTCACCTGTTTTCAACTACTATTTTTATCAGGTTTGAATATTGATTTTTATTAGTCTGGTTAGTCATTCCTCAGGAGAAACTCTTATCAACTTTGTGTAGTATACTTCAGCTAGCACACATTTACATTGCTCAACACTCCTGTCAGCATAAGTATCCCTACACTCTGTTCCAATAATAAACATAGTCAGTTCTTAAAAAACATTACATTATGGTATCCTAGCCTGCTTCTACCTAGAACAAAAGGGTTTTAGTCATCCAGTATTACCATGCTGGGTACACTCTAAACATAACAGTTAGGAATCAATCATCTGTGAACATCGGTATCTACTTGTTGAAACATGAAAACCAAGATTGAGAATAAACTTCATCCCCAGAGTAGAAAACAAGTGAACACTGGACCTAATGAAGTATGATTTCTATGAATGTGTCCCATATTCCTGCTGCCACTCAGCAACAAGAATTCCCAGGTATCCATTTTCTTACAACTTCTCTCCTCCTGTCACATTATCAGTTCAGTTCTTGCTCTTTGGCCATTCTGCCCTGTCATGTTTCCTGTAATTACTTCTCATGTCGTCCCTCTATTTTAAGCAAGACAACTGACAGGGCATACTGTGGCTGGTTACTAGCTTTCTACATGCTAATAGCTTAGCCAGTAGGTGCATGCCAACTGCTAGACAGGAAACTGTATAAACGGCTAACTGTCTGTGAGAGACTGAAGGAGTTAATGTCTCAAACACTGTGGTGGGGCAAGTTCTGCTTGAGGACTGACTCCTCAGCCTAGCGAGGAGCCACAGGCGAGAAGAAGCCGATGGGCGCCGGACATCAGCAGCGGGAGGGGTCGGCTGCGCTGGAGGGTGCGCAGCTCCCTGTGCTGATCACGCCGGTTTGGGTGCACAAACCAGCTTCCCCAGCTCACCGTGCAGGGAAGGAGAAGTGCCTTCCTCCACAAACGACCCCCAAGCACAAAGGCTCACTAACCGCTCATGACACCTAATTGGCCTGATGAGTTCGGGTGCCCGCCCCAAGGAGGGGAAAAGATGATAAAAGGACACAAACTGAAGCCCCGGGTGCCCATGCCTGCAGGAACAGGACCCCTTGGCCTACTAGACCAACACTGGACCCAGGGCCAGAGAAATCTTTCTTCCTTTTTCTCCTCCTGTCTTGTTCTCTCTTTTTCCTTTTCTATCCTTATTCCCTGAATTGATGTATATGGTTACTATGGGTTACACAGTTTGCTGAGGTAGTTCCATGCCAATTCCTGTTGTGAGAAGACATACCACCTACTGTTAATGCCTCACACATTCAGTTTGCTTCTGTTATGAATAAAATGTTTAACTGATCATTTGGTGTCGTTTCACCTTAATTTAGCCTGAGGCAATTCTGAATTCAACACAACTCCCTGGTCTGTCCAGTCCAGGTCATGACACTGTAGAGTTCATGCTCAATGGAAGTGCTGACTTTGTTTGCTTTCTCCTGTATATATCTGCTAATTTTTGCAGAACTTAGAGAAATCTAAGTATGTTGAAGATGGTCACCTGACTAATAGGGATGAAGAAAAAGTGGAGGCATTCAATGCATTTTTTGCCTCAGTCTTTAATAAAACTGACAGTCCGTGGGCTGCCCAGTCCCCTGCGTTAGAGGACCATGAGTCTGGGAACAGTGACTTTACATTTGTGGACACTGAAATTGTCAGGGACCAGCTGTATCAGCTGAATGTTCAGAAGTCCATGAGGCCTGGTGGGATTCATCCCAGGGTACTGAGGCAGCTAGTGGATGTTACGGCAGGACCCCTCTCAATCATCTACCAAATGTCTTGGGAGTCTGGGGAGGTCCCTGCTGACTGATTGGTCCCTGTCCAATTTACAAAAAGGGTGTGAGGGAAGATCCAGGGAACTACAGACCTGTTAGTCTAACATCAGTTCCTGGAAAAATTATGAAGATCATACTGGGTACTACTGAAAGGCATTTAAAGAACAATGCAATCATCACACACAGTATGATATCCTTATATGATAAGGTCACACACCTAGTGGATGAGGGGAAGGAGACGGATGTAATTTTTTAACTTTAGTAAGGCCTTTGATACTGTCCCTCACAGCATCCTTCTGGACAAGTTGTCCAACTCTGGGATTGTCATGGTTTCAGCCCAGCTGGTAACAAAGGACCACACAGCTGCTCGCTCACTCCCCCTGCCCCTCTCCGGTGGGATGGGGAGGAAAATCAGAAAGAGAAAAAGAAAAAAAAACAGATCGTGAGTTACAACAACAACAACAGTACTAATAAAAGAATATACAAAACGAATGATGCACAGTGAAACTGCTCACCACCTGGAACCCGGTGCTCTGCCACTTCCCCGCTGAAAGCCGAGAGACCAGCCCTCCAGCCTGCTCCCTATATATATACTGGGCATGGTGACACATGGTATGGAATAGCTCCTGGGCTAGGTCAGGTCAGCTGTCCCGGCTATGCCCCTTCCTAGGTTCCTGTGAAAATTAACTCTATCCCAGCTGAACCCAGGACATTATCCACCCCTTATTCTATACCATCTGCACCA
>JANZLQ010000079.1:23917621-23932995 GCA_026212715.1 Elanus axillaris | reverse complement strand
GGGGAGGCGCCCAGGGGGGTGGGCGCTGCCCTCCGTGAGGGAAGGGGAGGAAGTCGTCCCCGCTCCGGGAAGAAGCCGCGGCGGGCTTTCCGGGCGGGGGGGCCGTGAGCCTGGCGGGAGCCCGGGCCCCTGCGCCAGGCGGCAGGAAAGGCTCTGTGCCCGGCGTCGGTGCGGCGCGTTGGGTTCCGGCAGCGTTGAGTAGAGGAGGCTGTCTGAGAGGTGCAGAGCTCTTGTTAGTAGGAGAGAGAAGGAGGGTAAGATGCGGGGACTCTGAAGCACTCGGGTACTTACAAATAAATAACAAAAACAGGACTTAACTCTCTTCTGTAAGGAGCCGTTAATTTGTAAACTGTATCACTTCTTTCCTGCAGTAGTGAAATTTTCACTTGCTGTAATACCATCCCTGTTGCGTCTTTGGAAGTACTGATTCGGATACAGTGCCAGGAAAAACTGGCTATTAACGAAGAAAGTTCAGTACCTCGGCTTCGGCTTTGAAGGACATCATGTCGGTGCCCAGGAACGTTTTACGCACAAGCAGAAAAGCAGCAAAAGGTGTGGGGTCTCTCTGGGGGCTGTGCAGTGGTTACATGCGTTTCTGTAAACTTGGTGCCAGGGTATGATGATTGTTTTTTAGACGCTTATTTACCACTTTAACTTCTTCAAGGGTGGGATTTGGGAAATATAATTTAATCCATATTTTTCAGAATGTGGAAAGTATCCAAGGCATTATGGTACAAACAGCTTAATGTGCTTCAATTTCATGACACTACAGTGATTTAGCTGCCTTTTTTTGTCAAGAGAGGATAGTAGGAGTACTGTATCAGACAGCAGACTCATGTGCTATGTCACAATGTAAAGAGGATTACGCGTACAGATTACAGCTCTTAGTATACCACAGAAATAGCTTACACAAGCAGTTTATATCAGCATTAGAACTGCTACTAGAGGAATTAAGTGTTTGGATAATTCTGTGACTATCGTATGGGTCATGTCTGCAACAACTGAAACACAACATGGAGAGGAAGTCCATGAAGTGTTTGTCTGTATGGATATGTGTATTGCTGAGCTAGCAAAGGCAGTAACAATAGTGCATGATGTCACTTCTTATCTCTCAGGCCTTCGCGATAATCCACTGCTACAGTTGCTGTGGGAGCCGGACATATGGTTAAAACCCATAAAAGCAACAGTCCGTAAGGTCAACAGACATATGGCTGACAGGCCGAAAAGTGAATATGTTGACAAGTCTGCAAACTAGGAAGCTGGAAATAAGTATCTGGTGTATCCAGGAAGGGAGAAAGGCTCTTTTAGAAAGACTGGTGAGGAGTTTATTTAAAAAATATTTTTGTCTGTTTTTTTTTAGTGCAGAACAAAGCTTGTATGTAATGCTTCAGTTGAGTAACTGTCGTTAAAGCAATGACACAACTTCAATCTTCTAAAAAGTGAGAGAGGGCTAGAAATCATATATGTGTCAGTAGGACTTTAACTGTTCCTTAGACCACTGAATACTTACACTGTTTACAGCTTTCTGACTTACCAACTTCTGGGTACTCCAGAGCATTTAACTTAGAAGGATAAAAGCACATGGTAAAAACGTATATATTCAGAAGTGTGGTGGCTACTGTGTAAAATTGGAATCTACACACTAGCATTACATATTACTGCAAAAAATTTTTAACTCCGCCACTCTGTTTCAATGCTCAAAATATATATTTTTAAACCAGAGATAGGTTGTTAAACCCAGAGGTTGTTAAATAATACTAGAATCTGATTAATGGTCATTCTCCCAGTTACAGGTCCCATTGACAAATTAGCAGGTAGTGTGCGTAGCTGGCAAAATTTATTTGTTTTCCACTGCTGGCTGGTGTGCTGGCTTCCTTTGGAAGTAACATCAGAAAATGCTAAAGATGGTGTATTACAACAGCAAGGGGGTTTTGGAGGAGACTGCTGCCTGCTTACTTGTCTTTGACCTCTTTCAGAGCAATGGAATCCTGGATCCCAAGCTGTGGGTTTTTTCCCACTATCAGCAGGTATTTCTGTTTGAGTGCACTGTCCAGCAGTGTTGACATCTTCCAGCCTGTTTCTCTTTATATTCCCTTTAATTCCCTTTTGTCATCCTTGTAACTCCTCTGTCATCTTCTTACATGCAGATCTCTGTAACCAATCTAACCACTCAGACTAAGAATAGAAACAGGTCACCTTGAAATGACTCCTCAGCCCTTTAAGAATCCAGTTCAAAACCACCTCTTTCTTTTAAAATTCTATACAGATTTTCTGCAGTTTACCTTTCGGATATAGCCCCTGACTTGTCTCCACCATCACTCATTTTTTAACCTGCTTCCTTTCTTTTTTCCTTTGCAGACTGTGCAAGCCGTTAATGTCAACGTTTTCTTCTCTATGCTTCCTGCCATCTGTATCTTGCTAACTTCCCCCTTCTTTGAAACTGCATTGTATGCCATATCTCCTTTTCCCATGTCAGTGCTACTAATTGCTCTTTCTCCCTCTATGTGATTGAATAAAATTTCTGCAATATATACCTTACACTGACTTTCATTACTATATTAAGTGTGGAGTGTTTTCTCCTCACAGATGATAAACAGAGAGAGGCAAAGCATGTTAATCACAAGCAGCCAGGGCTTTGTGGCTGAGAAACAGTTTACCAAAGTGTCTGACAGATGGCTCTGCACTGTACTCTTTTTATTTCATAGTTATCAAAGCTCTTCCATACCATCCACATCTTCCAGAAGTTGACTGGTCTTGTTACTGGGAGCAGGAGTGAGGTAACAGCTATGGTGCCCAGCACTGACAGCTTTTCAAAGGTCATAACTTACAGTCTGCAAATTACTGCTATCAGTAAGGGACAAATGGGTAGGAGTTACAAAGAGTCAGGAAGGCCACAGCGTGCTGTCCTAAGAGCTTAAGAGTTTGTTCCTAATTTCCTCATGGGTGTTTAGTCACCAGTTGTTCTCTTGACCAGATAGCCCAAGTAGGACTGTGTCTGCTCAGTATAACGTAGCAAGTTTTTCCAGAGAGAGCCTTCAAGGGTGAGTTACTTTCTGAGCATTTTAGTGAGGAACAAAATGGAACAGAATGGACTTTCTGGAAAATGGAAAACCACTTTACAAGAATACTGTTTAAAATAAAATAGCACTGGAAGTTATGCTTTTCCTATATTTTGGTGGTATTTTGTGCTACATGGTATCTTAATGTTAGATGCAGTGCTGCCTTTGAAAGAAAGCACACCAGCAGCAGTTCTTGCACGTGTTTTGCTACCGATTTGGTCTAACAAATTCTCAGTTCCCAAAACATTAAAAAGTCTCTTCTACAGTACATCTGTACTCCTTTCATCATGCAAATATCCTCCTACTGGTATAGTTATAGTTAATTCCCTCTGAATAATACCACTGTACTTAGGAATAGTGGCGTGACACTCAAGCTAATAGGCTATCCATATTCTCAGCTTCACAAAAACATGAGAAATGATAGATTTTTACAGCTGTTGCTCTTGGCATCATTTCTGCAAAGTGAACATTACATCTTTTAAGATTGTGAGGGTTTTTAATGGGATTTGTTTCAGGATTTCATAGTTGGTTTCTTAAATAAGTTGTGCTTGCATTATAGGTAGACACTAGGGAGAGAGAAGTAATGAATAAAGCATTATCTACCGTTTGCTCCCGGAAAGGAGTATCTTGGTTTTGCTGTTTGTATCCGTGAATAGTGATGTCCTTGTGACTCAGCACCATTTTCACTGGTTTCACTGCAGGGAATTGCCACAAAATTTTAAGGACCATGTGTGAAACAGGTTTGTTTACCAGAAATAGGACAGTAATTCTTTTAAGTCTATAACAAATTCAAACTTTACCTTGTCCCTAATGTACTGTAAATCTTAATTATATGAAGAGTCATAGGTCACGTTTCTAATAAAAGAAAAATTATTTGGGAAAGGTTTAGTTTAATCAAGCAAAGGAGCTGGGTGATACCATGCTTTGCAAGGTTGTTAGCTTTCCAAAAAGTTTTTAGAGCAGTTTTATGTAATTCCATTCCTTTTCTCAGGATGGCCTTGCACAACAGTTTCAAAAGGATTATTTCCCTTTGGTTTTCATGAAGATTATGCAAATCTCTAAATATATGCAGAACCTAGCTAAAGAACCTATAAAACACATGGAGTACTGTCATAATTTTAGCTATGTGACAGAAAGAAGTGTGCATAGGGGGGCATGAACAATTTAGGCTTTCAGAAGATACGGGGGAAGGGTTAACAATAACACTTTAAATTTAGACTTTTGACTACTTTCACACAGTTGCGGAGAAGATCAGATAGTGCCCTATGGTGGGAGATTCCTTGTTAATTTTATGTGTGTCTATCATACCAGTCTGTCATCTAATCAGAATACTCCAAAGATCTATAGGAATTCAACTTGGAGAGCATATTTTTTGTCCATCAAACAGTATTTTTTTTGTAATGCCACCTAGTCAGACCCATCACCTTGTAGATGGTTTGTGAAGTACATTTTTCAAATGTTCATGATATGTAACCAAATTGAATGTGTTGAAAGGGAAAAAAGAGGTTTTTTTAAATGTCAATAAACAAACTGACTTTATAGCCTTGCTATATTCGAAAGGTTATATAAACTCTGAAGCAAAGCTAAGGTATACTTTTACTGTAATGTGTTAAAGAGGTACCCTGACTAGCTCTGTGTGAGCCAGCTTGGGTATCTGAAACAAGGTGGCTAAAGCCAACCTTCTTTTGGTTAACTTTCCTTTCAAGAAGACTGTTTAAAGTGGACTATGGTACGCTAAACCATTCTCTTAGTTAAAGGAGATTTTTCTTGAGCTGTACTTTTTCTCCTTAAGCCGTTTTCTGCAGGAGTACTTGTGTTTTCTTTTGAAGCAACTGTTACTGCTGTCAGAGCATTGCAGTTCCAGTGAAAAAGGACCATTTCAAATTTTAATGCATATAAAGGACATTTGACTTTGTCATAATGCAGCCTGGGATATGGAAAAAAGAGGTTTTTAGTCCAGAGAGAAGATAAGCAGAAACTGTTCACAGAGGTCAAATGTCATCTAAGAACTCTGACAAAATAAAATAGTATTTCATATAGTTCCTTCATGTCTTGCTTCTTAGTTTCCTCTGTAATTATAAATAAAGTACTGCACTGGATCTTGTTTTAAAATAATCCTTCAGAAAAGAAACACAATTATTCCATCTGGTATATTGCAAGCACTTTAGAAAAAATGATGCAAATGGTGATGTATCTCAGAAAAACTATGTAAATTACACATAAGCACATACACATGCAAATGCTAGCCCATATCCCAAACAAGCTTATTTGGCACCCCAGCTGTCAGTGTGACAGTGGTTAAAACTCACATTAAACAAAGACCTTAATTTAAAAAAGTGATACTCTCTAGTTGAACTGTTCTGTCCTACCCCTATGATTCACAACAGGACTTCTTTCTGGAATTTTCCTCTGCTCTCTGGTCTGGCTTCTCTTATATAAAAAGAAAAAGTAAATAAATCTTCATTTGTTTCCTCGAAGGTGAGATGTAGAAATAGGAATCACCTTTTAAAAACAATGGGAGGGTCAGATGTCTCCATTATCATTACCCTACCCAAAAGCAGTATAAACCAGAGCAAAAGTTAAACCTATGTGAAGTTATGTGTTCTACCACCTGGCCCAGTAAGACACTAGGCACTGGTGCTGACTTGTGAAGGACTGTGTTCATGCAGTTATCACCATAAGTAAAGGAGCCTTGTAGCTTTCTATTCTACCTGGACAGATAGTAGAATCCCTGGCTTTATTTGTCTTTTTTTTTTTTTTTTTCTGAGTGGGTCAGATTTCAGTTGATGTTGTTGTTGTAGTCTTCATTTCCAGTAATAAAGGCAAAAAAAGAAAAATTAACATGTATTCTGGCAGAGGAGCAGGAAGATGATAGAAACAATACTGCATTTGCACTGCTCACAGCAGAATGTAACAGCAATATTCACAAACATTCACACTCAAGTGACTGTAGCATTTCTTTTCACCTTTGGCTTTTCTCAATTGTTGCAAGGGATCTCTCCTGATATTTCCGTTACCCACTTCTCCTCTACACTGGGATTGTCTGTCAGCTGCTGCCACCTCTGTATTACATTTAAGAGAGAAATCTGACGTTTGAACTAGTAGCTATGGTTGCAGGCAATCTGCTTTGTTCTTGGTCTAAGGAGCCACAAATTAAGATAGCTTTGCAGCATCTGGATAAGCATTGCCTTTCTTGTGTATGGAACATCCATCTTTACTTGTGACCACATTTACTGGTTACTGAACACATTGCATATTTGCATAGATTAGGTGAGTCGATAGAAGATATTATACTTTCTGTTTTGGGAAAATCTTCCTTTCCTCATCTGCTTGAGGATTATTGTCTTATGCTTTGCACCCATCTCTTTTCCCTACCATACAGACCATGTATTTTTACACAATTTAATATCCTGAAACAATTCTGCTGATGGGTGTTTCCCTATAACAAATACTGGGTCTGAGTGTTTCTAACTTTTAAGATCTGTTTAAATCCAAGTACAAGGTATGCGTCACTGAGAAAAACAAAGTAGGATAGCAGTAAAATGTCATATAATACTCCCATGATGGGTTTAAGATTGGTACCAATGAGAAAGGAATTAAGTATACCATTTTGATCTTTCATTGAAAGAAGCATGGACAGTCTATTAACGGCATATTACACCATATAGTTTAGTGAGCACATAGTGATATTCCTTAAATCATTACAGGATGTGAAAGATTTTATGGAGCTAAAAAAAAAAAAGATATGCACAGTTTTTGGTTTATATTGCACCCAGTACTCTAAAGAGAATAAAGCATTAGTTTAAGTAAGAGGGAACAGAAAGTGGGGGGCAAACAACCTCAAACCATGCTTTGCTACCAAAGTGATGTGAACCATGAATTTTAGTGTTTCTTCTCTCCTGACACTAACCCTTGATTCCACAGCCCCCATGGCTATTGCTAGGAAGAAATGACTAGAAGATGGATACTTCTTAAATTTTCTTGTTCCTCCTCTCCAGTACTTGCCGATAGATTTCCATTGTTAATTTCTGTAAATGTCCTGTCCTTATCTTAAAACTAATGATACCTACTATATAAACAACAATTATAGCCAGTTGAAACCTCAGAAACTATACTGTTATGGGATACAGGCAAGTTAGTATTTTGGTGGATTCGGACTTGCAAGTCTGTGCAACACTTACAGGAGAATTTGACTCCAAACAGACATATATTAATGAATTAAACTGTAGCTATTAAACTATCTGACTTGACAAGCTTAATTCTGTATTTGATCTTTTGTGTTGGTCTGGTAATTCCTGTCTTGGATACCAAGTCTGGATTTCTGTAACCTGGTTTTCCAAAGGTCCTCTTCCTGCGAGCAACACATACGATATACTTCAGAGCATTTTGACAAGAATGTAAGGTACATCGCGCAATTTTGGATAAAACAGCATACCATTTAATCTTAACATATTTCCTCTGTACCAGATTTACAGAAGTCCTAGGTCTACTCTGAAATTTACTTGAATGAATAGTTGATAAAAGAAGTAATCTCTTATGTGAACAAACTCCAGAATACCACGTGGGGAAACAGAAGCTTTATTTCACTAGGGTTCATCCAGATTGGTCTACATTTTATACTCAAGATTATTAAGAATTATTCATAGAGTCATCATTGTATTTCATGCTGGTAACAAGCTTAATCTGGAAAGACTTGGGAAAATGCACTCATCATTTCCATACCTACCTTGTTATCCTTAATTTGAATTGCAGCCATTAGTTAAGTCTTAGACAATATAAAAACTGAAATTACATTGACCGATCATATGGAACAATATGCATCAAAATGTGCCATGAAGATAATTCATTAGATTTCACAGGATAGCAAAACTCACCAACGGGGGAGGGGTGGTGTTTATGTGCTCAATCTGCCGAAGCTGAAAAAACAACTGCTTGATGAGTGTTTCTTCCTTTGTACCAGCATACCCACTGAGCTGGTAATTATTCTTGCTTTTTATCTGATCATTATAAGACAGAAAGCAGTCTTTTTTCCTGCTTTCCTGCTTCACAAATCACACATAAGAAAGTCTCTGTATTCTGAATCCATTTTTAATTTTCCCCTGTCCTTCACAATTAATTTTAAATGTTTTAAATTATATATACAGTAATTAATGCTCTTCAGAAAATAACAGCGTCTTTATGACGCAGTTGTACTGATCTCCTATCCCATTCTCACACACGCAGGTCTGAGCAAAAATCCCTGGGAGGTAAAGAAAAATCTTGTGTTCAGTCAAAGTGTGTCAGAATATAAAGGAAAGCATTAAAGAAGAAATAGCTAATCCCCGACTTCCCTCAAATGAAGCAAGTTGATTATACAAATAACACTGAAAAGCAATAATGACAACTCATTTTAGATTCATAACTGTGAGACATTTAATAAAATATGATGTTATAATCACAAAGCTTGAATTTCAAGAGAGCCTAAATCCCACTGAGAGACTAAAATCCCATTTAGAGAGACTACATCCCATTGAATTTCCCTTTTAAAATTATATTTCTAGAGTAATTCAGTATAGACATTAGTTATTCATAAATCATCTTGAGTATATAAACTTTATGTAACTTTTTAGTGGAATATGCATACCTGAATGAAATGACTGTATTACAAATTCTTCAAAACAAAGTTTCTTTGCTCTGTATCTATACAGACCTCAGTATTACCAGGGCCCCCAAGCTCATTACACAAACATAGTAACAACAATAGCAGCACTGTTAATATTGTATTCCATGAGGTAAATTGTATTTCTTTGAAATACATTTTATAAAGTGTTATGTAGTACACATATCAAATGTATTAGACAAAGGCTTTAGTAGTAGTAGTAACTGTAGTTGTATATATTCCTATATTAGCATTAGAATGCAACAGATTATTATTCCATTAAAATGGAAAAATGTATGTCTACCAGAAGACAACACAGCTATATTCTGGCAATTTAAAAAACAACTCAGAAGAAAAATTATGCTGAATATAGTTCATAATATTACAAATTTGAGTGAACCTGTTCTGAAAACATTAATTCAAGATGTTGTCTTAGATGTCCGTGCTTGTAGAATGTATTAATTTTTGGTTTCTCCTTGAAAGGAGAGTATAGAGTATTAAGAGTCTGATAACAACCAATACAGAGAAGTGAAATGAGAGAAAAATAAATGTTCTGGAGAAACAGGGGTGGGGGAGGGAGGAGAAAAAGATGAGTGAGAAAAAGCAAACCAGAAATTTAGAATGACAGATGTACAGTAAATGAAGCAAGCAAAGCCAAGCCACCTGTATTTATGATAAAGATTTATGTCTGAAGTTACTTTTGGACTATTTTGGTCAGTAATGTGTTAACTTTCTTATCTGACCCTATTCTTAGGCAGCTATTGAAGTCTTGCAGATTGTTACTGCCAGGATTTTAAAAAATCTCTCAGGTTTGCCCCAGAGGTTTATGTCTTATTAGTAACCAATCATTATTCCTCCCACAGAAGATTAGTATTTTTCTTTAGCTTACATAGAAACCTTACAGTCATCAAATGTGATTTATCGTATTTAAATTGTTTGTGTATTGATATTGAAAAAGCATTTTCAAAGTCTGTGAATAACACCAGCACAATAATATCCTCTCCCCATCAAATCATGCTTTAATTAATATTACTAATATTCAAAATTTCCTTGGTACATCTAGATTAAAAGTAAACAAATTAATATCATAATGGCAGTCATCAGGTTTAAAATAGAATTATGAATATTTTGTGATATAATACATCTAAAATATATACCAAACCTGAACAACAGAATCAAAAGCCAAAATGAAATGAGTCATGTAGAAATGCTGAGAAACAGCAAAGCAACCAACATCCAGAAAGGAATCTAGGGAAACCACATGACTTGAAACAAGAGGAAAACAAACTGGGTAATGGAAGGCATGCTGTGCAGAACAAGCAAATACAAACAGCATACAATAATGTACAGAAATGACTGAAATAGGATATGAAATACAAGAAAAGGATTAATGAGGCAGACAGAAAAATGAGTTCCCGAAATGCTTAATAATAATAATGAAAGGGAAGAAGGAAATGGAAGAACACTATGGCTAAAGCAAATGTGTTGCATAAAGCCCATTGTTCCACTGTTTTTGCTTTGACACTTCTTTAAAACAAGCAGCATTTTGTCTAGGGGCCTAATCCGAGGGTTAAGACTAAGAAAGCAAGATCATTCTCATACCCTTCTGTGAAAGGAGTCCAAAGGAAATACTGAACTCTCATTTTGAGAGCACCCACTTTGCAGAAGTGTAGCATTTTTATATAAGCATCTTTTAAAATGCTTTCTATGGACAATGCAGTGTCATGACATCTGTTTGACAAGATAGAAGGGTAAGAAGGAGGATGTAGAATAGCAAAAGTGGGCAGATTATAGAGATGTTTGAAGAAGCAGAGTGCCACTAGTCTGTTTTCAACAGCAGTTTTATTTCCAAACTGACTCCTCGTAAAATGGTGTCAAGCATATTTCCCACCAGCCCAGACTGCAGAAAAATCTGCAGACTCCAGAAAAATCAGCAGGCTCCAGCTGAAGGGTGGCTGTACAATGTGTAAGGAAGTGACCGAATAGACCCTGAAAATTTACAAGTTGTTAGTGTGAAAATGATGTACTGATTAATTACAGGAACTTTAATGGCTTTAAGGGATCAAGAAGATGTAGGTCAAGAATTTGGGGTGAAAAAGTAAGAATTTCAATCAATGATAAAATGGTTACTGCATCCAGTGAAAATTTTACATTGAAGTCCCCATTTCTATGGCTCAAATAGAAGACTTTGTCCAGATTTTTTTTAAATCAGTTTCTAAAGGTTTTTTTAGCTATTCCATGAATAAATGCTTTAAAAATAATTATGTTAGAACTGATAGCAGTATAGATATGCTGAGCCTATGGTTATTAACATATTCATGTAGATTGCTGAAAATGCCAGCACCCTGTGATTTACCTTTTCTTAAAGAGTTACCTCACATGAACAGCTAGCCAGAAAATGAAGACATGAGTGCTGGTAAAACAGACATTAAAATCCTGAAAACAACAAGGAAAGAGAGAGGAAGCCTTTGCTTTATTACAGTTTTGCTACTCTAAAGGTTACTCTGAAGGAAAAGCAAAACAGATGTGTCAGATCACATGAGCATTTCGGAAGGCTGAAAGGTTGTCTGAAAAAATAGGGTCAAGGTGAAGGCATCTGCTGCGAAGATAGAAGCAGCCATTCAGGAATGGTCTGAGAACAAAAGCCTGTGTCTAGGGAAGGGGAAGAGTATTCTGACAGCTGGAGAGTATAGAGTTCCCACCAGAGACCACCCATGAGTGGAAGAAGCAGAACCACCATCACAAGCCACCCGCTTTCAGGTAGAACCACAGGACTCTGCTTTTCTTACCCCATAACTGTGTCTTAGCATCACCTTTTACCCAGCCATCTCCTAAGTATTTGAGACACCACTGTGATCCAGACTGGTCCCTGTCAATAGTGGAGAAAATAATTCAACCTTGTTTTCTTTTAAAGGGAATAACCATACAGAGGTCACAGTAGGAATGGTTTGTTTCAACTGCAGGACTAATCTGCAAGTACCATCTTGTAACTGCACAAGCAAATAGATCATTACATTAATCCACTATCGCAGACAAGCACTAGATGTACCTCTGTCAAGGTTGCACCAAACCTGATTTTCATAAGAATGAAGCCCCCAAAAAGCAGTAGGAGTCTGTGTTGCCACTAGCAAAGCCAATGAAAACAGAAAATGCTGGAGTAGGAAAGCTGTTTGTTACTGGACATACTAGTAGAACTAATTTTATGTTTAAATTTATGTCACTTCATTTTAATTCTAGTTGCTTGCTATTAATGGAGATTAAATTTATTTATAATATTTGTAACAGACTTTGTGGATCTTTTCATTCAACTTAACCAAATCTATCACTTACATTCTCTGTCTGTTTTTGTGGAAATGCAACATTTTTTGCTAATATCAAACACTCCAAATGCTTTGTTACTTCAAGTAGGCACTATGTATCACTCAGCTGTTCAGTTTATAATGCAGCCTCATTACCATACTCATTACTGTGAATTATGGAAGTTGCCTGGCTGGCCTTCATTAACCATCTGGCACTTAAACACTGATTTGTGTTTATATATAACGTTAATTTTACAAAAGCACCTGAACATCCACTGGAAACATGGATTTAATCTGTTTCTCAGTATTTTTGCAAGACCTCGATGATTGTTCCAAACCCATATTCTGCTTTACTTTTATTATTTTATTTACATACACGGATAACATCACACGACTGTATGTATGCAATAACAAGAGATATTTTTTTTTCCCCTCCTTCTACTGCCTATTCAATAAAGTGGTTGTTTTTTTCTGTCTTAGCCAGTGGCTGATTTAATGAAGCCTTGACCAGGATCAGCTTTTCAGACCATGCTTTTAATAAAGCAGTAGTTTTGGGCCCAACACTTTAGAGCTTGGCTTTACTGCTTTAGATAAGTTTTGAAATCTCTTTTACAAGTTGCTTCTGAAACACGCAGGAAAACATGTTTTTAAAAGTACAATATTTCAGTAATTTCATTCTAGTGCCCACAAGGCACTAGAGGCCAGTCTTCAAGGACCTGAAGGAGAAGTAATGCAAGTTGGATATAGGTCCTTTTTCCTTTTGAATTCTGTAAAATTGCCTTTCGTTCTAGGTCTTGATCATTCATAATCTTCAGTGGAAACAAAATCATTTTTAATTACTGCACTATCTTTATCAAATATATTAAATCATCAAGGTTTCCAAACACCCATTTTAAAACATTTCAAACATATCTTATAAATATTGTATTATGTTAACAGCTTGAAAACTTCTGTAATGTCAGAATCACTCTCTAAAACTCTTGGGAAATGTATTAACCTCAAATTGCAATGTCTGCATCTTCAGCAAAGTCTCTATCTTTCATTTCTGTGTTTCTTCAAATTATTTGCCTGAGCCTAGAAACTAGTATTTTTCATAAGCTTTTCCAGCTAACAGCTGCTTTATCTAACTCACAGCCTTGTGCTCCTGTGCCATTAAGAAAATTCAGCCTAGCATTGACAATGTATATAGTTCCCGCAGGCCAGCGAAGCCCCATATGACAAAACCTGAAGATGAATCACTTGTTCCTGAAGGTTTCAACAAAAGAGCACTGTGAGCAGGTTCTGTGTGACCAAGAAAAGTTACTGATCCTTTTAACCCCTTTGCAGCACTGGCTGATGAATCGAAATACCAGAGCTCTATTGTGGAAGATTTATACACCTAAAGAGGTACTTAGTGTGTGAGAGGGTGTAAGTATCTTGATCTACAACTAGGATTTTGAAAGGTGATCCTACTTGCTACCTGATCCTGGGTAAACCTAAAGGTGACATGCCTGGTACTGCCCTTTACAGACTAATCCAGGACAACTCCTTAGACCCCGTTTGAGAGCAGTCATCTTGTTTTCCAATGAACTATGGTGTTTCCTTCTGTTTTCATATTCAGTTCTGTTCTCCCCCTCAAAGGATGTAAACACACATTTTATGCCTTTCTTAAGAGTTTGCTATGTATAAGCTACTGTGGTTAGAAGAGTAGGTGGGCAGGAAAGCTGATGAAGTTGTGTCATTGTGCAGCACAAAACAAGAGAGGCCATGTGCCATCTCATGAAATAGGTAGTTGGAGGGCTCAGATGGCTCAGGTGTTTTCTCCGAACATGATTTTTATCATGGTCCTTATGTCATCATGGTTGAATGCATGGGGTGAGCTCTCAATGGCACATACTCTCCTCTTCCAGAGGCTGCTTAGAAAAGAAGAGAGCCCTACTAAGAGCTTTTAAAGAAGGACTTTTGGCCTCCTCGGGAAGAGATCCTAGCAGAAGGTGATGTCTCCAGTGCACAAGATTGCATTTGCTTAGGTGATCTCAGCAAACTCTTTAGACCAGCTCTGGGCGTTACGCCAATCAGTGTGTTGTCTGTTTGTGTCATGTTGTCCTATGTGCCATTCAAGATGTGCATGCATAACATTAACTGAATTCTGTCCTCCATTCCTGGGCCATGCAGCTAACCCAGCTTCTACTTGTCTGCTTTACTAGCAGTAAGAGGGGTTTTTCTTCTAAGAGTGTGAAGCTACGAGCATGATAGCCTGGTTATAATGCTGTGTCAAAGAGCAGTAGTACAACAGTAAATCATAGTATAGATGAAAATTAGGTAAATTCTGTATTCTCCAGATTTAAAGCAGATAAACTCCACTCCCCTGCATTTCCCCTGCTATCAGGTAGATACATTGACCATTCTGCTGGGAACATGCAATTTATATAGAAAGTTCCTGATTATTTTGGCGTAGGCCTACAAGTTAAAAGAAATAGATATTCAAACATAAGGCTGACATAGCCAGACTATCAGTAGTATCACTGAGACTGACAGTAAACTAATCTTAATATAATTAAATTGTATACAGCAGACACCCTACAAAAGTTTCCTTTTAAATTGAGTTACCATTGAGATGCTGCATTAGTGCTTTCAGCAGGTACGCCCTATTAACTAGCATTAGGACCATTATGCAACTACCATTATGCAAGGGTAAATGGTAAGACCTGTGAGAATCTGTGAACACACCCTTGGTCTTCTGACACTTGGTAAAGCTGTCTAGGACTCTGAGCAACTCAGCAACAGAAAATACTCACTGTCCTCACCAAAACTGACCAGGACTTTGCTCCTAATAAGTATGAAAGGGAGAAAGCATTCTACAAAGTGTATGTGAGCCTGTTCACAGTTTGAGAATAAAGCTCTATGTGTTTTCCAGACACTGGATTGACAAAAACCAAGCCCTAGTCTTTAGTCTTCTCAAATCACAGAATGGTTTGGTTTGGAAGTGACCTTAAAGATCATCTAGTTCCAACCCCCCTGCCATGGGCAAGGACACCTTCCACTAGACCAGATTGCTCACAGCCCCATGCAACCAGGGATGGGACATCCACAACATCTCTGGGCAACCTGTTTCATTATCTCACCAACCTAACAGTAAATAATTTCTTCCTAATACCTAATCTAAATCTAACCTCTTTATTCATCTGGGAGGTCACCATGAGGTCTCTCCAGAGCCTTCTCTTCTGCAGGCTGAACAACCCCAACTCTCTCAGCCTATCCTCATAGGGGAGGTGGTTCAGCCCCTTGATTATCTTCATGGCCTTCCTCTGGGCCTGCTTGGGCAGGTCCATGTCTTTCTTATGCTGGAGACCTCATAGCTGAACACAGTACTCCAGGTGGGGTCTCAGCAGAGCAGTG
>JANZLQ010000079.1:23878166-23908410 GCA_026212715.1 Elanus axillaris | reverse complement strand
CTGGAGCATCTCCTCCCCCTCCTTCTGCACTGACCTGGGGGTCTGCAGAGTTGTTTCTCTTACATGTTCTCACTCCCTGTCGTTTCTCCTTTTCCCACAACTTTTTTCCTTCTTAAATCTGTTCTCCCAGAGGCGTTATCACCACCACTGCTGATGGGCTTGGCCTTGGCTGGTGGCGGGTCCATCTTAGAGCCGGCTGGTATTGGCTCTGTCAGACATGGGGGAAGCTTCCAACAGCTTCTCACAGAAGCCACCCCTGTAACCCCCCCCACTACCGCTACCAAAACCTTGCCACAGAGACCAAATACAGTATGTATGCATATGGATGCATAGCTATGCATGTTTATATATGTATATGAATGCGCATGTATATGTGTGCATATGGAGAGTAATAGAGTGCACAAATGTATATATGGGTCTGCAGTGCCCATTCACACTCAAGTGTTTTGGCTGCTCTGTCAACAGTAACGTGGCATAAGAGTTCTGACTCGTGATTCAGATATTTGCCTAACCAGATTGTTTACTTCTAGTTTATAAAAAAGACACTGAAAAATAACTTCAGAAATAATCTTTTAAGACTTTAGAACCTGAATAATTTTATAATCATATTTTAGAACATGACCATGAGAAACTTTTATATGTTGAAGTCCAGAAAAGGATTGAATGATAAATATACTGCACCTGGGAGACAGAAGAGCTGTGAACTTTTCAGATGCTTTGGCAGCAAAGTGATTTGTCAGAAACAATGAAGGACTTAAATATGTCATCCAACATGAAGCAATTGCTCTCTGGGTGAACTTTTCTAAAAATCACACTAAGTCTGTGCTAAATGAATCCATGGGATTTCAAGAACGTAACGCTGGAGGTGAACATGACCTCCTGTATCCAAAGCTATGATTTACCCTAAACTTGCAATCTAGAGACTCTTACTGGCAATTTTAAAGCTCAGAATCTTTCAGCACTGTGTCTGATGGTTACCTGAGGATATACATCTTTTGTAAGAGAAAATTTGCAGGAAACAAAACGCTTTTCTTGCAAGGTGAAAAGATGTCATGCATTAGTTTTTGTTATTTTATAACAATTATTAAATGTCAGTTCAAGAGTGCTGTTTAATTATGTTAAATTTGGACAAATTTTCCCTTACTTCCTACATGTCAAGTGCTTGATTCTGCATAAGAATACCTCATGCCCTGGCAGGTCCTGCGTTCCTGACCTGCAAAGCACTGGATGCAAGGACCTCTTCTTGGGAATTATCACTGCACAGTTGCCCTGTTTTTTTTTTACCCCTAGACATCTGAGTCTAGGATATAGGCCTGAGACAGGAGACTGGGTTAAATGGACAAGATACTTGGTCTGATTCATCATGACTGCTCTCATTTTATGGTCTCATAGTCTGTTTGTACTCACCTCAGCCCAGACAGCACATAGCTCTTCAGGGAGACAGCTGCAGTTAATTACTCCATTTCACCTCAATATGGGGAAAATTAGACTTGCTGAAGACAGTTTTAACTTAAATCACTGCAAGAAAAGGCAATAACAGCCCAACATCCCTCGTTGCACTGCCATACCTCCATAGTCTTCCTCAAAATTACATGTATGGTTATGTCTCCTAGAGGCTGTGTTCTTTTGACAAGCTTAGTGAGAGCTATATTAGAGAAAGCTTTCTACTGGTAATTCCTCTTCAGTCTCATTCAGCAGACTGGATCTAAACCACTGAAGAGTCCAGTTGGATATGTGCCACTAACTGCTGAAACTTTTCCAAAATCTACCCTTATTTCCTTACTCCATACTTGTGAGTACATAATTATACTTTTGAAAACATTTTCCTGATGTTAGCTACTATGAGTGATTACTTTTGTTTTCCATTACTTTCAGAAGCCCCCATCATGAATTCATGACTGTAGGCATAGTACAAATCTGTTACATTTTTGCTCTGCTGCACTGAACTACATCAGATAGGAAACCTCACTGAAGTCACTAGAGCTGCTTGTGCATTATGAAGAGAACCACTGATATCAGCATACTATGGATAAAAATAGGAATGCAAGTATAAAACTTTTAAGATTATAAAAAATATTGAAATTATATAAAGATTTTATCCTCTGATCTGCTGAATTGCTTATAAATTGGCTGAAATTATACTAATGTTGCAGAAATCACAAACACAAATTAAAACCACGCTTTTGGCTTTTGATAAGATGGCTGGGAGGGGGATTGTTCATATTCTTGCACAGGTAACACAAATAAGCCATTCTTAAATGTTAGGTAGAACTATATTTGAAAGTGTTGGTCAGGCTTGAAATCTGTCAACAAAAGATATATATGCAAAAGCACATGAACAATAGTTGTTGCAAAATAAGTAACTGAAGATGTCACATGCTAAGTAAGTTTTTGTGTTCAAATACCTACTAGGTAGGTATTGATTTGTGTGTTCAGGGCTATAATTCTTGTCCAGTTTTGACGTATGTATCTAGATGTCTACCTGCTGAAAATTGATTCTTTAGGATTATTTGAGAAACAAAAATCTTTTCCCATAGAAACACACTTAAGAGGTTGCTGAACTCTCTACTTTCTACTCATTTTTTTTGTGGAAATTTCTCATGATTACAGGATGCAGTAGAGTGCCTCTTTAAAATTAACCTTGTAGTTTTGCCAAAAAGGGAAAAAATAAGTGCTGGTGGAGACAGAAGCACTGGCTTTAGGATTAAGGTTATGTCTACCCAGTATGTTCATAATGATACACCTAAAGACTCTTCAGTCCTATGGAGATAGCATGAGAGCTGTCATCTCCCTGTGGTGGACATAACAGATGACAGCACTTTCAAGAATATGGTTAAATCCTTTTTCTTTTTATATACCTTTCATATGTCCTACTGGAACTCAAATAATATCAAAGGAAACATAGCTGAGACAGGCTTCGTGAAACAGATTTTTACAAACTCTTAGATCAGGAAAAATGTTTCTATGCTTTTTTCTTTCATTTCTTAATCAGGCTAGGACTGATTCTTACAAGCATGGCCCCTTACAGATTTCACATTCAGGCTACTGCAACACTGTACTGGTGTACAAAAATCTGATTAAACTGTCTGTTAGAAAATAACTATCAGCTCAGTGGCTGTAACCACTTCCATTGTTTAGGTGAAGAAAAGTACTGAATATATTCAGGAAATGTAAACAACATGCACCATGTGAAGCACTTCAGTTAACACAGAAACTCCACCAGGCACAAAAGGAACAAGAAATAGTTGACAGTCAATTCCATAGAAGAGAGGAAGACAGAAGAAAATGGTGAATCTGTTCCTATGCAAGCCTGAGCACTTCCACGTCTCAAAAGTTATGCATTCCTACACTCTAAATAGTAGCTAGTGTACCAACTGAGTCTTTTATTAATCAGTGAAGAAAAAACAGATGCGCATAAAATACTTCATGTTTGGACCCTGTGACTTGAAAGGCTTATTGCCTCTCACCAGGTATCTCTGTTTTGCTCTCACTGTAGTGGGAATTTCAATTGTCTCCCATAAAGGCTAAAGCTAGGTTTGTGAAGAACATATTTTCTACACAAAGAGGAACATCTCCGTTACATTTCTGTGTGGAATTCATTGCCAAGCAGTATATCACTTTCTGGTGTATTCTTCTAGTGGACTTTTACAAGAAATATGCTAGGAATAGGCTTAAGTCTTATAATTATTCATCTACAAAACAACTGGAGCATGCAAAAGCTTGAACTCCTATGTTTGGGATATTTGTGATCCTAAAAGAGCAAATTCTCTCGATTTATTTACTTAGAAGAAATGACAGTGAACTGAAATTGCTCAGGAAAAAAGCCCTGCTGAAATTAAAGTGAAAGCACAGCAGTTAGATCATATTTACATTTCAAACTAAAAAGGAGTCCACTAAGGACTATCAAAGCCTCATGCCATGTAGGTGGAAATATTTTATGCATGCAGATGGTCTATGGTATTTGGCTTGCTATTACAGTGAAACAGGTAGTTATATAATGATATCTTACATAAACATGTTTCTTTTTGATCATTTACTGTTGTTTTGCTTGTTTTCTTTCACTGTTATGCATCAGTTGAAAAGTACATTTGAGCAACTGGTCATTTCAGTCAAAGTGTAAATTCTGCCCTACTAAATGAAGCATTTAGTACTCAGAAAATCTTTTCTGAAGCTGTTTAAAAATGAAAAAGCTATTATATTGTATCTCAAAGGCAGCTTATTACAGTTTCCTAACAGGTATGTTGTTTAAAGCCTGGACTCCAAAACCACAGTATGAATCATTCTAAAAAAAATAGTAAGTTGTAAGCTCTAGTTAAGCATATATACAACTCCCTTCCTTTAGCAGCTACCTATAATCCACTGCTTGGTATAGAATCATAGAATGGCTTGGGTTGGAAGGGACCCTAAAGATGATCTAGTTCCAACCCTCTGCCCTGGGCAGGGTCACCTTCCACCAGACCAGGTTGCTCACAGCCCCATCCAACCTGGCCTTGTATGTATATGTATATGGAGTATATTATGCAGATATCTCCATAACATAATAACTGATGATGATAAATATCTTATGATGAGATGTTAGCCATTAACAAGTTGGCATAATAAAAGTTTGGGGATAATGATGGCGTCTGCTTCCCTGCAAGTCTAAGCAGTCTTAAGAATATTTTTTAATTTGAAGCTTTATTTGTATTTCCTCCTTATTGAATAATGATAGACTCCACACTGAAAGAATATTACATGTATGGTCTTGACATTCTTTCTTTGATGCAAGGGGCAAAACTTCAATAAAAGAAAAAGTGTGTGTTGTAACTTTGACAAAATGTTGTAATGACAAAATGAAAACTCCACTTCTTATAAGCCAGTCTTGTGACTTCTGTGGTTCTGCTGCTGGTAGGGAAGAAGCCTTTCTGCTTCAGGAGTTCTTGTCCTTTGCAACAATACTTAGTAAAGAACTAGAAACTCCTACCCAGCTAGGCTTTCTGTCACTGGTGGTGGGGAGACAGAAAGGAAGAAATAAAATCATATGGTCTAGCCATCAATGGGAAATGTTCTGAGAACAGTGCAACATAGGCACATTCTGATTCTTACCAAAACCATTTAATCAATCTTTTTGAGCCACTTGGCTTTAGTATGGAGGAAGAACCACATCTCTCTGGTGAGAGAGGCAGGGTGCTGAGGGGATTGGGTAGTGAAGTGTTAATTTACAAAGTCCCTTTCCAAAGAAAAAGACAATAGCAAAAGAAAAGGTAAGTCATGAATTCCACTATCTCCAAACCTACAGCTACTATATTTGCTTTTTATAGATTATTTCAAATGAACACACATGTTCCTTTTCCTTCCAGCTCCATAAAGTTTATGGAGCTACAACATATGATACACAGAGACCCTTAAAGCAGTCAAGAGAAGAATCTCCCAGGTGTGAAGGAAATCTTCATGTAAAATTTGCTGTAGAGGGCTGGGGGATTTTACTGAGGAGACTTAAAGCTCTTCAAATGACATATCATGTGAAGCACACGTTCTGCAGCACCTGATGTGAGACAGCAACTGTGAGAGAGCACAGCCCACCACCATTCTGCCTCTGGGGAGTTGTGTTGCAATTTCATTCGTTCTTCCAGCTCTGGAGTGAAGGGTGTGAACCATAGTATCTTCTTGAGGCAGTATTTTTGTTCATTGCATCAAGGTATTTTAAAAATGGAATATAGCAGAATTTCCCATTTTGAAACAGATTTTTCTCACTTTAATAATAATTTTCAAGGATTGTTTTTATTGTTTATAATCATGCCATTTCCACATCCTCATCTGCCTTCCTGTTTGTGGCAGTCTTGGTATCTTTATACTACATGTATGAAGTTGTATCTTTCCTGTTATCCCACTGAACATCTGTTTTTCGTTAGACATCCAAATTTGCCTATGGTTATCTGTCTTTTACTTTACTGTGCATGCATTGTTTTGCAGTACATATCTTTCCATTCTTTTAGTATAAGTGCAAGAGAGCCATGAGCACACCCATTTGTTTAATGCTGTTGTGTAATGTTTTATACTACCATGGAGCTAAGTGGTTGCTGGAGCAGTTGATAGAAAATAAGATTTCTATGACTCACTGTCATATTTTTCTTCCCCATTAATTCACTATAAAAATAATTCTCACTAATTTGGATTATCTCTTATTTATTTTCTCTTATTTCAGTGTACTGGCTTACTTTATACACATATGTAATTACTTTACCCACATTTTTAAGTTCCTCCACTGTGGGCAATGCTTTAAATATGTCATTAAAAAACCTAAAAATCCTAATCCTCTGAAGACTTTGACATTCAGATATGTTTTTTTCCACAAGACACATTCACTCAGGCATGAATGAAAAAATGTAACAATTCAATTTATTTTTGTATAATGACATTCATACAACATTTCATAAAATGTTTCTGGAAGACAAGAGTAATAGCAAGATAAAACCTTGCAGAACTGCCTTTGGTGCATGCAGAAAGGACAACAAAGTAGTGTGATAGATTAAAAAGAAATTAAAATTAAAATTTAAAAGAGACAGGTACGTATTTTGTAATGGAGTCAATAGAGTAATATTAGTGTCAGGAGGAAGTAAGAAAACTGGAGAAGGTGAGTGTGGTCTGTATTACTTGAATATGAACAGAGAGGTGAGGGAGAGATTAAATAAGGGAAAGTGGTAAAGGGCAAAACTGCCAATATGTGAGAAATCACAAAGGAAAGAGTAGTTCTGCATAGTCATGGGACAGCCAAGAGGAGACCAAGATGAGGGAAGAAGTAGATTGCTCTTAGTTGACAGAGCCAGGATAGGGGAAATCTAACAGAACATTTTGTAAATGAGAAGGAGGAAGTTGCCTTTGTTGTGGTAGAGACTAGAAGTTCCCTGTGGTACACCACTATGCACTGAAGAAGAAGGATCTGGCTTCAATATTACATTCTCTTTAAATTTAGGGATTAATATCTTGGGTGGATTAAGAGAGAAACTATTGAAAAACCAGTGTAACCCTATGATAACAAAGGGTTGTTGTTCTCAAAGCAACTGTATTCAAGCATTTAGGACAGAGGAAGAAGAAAGGGTGAGCAGAAGAGGGACACAAGCACAGCTATAATCTGCATAAGGAAGTCTGAGAAATTCTTGTAGATTAGGAAAACAGAGGCAGTACTGCTATTTTTCTTCTAGATTCTCAATATATCTGATTTCCCTATATTCTCTCTTTGCTGACTGGTGCAGTCTGTGCTGTACTGGCTGGTAATACCAGAGGAGCTCTGGCTGAAGACTGTCAGGCAGCAGATGCTGACATTACCCTTACTTCATCTCCTTAGCTCCACAGAAGCACAAGGTCAGCTCACTTGTCCTTCCAGTAAATTCTGTGGTCCTCTTCTTCTCTAAGAAAAGACAGTAAGAGGTGAACGTAAAGCTCTCTCTCCAGCTGCATGCACAGTTCTTAGTCAGCAGTCCAGTGACTCTGCTGACCAAAGGGTCAGAGTTTGCTGGGGCCAAGCTGGTTGTTGTAACACATCACACAACACAGACAATGATTCTTGTCAGTGCTGGTCAGGTCTTAAGGGGCCCAGGCAGCGAAGGGGAAACGCCATCAGTGGTCAAGGTGGGAGCTATAGCTGTTAAAAAACAGGACATTCAGAGTTGAGGGAGCTGACCTGGCCTCTGCTCTGGAGATAGAGCGGTGAAGGAGCTACAGCAAAGTCTAACGCCCTGATGATGGAGGTTCAGGAGGAACAGGAGGAAGAGATGGAGCTGAAAGATTTATACATCATTTTGTGTAGCACCCGTTTTGAAGAAAGATGATTACATTTTGTTTGTTTTATTTAGTTTTTGTATGTAGAATATCAGTACTGGTGCTTCACAGATCTTATATGTCTTTGCTTTTTGGTATGTGGATTTTCTTTTCAGAACAGTTTGGTTTTTCCCAAGTGTAGTGAAATAGGGGGTTTGAATGTATATGCATATTTCTGTGTTCACTTTCCTGAAACTGTTGCAGCTTGCTTTGCAAGATACTTGAAATCCATACTGAAATCCAGCCTATCCATTTAAAAAGACTGAATTTGTCAAATTGGAATTACATGAATTTACAAAATAGACAAACCCAAGCATTCTGCATCAAAATAATCTCAAAGTATAATGGAATGGATGATTATAGTTTAGATCTCATTACCTCTTTAGTACTTGTAACATATCCTTAAAATTTGTGTGCAACATTTTGCACATATAACAACATTCCAGAACTAGATTGTAATCTCTTTAATTACACGAATACTTTCCTTGATTTACATGAGATGCTTCATATAAATAACCATTAAACAATGTATGTCTGTTCCCCATGCTCACATCCTAGCTTGTAGTTTTATAAGGTTATGATAGTGCAAAATGCTTGATATTAAATCCTTACTGACAAATGAGGAGAAGGTTTATTTTATTGACCAAATTGCAGTGCATGCAGATTAATAAAAATATGCTTACTGGGTTCCATGTCATGTGTGTAGAGGAGCAGGGAGAATTTATGCAATTCTGTTTGGGGCATGCTGCGTTCTGAACAAGTTTATGAGTCCTCATCAAGGGAAAAGCACATGAGTGACAAACTTCTCTTTAAGGCACTGTTATTTGCAGTAGTAAAAATGGCCACCTTTCCCAGCTGTATGAGTTTCATACCATACAATCTGGAGACTTGAGGAGACAGACAGGCCTGCAAAGCTGCCATTAAATGGAGACCTATACAGACTGAAGAAAATGGCCAACAGGAACCTCATGAAATTCAACAATTCAATAAAAAGTCCTGCACCTGGAAAGGAGGAAGCACATGCAGCAATATAGGCCATCAGTATATTGGGCTGTATTGACAAAAGCACAGTTAGTAGATGGAGGGAAATCAATATCCTCCTCCACTCAGGACTCTTGAAACCAGCAGGTACTGCATCCACGTATGGGGCCCCAAGTGCAAGAAAGATATTGATCAACTGCAGTGAAACTGGGCTTATTCAGCTTCAAGAAGAGAAGGTTTGGGGGGAGACACAAAATAACAACCAATACTTATGAAGAGATTGTTGAGAAAATGGAGCCAGGATTTTCACAAGTGTATGGCAGGATGATAAGAGACAATGGACACAAATGGCAACAATGGACACAAATGGCAACAATTGAGGTTCAGATTGGGTAAAAGGAAAAAACTTTTTCCCCATGAGGACCTCACAGCTGACCCTGTTGTGAGCAGGGTTTGGACTGGAGGTCTCCTGAACTCCCTACCAGCCTGAATTACCTTGTTACTCTGTGATTCTTCATGGCTCCCAAGTGGCCCTTGCACCACTAAGGAAGGTAGTAGGACAGGATGTGTACCTGCGTCCCAGGGAATCCCTGTGAGAGACAATAGCAGCTCTTCCTTGATCACTTTTTGCTTTAAAGAAGGATGTGGAATAGCCAGCAACCTCACTCTACTATTTATGGTGTGTGATAGCCCTGGTGTGAGAGACATCAATGCATTAATAGCCACAGCCTTGCTATGCTTGTGCTATGGCTTATAACACAAAACGAGTGAAAACTGTAGCAGTCAAGGTGGAAAGCCTTATGCATTTACTGTGTAAACTGTTTTTCAAAAACTACTTACTGATATAAGAATCAAGGAGAGTGAACCTTGTTCCTCAGCCTGAGAAACGTATAAAAAAGGAATATATGGCTGGGGAAAATACCATAAGCCTGGCACCCAGGTGCATTCCAGACCCAAGCTTGTAAAATTTCAACCAGCAGTATGAAAGGGCTTTATGTCTCTTCTTTTTATCCTGGTTATACTCAACAACAGATAAGATGTTTGAGTCTTTCATGTCTTCTTTTTATTTTGGTCTCATCTACTTTGCACAGTGCACAGGGAAGGTGAAGACACAGGTAGGATGACAGCAAACTGTCAGCTGTGTCAGTCCCCTCAGTGTTGCAGAGTGTTACTCAACCCACCAAATATTTCTTAGCTCTAGGAGTCAAATGCTAAGTGAACTTTTTTTTAGTAGATAGAAGTCTGAGCCTAGAACTGACATATGTAAGTTTGGTAGCCTAAAGTGGAGGCATCCATTATCACTGGATAGAAATGGTACAGAGGCAGGTGCTCCTCTGCAGAGCTCTACAAATTCCTTTTATCACTTGAGTGTTGGCAGTTCTGGAGAAGTAGCAGCCTTATGGCTTTGAAAATGCTTACTGAGCAGGCACATACCTCTCAAAACTGTTGCGTACTGTATTTTCAGGCACAGGTAACGTTCTCCTTGTATGTTGTGTAAAGGGAGGCCCAAGGACACCCAGAGCTCAGCATATTCTTTAGGGAATATAGCTGGCCAAAGAGTACAGGGAGGAGTGCCTGGAGCCCCTGAGCACTGGGGCTATGGAAAATACATGGACAGGCTATTCACAGCCACCAGAGTTTTGGCTTATGAGCAAGGGTCATGATAAAACGTCTTAAAACAGTTGCAATATTAATGCAGATGGGAGCCAACAAGGTCAAAGAGGTCACTATGATAAGACTATGATAAGCCTCAGATGCACTTTGGAAGAGCTCTTAATCAGTTCAGTGCCAGCAGCTACTGTAGTGGGGCTGCTGGAAAGAGCACATACTCTCTGCTTGCTGTATGCTGTGCTAGCAAAGTTCCCATTCTGACAAAGATTACATTGAAAATAGCATCGTTATTAACAAAAAAACTTGCTCTATGCAGTCTTCAAAACTGGATAAAACATAATTGGGTACAAATAAAAATATGCTCTCTAGCGTATTTAGGATACCGAAGAACAGCCTGGCAGCATACCAGCAGGCACAGTAAGAAACCTATTAATAAATTCTGATCAATTTTGTCCTCTTGAGTTAAATGTGATTCTTGCTCCAGTGGAGCTTTTCCTGGAAAGAAGGAAGTTAATACAACACACTACACCAGAAAAAAGTTATACTGAAATGAACAGAAAATGATTTAACAGTAATCCAGTTCCTTAATTATTTTTATTTAAAAATTGGAATAATCAATTTAAGGAAAATCTCTCCCCATTTTCTCTTGTTATAGTTAATGGCTAAGTTAGATCTGTTATGGAGTCATTCCAAATAGTATGTCTAAAAACCATTACACGAATACAATTATACAAAAAGAACTGATTAATTTTGCACCTCTTCCTGCTTTCATAATCTTTGTCAAGTGAATGGCATAATTTGTGCCATTTATGTTTTTTATTGCAGTATTTGTCATTAGAATGAGGTGTCAGGAAGCATTTAGACTGTCTCACATTTTATGAATTAAAATAGTATGCCATACTGTTGTGACCTTTTTAATATTCTGCATTTTCCTCTGTTCCTTGGCATTACTCTCTTTCTCTGCATATCTTCTCCATTCTGTGATGGGAAATGTGAAGTTACAAAGTATGAAGAAACAAAGGGAGCAAAACAGTATGCCTCATGAAAATAATTCAAAGGTGAGTATTCATGCAGTGTGGTATTGCAAGCTGCAGACCTTGCATCAAAATAAGGTTGCAGGTATGTCAACAGCACTGATACAATAATACTGTGCTGCACACTGCTATGAGAACATGCTGCATTTAGGGGTAGGACTCATTGCCATAAGATGTGAAGTATACACAGAAGCTTTGGACTTTTCTACACATATCAATTCTACAGCACAGTTAAAAGTGTTGCTAACCAACATTGGAAAGGTTAAAAAAATATCTTTCTTTGAGGTTTAAACTAGTATCTGACTATGAAACATTAGGATGAAACCTTAAAAGACGTAATTTATCTCACACTGGCTCAGTAGAAAGCTCTTCTGCATTGAAATACCTAGTGCTTGCCAGTCTTGGAGACAGCATTAGATGTTTGAACTGCGTTTTTTAACTCATGTGGCTAACAGGAAAACAGATAGCCTATCATTGTGGTTGAGTTAAACTACATGCACTCACGGTCCATCCATGACGCTGTTAAGAAGAAATAGAACTGAACAAGCAGTGTAATGCATTATATAATTGCTAACAAGATCTCTTTAATGTATATGTAATTTAAAAAGCAGCCTGAAACAGACAATATGACTGCTGACTGCTTGTTTCACTCATCCTTTCCTTCACAGTTGGATGATGGTGGAGAAATGGTTGCAGAGATCACAAGTACAGTTAATACAATTTAAAGCTTCCTGATTAAAGAAAAATATTAGCTGACTGACAGCAAGATGCTCTAGCAAATCCTGAACACTTTGATCTAGTCTTCAGTCTGGGCTTTTCCTACACTATGGATATATGACAACAGGTACAGACATAATATTTCAAAGGAAATACAAATAACTTTTACACTTTAGCTAAGATCACCAATGTATTTGTCAGAAAAAAGCAGTAACAAAACACCTATTCTAGTGGTCAAGATCAGATGATTGTTTGTGGTTTGTGTCAGTCTCACAGCAAGAAGGCACTGACCTGGGTACCTTTTGCTTCTGATTCAGCCTGGGAAATCTTGCAAGTGATACCATAAAATCATTTCATCGTATTCCTTTTGATGGTCACTGTGATAGGTCATTTAAATAACTGATTATAATTGGCTTCTAAATTCTAAGTCTTAGAGTCTGGATCACAAGCTTCACACAGCAGGAGAAAGACATATACAAAGCTCAGAGTGACCAGGTAACTGATGACTGGTCTTGAAAGGCATGTGAGACTGGGTACAAGACAAAAAGTCTAATGGCAACAGGGAAACTACAAAATATATGGTATCCCTGTGCTGAGAATGACTCAGAGTGTTCGCTGTCATGACAGCAGTATGGAAATGTCAGGAGCACGGCTGAGTGTGGGTGCATGGACAAGGCTGGTGGACAAGGGAAGGGAGGAAAGCATCAGACACTCCTTTTCATAGGAGGAAATGAAGGCAGGAAAAAGGAAGACTGCTGAGTACCTTGTTACCATGCCTCCCCTCCTTGCAGAGAAATAGTTTGTATTTCTCTTCAAATCAAAGTTTTTGTATATCTGCATTAATCCTCCTTCCTCCTCTGTTGAATCCCCTCTAATTTTCTAATATGTTGTTTGATATTAAATGCACTGAAAGTAGACCAAATAACTGCCATTATTTTCATTTAAATGAATATATTTTTAAAGAAACTATTTAAAATTAAATGCAAAAATATGACAATCTTAAAGCCTGAAGCTACTATAACCTTGACAATTTATTTTAATAAATCAAGTTATGTGCTACATCTATGACCTTCCTCAGATATGAAAATTAAAGGCTGCCCAGCTATGTACAGAATCAGAAAGTTGGGAAATATTTAATTTTTTAAGTCAGATCAAGGTTTATGAATATATCCTAGTGTAATATTTTAGTGTACTTGTACTATTTTCAGTGTTTCCAGTGGAGCAGATGTTGATAAGTTTCACATGAAAATCAAATCTTTTTGAATCCTTATGTGTAGAAAATATTTTGCCAGTACTTTTGCTGTAGTGAACTACTTCAGAGTAAACACTGAACTTAATAATTACTTAATAAATTACTTAATAAAACCAGAATTCTGATTTTCTACTTCCAGGTTATGAAATTAAAACAGGGACTCAGGATGGGTGGCTGTGCTCTCGCCACAAGGGTGCACTGCTGACTCCTGTTCAGCTGGGACACCAGGACCTCCTGCTCCTTTTCTGCAGGTCTGCTCCCCAGCCAGTCAGTCCCCTGCAGGTACTGTTGCATTGGGCTGTTACTTCCTATGTGTAAAACTTAGCATGTTTCTTTGTTGATCTTCATGAGCTTCCTTTTGGCCCTCCCAGCCTATGGTTTGGCTAGCGATATACTACAGGAGACTGTATGGAAGGTCAAGATAATTTATATCTGTACATAGCACTGGCCATTCCATCACAGGAGCCAACCAGCTTGGTAAAGAATAAATTCCCCCTCATAAATCCACATCGGCTGTGCCCAATAACCTTTCTGTCCTTCCCGTGCTTTAAAATGGTTTCCAGGAGGAACTGTTATATAAAGACACCCATGTACTAAGGTGAGTTTGACCATCCTGTACTTTTCCAGATTCTCCTGCTTGCCTTTTTGAAGATGTATTTAACATTTGCCTGCTTCCAGTTACTGCTCCTTTTTCAATCTTATCTTTTTAAAAATGTATCCATTACCACTGGCTTTTCTCAGACTAATTTAAAATACTTCTTGTTACATTTCGTTTGAAATCCTATTTCAGTCCAAATACAGTTTGACCCAAACTTAGAATAAAATGTCTGATAGTAATTAAAAAAAGGAAATTATAAAGAATATGAAAATGTAATAAATGTAGATGAATTGTTGAACACTTTCTAGAATTATGAAAAGAAAAAAAAAAGTGAACAAATACCCATGAAGCTATAAAGCTATCTAGTTAAATAGCTATAAGGTATTGTAATTTTCAGCAAAGAAAGCAACTAAACAAGTGTAAAGGTTCTGTGTTTTAATGTTTATATAAGTCAATGAGAATGAACAACTATTCAGGAAAATTATTGGAATCCAAATGCAGAACTTGATTAAATAAAAGTTTCTTGTTTCCTGTTATCAATCTGCTTACAATAAATGATTTTTTTTATTTAGCAGCAGTGCTCCAAGTAAGCATCTGCCCAATCTTTTTAGCAGAAGATAATTTGCTTGTAGTTTTCCTTATCACCACTTCGCATATTCCTTTGTATCTTTTCATTTCTCCATCTGCAGCTTCTCATTGTAGTGCTCTCCAGAGTAATGCCCATGTCACTGTCAGCTAGAACATTTAATTTAGACTTAATATGTACAAGTAGCTCATTTTTCCCCTTCAGCATGCATTACTGCTGCATTTATCATCACTGAATTCCCTCTGTCATTTCCAGTCCACTCCATGAGTCCCTGTGAAATTCCTTGTGGCTTTTTTTTTTCTTTTCTGACATAACTAAACAACATAGTTACCTTGCTTTCTATATACTACTCAAACCCAGGATTAATGTAGTATAGATCTGCTTTATTCTTTCTGTCATGATAAAGTCTACCCTTTTATATTTCTTGCGTATCTTTTTTCCTTCCTAGCTTTTGTCCAAGGCAGTAACTTGTCTTTTATGTCCTGACTTTTTTTTAATATCTGCTTGTGAGACACTGTTAATTTACTTGGAAAAAAAAAATTACCTGGCTTTTTTTTTATTAATTTTTAACACATTTCTATGGTTGCAATAGATTACTGAAAAATCTCTGCCAGTATAGGGTTAATTAGTTCCCAAAACATAATCTCCCAGCCATTTTTATATTCTTTTTAAAAAGTATTTAAAGCTATTTAGCTGGAACCTATACCCTATGTATATATGCACAAGCATGATTTTCTATATCTTGAGCAAAAGTTTAATTTTGCAACTACTATTACTTCATTGTTATGCATATCTCTGACACAAAAATGACTCATCACTATTCCTTTATTGGGAATTCTTATTTGGAATCATAATCAGTCTACGCATTTTAGCACCAGTGGTTTATGTAGACCATGATCTGGAAAGGGCTGGGACAGCCTCTTCCTATGTCCCTAGCTGTACTGGGTCTAGTCAACCCACTGCACTAGCACTGCTAGTGATACAGAGGAATTATTGGTATAGGTGTCGATTTTTTAACAACATACTTTCAGGTTTTCTGAAATTTTAGATTTACTATATTTTAACTAAATTATAAAATGTAGAGCATTATTGCTAAAAATATTTGTAAAGATAATACTGCAATTATTTATGTAGTCTGAATTTGACATGGCCCTGTTACTTGACCATACTAACAATTCTGGATGAATGTGTATCGTAACTTTAGAGTAAATTTATACTATCAAATTTATATACTTTTATATGCATACGTATAAAACCAGTTCTTCTGTAAAACTTCACATAATTTTAAATAACACTTAAAGCCAAAGTGTCTTCTATTATTTTTGCATCCTTTCATTTAGCCAAAACTAGCTACCTGTCAAAACTTAGATGGAACCAGACAGTCATCATTAGGATAGGTTTTTCCGTCTATAAGAAAATAACATGGTCTTATTTCTGCTGTATCTAGGAAATAGGTTTTTAGTTGCTGCTGTTATTCCTGTAGTCTGATGAGTGTTAACATGGTATCTATTTTTAGAATACTGGCTTTTAAATAATCATTTTGTGAGTAGGCAACACTCTAGGGAAATTGAAAACTAAATGCTAAGTGCTGATAGGCAGATATTAAAAATGGCCTTATGTATAACATGTATGTCAAACTGATAACCAGTAAGGCAACAAAGTAATAGCATGCATAGCCATTGAATATCAGACATCTTAAGTGTGTGCAATTTAATTATTTTTTTCTTTTAAAGTGATCTGTGTATCTGGGAAGAATATCAACTCTGAGATCTACCATGATTAGAAACTCATTAACTAGTATTTTAAACGTCTATTTTATTGATTTTTAAAGATTTTTTTTAGCATGTGTTTGTCTTTTAGTATGTTTAATTTGTTTGATTCTTTTTAAATAGTGCCCTAGAAGGCAAATTGATTATGCAAATCAGATATTTCTTTGATGTTATCTTTTTGTTTATATCAAATGTACTTAAAGTCTCCTTTCCTTGAACATAGTACAGGCAAACAGCCACACAAGAAAAACTCCATCTCCACAGTCTTTCTTTCATGCTTGTTTTTGTTGCCTATCTCAATCAATATCCCTAAAAAGGGAGGTTTTGAGTAGTTTCTAGGTGGGAGCTTATCTTTATATTGATAATTTAATGATGTCTAAAATAACATCATGACATCATGCCAGACTGAGTTTTACACAGTTTCAATTTGCAGCAGCTGCAGCTCCACCTGGAGCACTACTGTCTGAATTCCTTTGGCTGCAATTCTCCCCAGTCATTCCCAATCACATGCTGTACATCTCATCAGGTTTCCCACGTGACCCAGTGGTTATCACTACATAAAAAGGCATTTTTGCTTTTTCTGCTTAAATTCAATCTACCTGTAAGTTATAACCAGCTCCATGACTGGTGGGAGCAATTAACATTTTCCCATTTAAGAGTAGCATGCAACATATTACATGATTTTATGCTGACAGAGCTGATCCCTTGAAAGAAAAATCCGTGAATCTGTCCAGACCTGTTCCTGAAAATATCATCAAAGGAGCGTATTTCTTGATGCTCACATATCCCTCCAGATTTACCAAACAATTAGCATGCAGGTATAAATGGTAGTCAACCTAAAGCAGGATTCTTGTCACTTGCTCGCTCAGTTTGAAAACACGTGACAGTGAGATGGGCCAAATTAGGAACTGTTTCAGCTAGATTTACCCATGCCTTTGTGAAACGATAACTGAGGAAAGAAGTACACCATACTCCTAACTGGCACAATTAAACAAAGGAGAACAGAAACTCTGCAAAGGGACTTGAAAGTCCCTGATCCTCATTAGTGAGCTTTTAAAATAGTCCAGCAGTCCCCATGCCATGTGTCTGCTGAGAATGATTTCCCCATTTCTCATTATGTGTGAATACCAGTGCACTGTGCAGCTCCAGTGCACAGTTGATTAATAAGGTCAGAATTAGAAACTGAGAGCTTTCCTTTTCTTAGCATCTGCTGCAGTTTTCCCTCCACAGGATTTTCTTTGCATATTTTCTACAATCTGAAAAATAGAACTTACTGAAACAAAGCTGAAGTATTTTATCATGTGAGGCCCTTAACACTGTGTGGTATTCTACAGTTTTTACAAATATTATACATAAGGTTTTTAATAATTTACATTAAAGTCTCATAAAGAGTATAAAATATTTTAGAAAAATGCATTAATTGTCTGGAGAGTCCTTTTTTTCAATAGATAATCACTGTCTATTCAGACACCATTTTGTTTTCAGAAGGGTATGTCATGGCTTTATCTGAACTATGAGTAAAGCAACTCAAAATCTTTCAAGTGTTACAATGCCATCAATCCAGTGTGGCTAAATTTATCTTCCATACAGTGATTAAAGCCATGAATTTCAAATCAATTTCAAATTATTTTAGCTGGTTACAAATTATACAACCTTCTTCCCACCACTGCAGCCAACATTTTGCATGTGCTGCTAGCTAATCCTTTATCCAACTGTATTTTTATGAGTATATTTTACAAGTGTATTGTTGGGTATTCATTAGCTCTTCCAAATAAAAGCCTGTGCCAAGGATTACAAATGTGGGTTGGTTGGGTTTTTTTCAGATGCCTCCTTTTTTTGCCTGAGATTATGCAATTTTTAATTCTGTGATATGGGTGTGGTAATTCCAGTTGTTTCATCTTCAACGACCTAAGATTTTGGTTTGAAAAATTTCATGGAAAACAAACTGAAAGCCGTAATAGTCCCCACCAGCCTTGCACATAGAAAGAAGGAAAGATAAATGAAGAGGATTTTATCCATCTGCATTATCAGATGAACCTAGTGCAGAAAGCAGACTTTGGGGGAATCACAGACTCACAAAAATGTTTGTTGGAAGGGATGTGTCCTGCTTGAGGCAGGGCTACTGCAACACAAGAACTGGGCCAGCTGTGGCCTTGTCCAGCTGAATTTTTCTTTGAGAATGGGCTTTCTATAGTCTCTCTGGATACCAATACCCCTTCCAGTGCTGCACTGCTCTCCTACTGAAGAAGTTAACCTTCATGTCCAACCTGAACTTTCAAGATGGAACTAGTGGCTTCTACCCCTTGTTTTTCCTTCTGTTTCTACAGAGAAAAATTTTATTCTGTCACCTTTGAAACACCTGTTCAAGTAGTTGTAGAAAGGTATTAAATTGCCTCTAAACCTCCTCTTTGCCAGACTAAACAAGCCTCGTTCTCTCTAGTGCTCCTTCTACTTCACTTGTGGTATGCCACTAGCCATCTTGGTAGGCCCAATGGATGCATTCCGGTTTCGCAATGTCCACCTTGAACTGGGGGCTCCAAACTGGACACCATATTCTATGTGCAGCCTCACCTTAGCCATGTGGAAGAAGAGAACTTCATCTGCTGGATCGGGCTCTTCCAGGTTGTGGCTACATTTTTCTGCTTTTGTGATTGAGGTGTACTGTTAGCACATACTCACTCTGCTATAAACCCCAGGCCCTTTCCACCAGGGCTAATGCTCAATCAGTTGGTTCCTAGTCTCGGTTGATGAAAGGGATTGTTCTGTCGCAGGTATAGATCTTTGCCCTTCTTGTGGTAGAACCAATCCCCTGCTGGTCCAATCCTTAAGTTTCTCAGGGTCCCTCTGGACTGAAGCACTACTGTAGGATGTGCCAGCCACTCCCTCTGATATAGTATTTAGTATTTAGTCCACAGATTTGCTGCTGATGTGTTCTGTCTTGTCACCCAGGTCACTGATGAAGCTATTGAACGATACAGACCTCAGTACAGACACCTGGCTAAGTAGGTATTCCAGCCATATGTCAAGCTATTGATTACTTGCCTGTGATTCTGGTTGTCCAGCCAATTTTCTGTCCATCTAACAGTCTGTCTTACCTATCTCAGCTCAAGCTATTTTACATCCCCCCCGCTCTCCTCATCCCCGTACTGTCATTTAATTGTAGAGGGCAGCCAGGCTGATCAAGCTCAATTTTCCCTTGGTAAATCCATATTGACTTTTTCTGATTACTTTTTTGTCATTCTCCAACTAAATTCATAGAATATATCTTTCTACTTTTTGGGGAAACAGTGACTCAAGAAGACATTTGCAGATGACCAGGTCAGCTTTCAGTTTCTGGCCGATGAGAGAAGAACCCACCTTGCAATGAAAACCTGCTGTATTATATCAGCTGTTCCCACAGACAAGAGAGTTACTACAGTGGTTTGGAAGCTGACCATGGGGATTGGCTACTGAACTTTGCAGCTGATCTTTGGACTGTATGAGGATACATTACGTTAATAATGTAGCAAAGTAAGTGCTAGTCAAAATAGTCAAATCACTATGCATTTAAAATAATAAACTGGTTGGAATCAGCTGCAGACACACTTTACCAAAGCTGTATCTTGCACAAATACTGCAGTACAGCTTGGGATCTGGGCCACTGGTCAACTTCCTGAATAATTTTCTTTGCTTCTTCAATAATTATGGCTTTAAAATACATAATTCATTTTAATGCACCTTTCAATATGCTATAGCCTCAGCTATATATTCCCTGGTTGTCTCTAAAATTAACTAGTTAAACCAGGTGGTCTGCAGTTCTTAATAAAGTAAAACATATGGGAACAGGAAATCATTTTTCAGTATCACCATCTTGCAGGCTTTCAGGTAGATACACATTAGAGCGAAAAAGGCGTGATGGAGAACATATTCTGCTTTATAATATAACATTCCCATTCCATCATTTGCTGTGGCATCAATAAGAATACCTCTAAATTTTCAGAATAGTGGGAAAACAGACCTCTATGCTGTTGAATAATCCAGGTTTCCAATATACTTAAATCTATTTGCAGGATTTAACATAGATTGGTTTAACATGAAAGGGTAAGACAGAAGGCTCTTTCTGAAATTAAACACAAAGTCAAACAAGACACCGGGCAGAAATCCTTTCCACCATACCTAACCTGAGAGACACATAATATGTATATAGTCCGAGAGTTTTTTTGGTTATCAAGAGTTTCTGATGATGATGCTAAGAAAATATTTTTCTCATTTTAATTTATTAATATAGTTCAGCCCAAAGACTAGTTCCACAATTATGAAAGCCACAGTGAATTTAAGAAGCAGATAGAATTTTTTTTTTCCAGTTTCCTCACCTACATGATGAAAGTGTGAAAAGATAGGACTTGCTAGTTTTAAAAAACTTCATGGGAATATTAATTCCTTCAGTCCACTGACTGTATGTAATAATTTGTTTTCATTATCTCACTTAAAGCCCCTAACTATTAGTACATTAGATATTTATGTTATGTTACTTAGATTATCTAAAGATGTCTTTCCAGTCATGAATAAAATAACTTAAAATATTGCTTTATTTTTTAAGCTCCACCTAATTTTCTACATTTCTATACTTTATACAGATTCAGACATAAACAAAGTTAAATGCTCTTCATCAAGAAAGTAGAGGAGAATGATTTTCTAATAATAAAACAAGAACACTTAAATGCTGATAAAATTCATGTTAAAGTGTGTAGTTGCTTAGAAAAAATATTACAAGTCCTTCCAGAGAGCAAAAAGTATCATATTTACTGTAAGTTCTGTATTAGACATAAACAAGCTCTACAATAGTTTTACCATCTAATGAGAATGAACCTTCCTTTGTGAAAGTAACTAAAAATTACCCATGAAAAGCAAGATAATAAGGTTCATTAAAGCCAGATTTCCTGCTTACTGATTTAAATGATGATTAAAATGATTTAAGTTCCTGCACCTTTCCTTTGAATGTTCTGTTCTTGCCATTACAAATATGAGGAGTAATAAATGCACAAAGAAAATGGTTTATCTCCTGGACTTGGCACACGTGCTTTCAGAAGTGAACTCTTAAACAGAGTAAGGAAAAGGTCAGAAGTAGAGAATAACTCAGATGTGTTACCAAATCCAGCTGCTTTTCTGTCCATGTCACTTTGGCAAACAGTTGAAAAGACATTGAGCAATGATGAAATTTCACCATATCTTGCTCTTCTTTTCCTTTTTGCCTTTGTTGTTCAATTCAGCCTAATTTTTTGCTGTTTATTGAGATGACTTACATTTTGGCTGACAGCTCAATCCAGCTCTTCAAAAGAAGGCTAGGTTCTGTGTTGGTATTACAGATATTTTCAAAATATTTCATCCTACTCTATGGAAAATTCAAAGGTTATTTTTCTTTACTGTTGTAAGCAATCTACTGAACTTTCCCACTTGCAAGGCGGTCAGATCCCATCAAAGCAGCTTATGATTGCATTTATCAGAATTAAACTCTACATTCCAGGTAGTAATCTAGGTCTTAGCTTTCACTCAGGGTAGACATGTTGTCCTGACTTCTATTCAGCAAAGAGGTACTAGATGAAAATTTTCATCTTGCAGTGGCTAACTGCTTACAGAGGAATGTGAATGGAGTAAACCAAGGTGCAGATTTTTTCATAGGGGTTTTTTGTGCAGACACTCAGCATGATGGACACCAGCTTCTCTAGGAGTTAGTAATGTCAGGAACATACTGCTCAAAGGCAAGAGCTGGATGCATTTCAGATACCAGTAATTACTCAGATGGGGGACTAAAGAGAAGCAGACATTTTCCAAGGAACGACTGAGAAGGGAAGTCTTGCAAATCCCGCAGACTCTGGTTAAGTGGAGACATTTGGAGATGTAGCAATTCCCAGAACAGCCTTGGAAAACACAGAGGCTGGGCTCTTCACATCCCTAGTCTACCACATACCCTCTGCAGTCTGGTCCCAGTAGATGTTCCTGCAATGAGCATTTTGGTTTGGGTCAGATGTGCACTTTGGAGGTGCATCTCCTGCTTGTCCCCATATGCTCTGGTTAGCAGTTCTGAGGGCACATGCTTCTTTCAGATGATGCTAAACCAGAAGGGCAGCCCAGGGTAGCAGCTCTGGTAGTGCACTGACTATCAGGCACTCAGACCAGTGCTAATCTGAAGTAAAACCCCTTCAAAATGCTTATAGCACAGGTATCAGGCAGTGTGGCGTAAGACCCTTCCTAACTTCCCCTTCCATTTCATAGTAAGGTGAAAATACCAGTGGGTATTTGATCTCAGATGGCTTTTCAGAGATGGTTTACTTTTCCCCTGCAGTGATTCAGTAACTATGTGTTGCAGTATACATTTAATTTCTCAGAGTAAATGTACTGTACACCATTACCAACTCTGTGCCATTCAGGCACTTTGGCTTTAGCTAGCTATTTCTTTACTGGGCTAGAGACCGATTAAAAATCTTCACTGTAGTTAAGGTGTGGTGTTAGCCCATAACATTTACTCCGTGCACACTGGTTTACAATGGTTGATGTGTAACTGAACAGAATCAAAGTACCGTGGTTTTAACCTACATCTGTGATACCATGTTATGACTGATGAGAGCAATTAATCTTGTCATTCCTCTCATTTTAATGTCCACTCCTACATTTTGCCTAACCTCTCTTTGACTCTAAGTTACTTCTACCTCACATGTGGATTTAAAAATGTTTAAATAATATTTATTTACAGATATGCTCACAGAGATCCTCTGTAGGGCAAAGGGAAGACAGGAAAATATTTTAAAATTTTCTTAAACATGCTCAAGAACATGATGCAACTTCTGCATCACTGACACTCTTTGATATTTTCACATTTATTTTTTTCTCTTGAGCCGAAGGTTACCAATTACAAAGGAAGACAATTTTTAAATTTTAAATTTTGGCTACATTAAAAATACACCACCCACCCAAATTCTCATCTGATCCTACATATGGCCTTTCATTAGTCTGACTACAAAATATATAAAAGAAGAACTTGTTTCTATTTGCCCTTTTAGTGCCCAGAGAACTTGTTGGTGTTTTCATTATGTGCTTAATTCTCCAATGTATCATGTCCCTTGGGTATCTGATTAGTCAGAATGTTTTAGCTATACAGTGCTCTTAGCTGTGGATATTCATTATCAATATGTTAAACATTTGATTGTGTTGCCATTACATCTGCAGTAGACCCTTAGTACAACACAAAAAGCTGTTATAAAGCACATTATTCTATTTAAGTCTGTCTGAGATAGCAGTACAGGCAGTCCTTAAATCATACTGACACAAGACCAGTTATCCATAACATTACTTTAAATTAATGTTTAAATACAAAATGGGTATTTAAGTAGATAAGCTGATGAACAAATGCTTTAATTTCGTTAAATCTATAAGTTCAACTAAGAAATATAGCAACGGGGATTACAGTCTCAACTACAAAATAATGGTTTATATAATTTTACTTTTTACAAAGGATTGCTGAAATAATAAATTGCTGCATTCAGTATGAAGTATGACATAAAACATAAGAAAGGTACATTGATTTCACAGGATTACTACATTATTTCCTTTCTAAATTTCAATACTGTAATATGTTAAAAATCAAAACTGAAAAGTAGATGATTGCTTTATATTGCAATGTAACACCTTTTATGTATTCAGAACAAATAAAACAAATAGCTTCTCCCTGTAAAGACAGTGGATAAGACGACATGTCCACAAACATTATGGGTTTTATCTTGGCCTTCTGTTTGATTGCATTTGCTTTCACTTTTTCAGTTTTCTGGAGCAATTTTCTGGATTAAAGATAATAGATTTTTCATAGAGGTAATACAGTTGAACAGCTTTGTCTCAAATTTTGTATGGAAATTTTATTTTTGTGTTATATTTTATCTTATAGTTCTTCAGTTTTTTTATAGTAAACAGTTCTACTCAAATGATTTGTTCTTAATTTATAAAATTAAAAAGATCTGAACACTTCACATAATACCTATATAAACATTTAAAAAGAAGTAAAAGCAATCTATATGTGAAAATTATTCATGTACAGTCATTCAAAAGGTTGTCAAGATTGTTTATTAAGAAATCAATTTTTCATGTCTCTAGTTAAAAATCAGCTATAAAGCATGCACTTCCTACCATATAATTAAAAAAATTAATGAAAGAATCACAGAAAAACCCATTTGTGTTTCCAAAGCGGAAACAAAGTACGAGATCCTAAGTTGAGATACTGATATAAATAATATTGTTCAGTTTCTTAAGCAATTTACCATCCTTAGAACCGATTTGAAGAGTAAATATGAACACACCTGTGTATGTGGATTGGACCTAAGGCTATGGCATCTAATTAGAAATATCATTAGTAGTTGATGACCTTAGTCAATTTTTAAGAAATAAAAATACTAGATTTTATTATATCTTTATCTATATCATCGATATCTATATCTATATAATCTATATCTATCCTTATCTATGTCCATATCTATGTCCGATCTGTACCTAGCAATGCAAGCTGTATATTTGATGGATATTGTTAATCAGATATTTTTATTAATGAATGTTTTTCACACTTCAAAATATAGCAGGTACAGGGAAGAAGACTAAGCTCTTATTAAAATTTCTATTTAGCATAGCTAAATTTCAGTGCAAAAAATTGCATTAAAATCTAATTGAGTTAGAGAAATTATTTCATGCTTATTTGCATCAGTCATTAAGTATTTTTAATTTAGGCTTATTTCCAGGCTTTTTATTTTCTATGATCAGTCATTACTTTAGTCAGTATATGCAGGCAAAATCTGAAGTACGGTTTACACATAACAAAAATTCAGTGACTAGATTTTAATTCAAACAATACCACATATTATATGTGGGCAATATAGATGTATATACATATAAATAAGCAAAGTAGCCTGATTTTTTACTATATAAAAATCTAATGTGATCTACTAATATTTTATAAAAGATGTATCACCTGATATGTTGGATACATTCTTACTCCATATGTCACGTACCAAAAGATATTAAAGTGATTAACTAATTTACTGAGTGTGTTAATTTTTCAGTTCTAGAAATTAAACAAAGTCCTTTCTGAAATGGGCTGACTTGACCATCCTACTGTGAAATGAAGCTTGGTTAACCACCTGTATGCCAGTTGTGGAGATGCATGTCTCTGTAGGCTGGTGCTAGCACTCCTGAAACTGTGTCTTCATGAGGTACTTAAGGATTTTTAAAAATGTGGTTAGTTCTTAAACAGTTGTCTTGGTTTCAGCTGGGATAGAGTTAAGTGTCTTCCTAGTAGCTGGTACGGTGCTGTGCTTTGAGTTCAGTATGAGAATAATGTTGATAACACTCCCATGTTCTCAGTTGTTGCCAAGTAATGTTTAGGCTAAGTCAAGGATTTTTCAGCTTCTCATGCCCAGCCAGCGAGAAGGCTGGAGGGACACAAGAAGTTGGGAGGGGACACAGCCAGGGCAGCTGACCCAGACTGGCCAACCGGTTATTCCATACCATTGGACCTCACATCTAGTATATAAACTGGGGGGAGTGGGGGTTGGGATCACTGCTGGGGGACTAACTGGGCATCAATCAGCAGGTTGTGAGAAATTACTCTGTGCACCATTTGTATATTCCAATCCTTTTACTATTACCGTTGTCATTTTATTAGTGTTATTATCATTATAATTACTTTCTTCTTTTCTGTTCTATTAAACTGTTCTTATCTCAACCCACAAGTTTTACTTTTTTTCTCCCAATTTTCTTCCCCATCCTTCTGGGGGGCGGGGAGAAGGGATGAGTGTCTGCATGGTGTTTAGCTGCTCGCTGGCGTTAAACCACGACAACAGTGTAATACAATTTTGTATGCATTTAGCATGAAGTAGTCATATGAAACTACTAAACCAAAACCAGTATACAAGAGGGAGATTGCCCAGATGTGCTTTTTAAAATAACAGTCTCAAGAGTACACGGTCAATCGAAATACCATAGGATCAGCAGCACTGCACCTACTTGACAGTCTGACTAGAAAAGTTACTCCTGTTCCATGCTGTATGGCCTCTCCTTTATCAGGTTTCTTCTCAAAGCAGTATTCCTGACAACAATAAGTAGTACTGTGAAAAAACCTACTGACAGCCCCTGTTAAGCTGTGCCTAGGCTAGCAGCCCTGCAACCACCAAGATGGCATCAGTCCATCTCATAGGTCTTGATAAACCTGCCCAGAGTGGAAACAAGGACATGACAATAAGCTTGATAGGTGACTGACATCCTGAATGACAGCAAAGAGGATGAGAGGGCGAGGAAACATGGTCGTAATGGGAGACTGCAATTACCTCCATGTAGTTTGAACAGATGTCCTGTCAGGTCATGAAGCTGAGACTAAATCTTTAGATACCATAAATGACTGCTTTGTGGAGCGGTTAGAAGCAGGAGAAGCAACACTTCAGCTGGTCCTGAGTGCAAGACCTTGTTCATTACGTTATTGTGCTAAGTCACATTGATCACAGGGTACTGGCACTTGATAATTCTTTGCAGGATCTACAAAGGCAAAAAATCCTATGCTTATTTCAAAGTTGCATAAAAATGAGATTTGTTGAGAGAGGACAGACAAAAAAATCTTTGTAAGTGACTCAGACAACTACAACCTACCCTAATGGAGGCACAGAGCAAACATTTACCACTTCTCATGAAAAAAACCCCTTTAGGAATCCCATAAGAAAGCCTGCATGCTGAACAGCAGAGGTAATGAGGTACTGAAATGCACAAAATAGAAAGAATCATTAGATTTTTTAAGTTCAATATAGGAACATAAGATAGGTCAAAAACAAACTTGAGAAACATGCAAAACTAGTGATAGGCAGAGGTCTCGTAGATGAGATTACAGAATACATTGGTAAAATGGCCTAAACCAAACAATAACGGATGGTTAAGACCAGATGGTATTTACCCATCAGGTTCCATAAGGGCACTAGGAATTGCCAGCCACGCAGTGCAATACCTTACTTAAAAGTGCCTGTGTACCAGAGGAGTGGAAAATACTTAATGTGATACTAACTTTTTAAAAGATTCCAGCAAAGAGTTAGGGAGCCATAGACCTGAACTGCATTACCCATATAGGACAAATGAACAGAAGTGTTTTTAAACAATAACATTAATTGGCACATGGATGTATCTCACACATTGAGGAAGAGTCAACCCAACTTTGTAAAGAGAAGTCACACCTCACATAAAACTGTTGTTCTCTGAAGGAGCCAAGGTTCACAGGGGTGCTGAAGTTCTGGCCCCACAAGCACTTAAAGGAAGCAATCTGTCATAAAACAAGAAGGTAGGATTGCACACAGTTAAAAGGTAGACAACTAAAGGTCAGAATATATGCTGTTTCCTCATATACAAAATGAATGTTTGGAAGTCCTCCTTCACACAACATGAACTTCAGCAGAATATTGTGCAGAACAAAAATCTCCATGAGTTCAAAATGGATTAGAAAAATCTGTAATACTTGATCTACTTGTGGTTTGAACTAAATATTTCTTGGTTTTAGAAATACAAGTGAAAAAACCTGTATCAAAAATCCCTGTCTTCAAGCAGATAGGACTTCTGAGTTTCTATATCCATAAAGTGGAGCTATATATTTCAGGGAAGTGCAGTATATGAAGATCACTTACCTACTGTTTATACAGCACTTAGGGGATTTTAAGTGCTCAGTTAGAAAAAGAAGAACCAAAAAAGAAGCTTATAATGATCTTTTTCTTAATAAGTTTATGAATACTTTATAGGCTTCAGTCAGTGCTCGTCTTTACCTAGCAGTCAAACTCAAGATACAGTTAGGGGAATGTCTTATCTTCCCTGAGCCATCAAAAGCACTGATTAGATTTTTGCATGTCTGTGAAGTCAGAAGCAGTGTTGAACTTTTCAAAAGATCCTAAGTTTTTTTCTTGAAAATTTACACACATCTGCTTTTTAAGATCACCAGTATTACATGCTCTTCAAAGGAAGCAGTGGAGGAAAAGTAAGAACTTATGAAAAAAAAAGTTAAAGGTTCAGATGATTGGCAAGCTGTAGCCAAGCAGAATCAATCCTCGCCAGACTGATTGCAATCCAGCTTTCTTATTTTATGCACTGAAGCATACAGGATTCAGGGCTCAGGTTTGGGCAAGGAAGAATATTTGCTATTGTAAATCGTGGGATCCATCTACAAAAGACTGCCATCTAGTTCATGGTCTTCTTAGAGAAGATGAATTAGGCAGCACAGTCTGCTCTGGTAGTTTAATGTCTCTTCCCATATATGCATATGGTGATGTGGTCAAACTCCAGGCATTCCCACAACTGTCGCTACATGTAACAAGAAGGTATGGAAATACCTTTCTTCTTAGGCATGTGGGCAGCCAGCACTTATGAACTACAGCTATTGACTGGCAGAATCCACAAATCTGATCCTTGCAGCTCTTATGACTCTATCAGCCTGCAAAGCATCCTACTTTTGTCCTCATAGAGCTTTGCACAGGGCAGTGACATTCAACCAAAGAAGAAACGTGGACTTTCTGGGGAATAGTAAATGGCCTGAAATTTGAGGGATCAGGGAACAGATTGTATCTGAGGATTAAAATGTTCTTTCCCTTCTTTTTGTAATCCATCAAAATGAAAGTATTCAACTGTACAATGAAGAGGATTCAAAAAAAAAAAAAAAGGCTTTCTCACTGCTTTTCTAGTGAGAGAGAGGAAATTGAGTATGCAAAACCAACAGAAGCATAGCATGCAATATACTGAGAACAATGAGTTTCATGCTCTCTCACTTGTTTGAGGTGCCTGAATCAGCTGCATCAATATTTGAAACAAAAGAAATATTCTGAGCCCTAAATAGGTTATTGCCTAAATTTTAGGTCTTAGAAATAAGGGTCTGAGGGAAAAATTGTAACCATGTTTAAAGTGATGAATATTGAAAAATGTCTAAAGCCCCTGAATTGTTTGCACAAAGTCAATATCACTGAGGCAAAGTAGCACACAGAAGATTTATGGGACTGTAATAGGAAATTAAACCTAAATTGATTCAACAAATTACTGCACATAAGAACAAGCTGAATAATTTAAAAAATCAATATGAATAATTTGAGTAACTTGAGAGTACAGAAGAAAAGTGTTGCATAGGTTAATGTTTATTGCATATCTATTTAGTGACTATCTTGAAGCAACAGTTGTTGAATTAAGTATGAATATGAGAAATTTTTTAAGTAAGGAGGAGTTTTTTAGGAGGGTTTTTAAGAGAGAAGGAGGGGTAAGAAACAGAATCAGATAGTTTCCAACTATCTGGGAACTGTGCTATACATTGCTAATATCTGGAGTACACTTTTGTAGAGGAATACCTGCAAAATTTAAGTCCTTTACTACTTTTCATGCTACTTCTGTGCAATAAGAGATATATTGTAAATACAAACTTAAAAATGTCCTGGGATGTAAGGTCATTTGAATTTAAAAATTATTGGACTCAAAACATCATCCTTGTCTCTAAATTGGAGAGATATGGATTTGACAGATGGACCACTTGCTGGATAAGGAATTGGCTGGATGATCACACTCAAAGAGTTGCGGTCAATGGCTCGTTGTCCAAGTGGAGACCAGTGACAAGTAGCATTCCTCAGGCGCCAGTACTGGGACTGGCGCTGTTTAACATCTTTGTTGGGGACACGGACAGTGGGATTGAGTGCTCTCTCAGCAAGTTTGCCAACAACACCAAGCTGTGTGGTGCAGTTGATGCTCTGGAGGGAAGGGATGTCATCCAGAGGGTCCACGACCAGCTTGAGAGGTGGGCCAGTGCAAACCTCATGAAGCTCAACAAGGTGGAGTGCAAGATCCTGCACATGGGTCAGGAGAATCCCAAGCACAAATGCAGGCTGG
>JANZLQ010000079.1:23852957-23878142 GCA_026212715.1 Elanus axillaris | reverse complement strand
CTGAGGAGAAGGACTTGGGGGTATTAGTGGATGAAAAACTGAGTATCAGCCAGCAATGTGCACCCACAGCCCAGAAATCTGATTGTATCCTGGCCTGCATCAAAAGAATTGTGACCAGCAGGTCGAGGGAGGTGATTCTTCCCCTCTACACTGCTCTGCTGAGACCCCACCTGGAGTACTGTGTTCAGCTATGAGGTCTCCAGCATAAGAAAGACATGGACCTGCTCGAGTGAGTCCAGAGGAGGGCCACAAAAAAGATCAGGGTGCAGGAGCATGTCTCCTATGAAGACAAGCTGTGTTTGGGTTGTTCAGCCTGGAGAAGAGCATGCTCCAGGGACATCTTATAGCAGCCTTCCAGTCCCTAAAGGGGGCATTCAGGAAAGCCCAAAAGGGACTTTTTACAAAGGCATGTAGTGATAGGAGAAGGTATAACAGCTTTAAACTGAAAGAGGGTAGATTTAGATTGGATGTAATGAAGAGGTTATTGACTGGGAGGGTGGCGAGGCACTGGAAGATGTTGCCCAGAGAGGCTTTGGATGCACCCTCCCTGGAAGTGTTCAAGGCCAGGTTGGATGGGGCTGTGAGCAACTGGGTCTAGTGGAAGGTGTCCCTGCCCACGGCAGGCGGGTGGGTGGAACTAGATGGTCTTTAAGGTCCCTTCTGACCCAAACCATTCTATGATTCTATGATTCTAAAACAATTACTAGCATCATTTTAGTAGCAAAGATGTACGAAGATTTATTCTGACAACGAATGCATTCATTTATTTCTTTTAAAATATTAATTAAATTACTCATGTACTTTAGGATTCAGCTGCAGAATGGGAATATGAACAGAATGAGACCCATTTTAAGAATACATAAAAAATATAAAAGTAATAATTTAAAAAAGCCCCCTGATTTCCTGAAAAGATAGCTATAATGCTTAGGAAAACTAATTTCAGATTGTTTGGGATTTTAGAAAAAATATTAAAACTATGGTTCACCATCATAAAGTGGTAAATGGGTTCAAAACTTCACATTAGTAAATGATTGCTTCTATTTTCTAGTCTTATTTCTTTATGATTAGCTAAGGAGAGCCACTTAGGAAGGAGTGCTGTAGCATATGCAGACACCAACTGACTTATATAATTTTGTTTGCTATTTTTGTACTTAAACAGCTAATTCAGAGATTTTTGTATCTCCTGAACTTGAAGGCTTAAGTCCTCTCTTCTGTGCAGCCTCCAGAGACAAGTTATAATCAAGTCAAATCATCATTCCCAGTTTTTGATTATTCTGTGGTGGCAACTGCATGGAATGTGTCTGCACTGTCTTACTAAGTTTAGGGAAACCCAAGGATAAATAATTAGGAAGTTTTATAGCATTGGAGGCTTCCCAAATGCAAGCTGGAGTACAGTGAAAATGGTCCATTACAAAGATCCTTAGATGGGCTGCAGTCGTTATTCTGTTTAATTAAGATCATGAAAATTGAATAATTAGAAGCCTGTGGACTTGATGACAGTTATCTGGAAAAGAATAGAAAAAATGACAAAGTCTAAAGACCCAACATACAGAAAGCTTCAGACCTGACCAGGGAGGTACTACTGCAGATTCTGAGATCTGTGTGGAATATGATTATATTATTTGCAGATGTAATAGTTCATACAGGCACATCTGTTCATGTACCACTAGGCTGTAATTTATTAATGAACATTCATTATGAATTCCTGAAGGGGAAAAAAAGATGTCTCACTGTTGTGCTTGAGTTCTTTAATTATCTCGCTGATTTAGTGAAAAAAAGTCCATCCATTTTTCATTAGAGCATTTGATTCCATGCTTAAGAACAGCATCGTATTCAAGAAAAATGAGAACGCAACACAGAAAGGCAGAATGAATTGAATTGAACAGATGATGCACAGTGGAAGAGAGGTCCACAATATCTTTGGACAGCAACTTTCAGCTTGCTCCACCAGACTGGAGTCATGGTTCAGGCAGGCAGCAGAACTGTGGTAGTCTATCCTGTGCATGTCTGAAAAGCACTTCTGAGGGCAGGCAGGACTCTGACCACACTGAGAACGGGGCAGGAGTTGCCCAGCCTGCAAATGGGTGCAGAGACTGCTCCAAGGCTGCAGAGGGGCTGCACAGCCCTGTGTGTGGGAGGGAAACGGGGAGCAGAACACTTGCAGGTGCACCCACCGCCAGCCAGCGACCTGAAATAAACAGTGCAGGACTGGGAGACACCCTCAGCCTGAGTCTTTTGCGCTGATTTGTTCCTTCTGACAAAGATACCCAATGGTTTGTAACTCACCAGGTGATCTCAGGACAGTTTATAGTGAGGGGAATTACCCCTGCGGTGGCCTGGGGAGAAACCATAACTGATAAGAAGTGAAACGAGCTGCTGGAAGGCACCAAGCGGGATGGCAGAAGAGGTCAGGCCACCCATGCCGCTGCCAGGGTGTGGGAGGGAGGGACCCCATGCATGTGGACAGACAGAAAAGAGAGGGACCGCAGTCATATATAGCACCCAGCAAGCAAGTAAGGCTTCATGGAAATAATTTGGAAAAAGGTACACTAGGCAAGAAGCAATATGTTTAGAAGTTCATTTTCACTGTATAAAAAAAAAATATTAAAAAAAATTGAAAGAGTTAAAAGCTGGACAGTTAAATTCATGGGGTTTTTTGACATCTCTTCTAAAAGAAATTCTGTAAAAGGCTACTTTTAAAAGCAGATATTTAAGGGTAAAATTTATCCCCAGTGAAGAATTTTTCAACACAACAACACTTTTTTTTCTAAAGAGTTTACACTGAATAAGACATCTACAGCCCAAACGGGCCAGGAGTGAAATGTTACATCTGTTTCTCTGGACAGCTGTCCCCCACTTAGAAACCTTTTTCCATAGAAACATGGCTCAGTTTGGGATCCATTATTCAAGATGCTCCCTGCACATGGTGACACACTGTGGAGTAGGCAAAGATATCCATCTTTAATAACATTTATCTCCCTGAATGTCCTTTCATTTTGACCTTTTCTTCCTGCAGCTTGGCCAATTTTCACTCCTTTTCCCTTTCAGGTCTACCAGGCAGGAAAAAGGAAAGAACTGTATTGAAGAGGTGGATACAGCATTTTTTTTTTTAAATTGAAGCTTTTGATGTCATTATACAAAAGTTACATAATCAGGATGTCCCACCAACATGCTGTTATGAAAAGATGGCTTTCCAGAAGCATTCTTTCTTCAAAATCAGCCAGGAAGGACATTAATTTATTATTGCTTTACTTAGTTTAGGTTAAAGGTCATGAAAGAAAGCAGTAAGAGGAAGGAAGATCGCAAACAAAACTGAAGCGTACCATATGCCTTTTTAAATTAACCACCACAAGGTGCCAGCTGAGCAACTTTTTAAAGTACTGTATTGTACTTCTGTTTGTAGGACACACGAAGTACATTTCAGCTGTAAGTGAATTTCATTGCTTTTATTCTATCTCATTAATATTCTTTTATTGCAGGTTTCTTTGTGCACATAAATGACCTTGAAGGGAGTATGCAATTTCAAACATACCTAAATTTGCTGATAATACTAAATTGGGCTGGACCAGTAAATAGAGGAGAGAGCCAACCATTTGAAAATTATCAGATTGGATAAGGCTTGGTGGCTGATAGAGTAGCTTATTAGATTAGCATGGAGAAGTGTAAGATAATGAAACAGGCCACTAGAAACAATCAGAGTTTCTTTGAGCTAAAATAATACAAGTTTCAGAATTTGGAACAATCAGACAATTTTAAGAGAGATTGATGGTAATTAAGACTGTACTTTTGCAATTATATGTACTTAAACTCTCCTCAGTTCTCCTGAAAACAAATGAGGAACATGGGTCAAAATCATCTTTCACAAATGAGACTGAAGATGATGTATGAACAGAAAACATCAGGTTTAAGAGCTTAGTTATCCATTTTGTTTTCTTTTACCGATGAAGCAATTTCCAGATTCATTTGAAACTGTGCAATCACTTCCAGCAGTACCAAGAGATTGGTTTGCTCTCAAACTGGCATAAAGGGCTTGATCCTTCAAGGATGATTAAATAGCTTGATCTAGCAAAAGGAAGGAATAATTTCATCATAATTTCTGAGCTATTCCTGATTCTGCAAGCTGTAAGTTTGGCAGTGAGGGAAAAGAAATCCACCTCACCCAGAAGCTGTTATTATTTATATTTTAACTCCTAGGAGTCCTACACATGAACCAGGTCTCACTTTGCCATTCACAAGATAAGCACCTGTGTAACTACAAATGACCTATTAAAGAATATTTGATTTATATGTGTACCTTTCAATGACAAAGTAGGCCTGAGGATAACTCATTTGTTTAACAAATGAAGAAATGCTGCTGCCGTGCAGCCAGTGTTCTGTGTCCCAGGGTAAAGTTGCACAAGATAGCTGAAATGACTTAAGAGGAGAGCCTGCTTCCTCTGCCTCCTCCTGCCTTTGCATCCCATCTCCATTCTCCTAGCCACAGGCTTTCCCTCCCTGCCTTGCTTGGGCTCTGGCCCCTCTCCCAGACTGCTTCAACTCTCCAGCCTGGCAGGAAAGTATTGGGTTCATTGTTAGGTTTGTTTTCTCTCCCTCTAGGTAACCGGGTTGGCAACGCACAAGGCTGGTGAGTGCTAAAGCTGGCAGAAGGCAGGTGTGGAAGAGGAAGCCTGCAGCCAGCAGTGGGGTGTGGGAGATGATGCTACCTGTGGAATCGAATCGTGTTCCATTGCCCTGGGCCACAGAGGATAACTGTGCTCCCAGACCTGTGTCCAGCTTCCCTGTGAAAGAGTCTGTGTGCACCAAAAGAAATGGGTGTTGCACAGTGTCAGAGAATACACGGCAATGCTGAACTTCCTGTTAAAAAAATAAACCTGTTCTAGCACCAGGGAGTCAAGCATTAGTAGGCTGGGCTGTTTACAAGTCATATTTAAATTGTCAAGGAAAAGAAAAGAGTTGACCCCTTTCTTTCCATCTGTGAAAGAAACACTCAGTCAGTCCTTTGTATCTCCTAGCTACTCATCCAAGAAAATATTTTAATATTGTCTAACTTGGATGTTTTTATAAGAAAAGTTCTATGTCAATCAGTACTTCTTGATTTAATTGGAAGAGTGGCAGGAATTTAAACAAATAGAAATACAAGCTTAGTTTCATTAAAATAATGCCTTCAAGTCTTTCTGCTTTTAGTTTATAACAAGGCCAGAACTTAAAAAAATTAGACGTGATTAATTCTTTTAAATAATGTGAATTCAACCCTGCTGTATTTCAGTTCAATCAAGAAAATAAAATAAGTCTTTTTACTTGCTTCTGGTGTCAATGAAAGACATTCTAGAATGTTTTGGTTTATTTACAGGCAGTGAAATGTGTTAAAAATAGTCAAGGAAGAAAATAAATGATTCTTTGGAGAAATACAGGAGCAAAACCAAATTAATATTTTCTAAAAGAAAAAAAAAATTCCAAGGGTTTTTCTTTCTTATCTTTGTGTTTTCTTTGTGTATCTTTGTGTTTGTGTGGTGAGGCTGCTCCATCCTTCATGGCATTCCATGGGAATTTCTGTTTGAAATCTGCCAAGATCAAAAAGAGATAACTTCCAGCTATTGCTCCCTCCCTGCTGTAAAAAATAATGAGCAGTATTGACAACATAAGTCTAAAAAAGGTTTAAAAATATATTATATAAAGCCCAAGCAAGTCCCATTTCCTAACTGATACTACACCTGAAGCACATTCAAATTCTCAGAGGTTTAATTCATGTATTTGGGTGCTTCAAAAGTTAGTGATAAAGATAGGTAAGAATGTATCTGCCACATTTTATCTCTCAGGTTTCTGATGCTGGACAGCAAACTGGAGGCAAGCGGCTTTTGGTGAATGTGTATAGTGCTAGTTCATTCTTTGACCTAATCCTGAAAATAACTGACCCAGCACACCTGGTCTAAGGGAATTGGCTGTAACTCCATAGGACAGGAGCACACAAAGCTTTTAGCTCTGCTGCTTCATGCAGAAAATTCAAGAAAATTGCTTTTCATCCTCAGAACAGAGTAATATTTATAGCCCAACCAGCCTGCCTGAAACTGAGGGAGTTCTGCACCCAAGGAAATGCCTGATGCCCTGGGATGGGGGTGTTTCCAGCTGCCCCTGCAGCCTGCCCTGCTCCCTGCCTGCCCTGGGGGGAGCATCCCCCAGACCTGGGGAGCAGCCTGTTACTATCCTATCCATGTGGCTGGTGGAGATAGAAGAATTTGCAGTAGTGACAGACTTAAAGGGAAAGAAGCAATTAGGGAGAGGCAAAAGCATGAATTCTTCCAGGGCTTTTCAACTGCCACATTCAGGATACATTTCAGTTTGATTAACTTGACCATGAACATTGATATTTATTAGATGAGCATAGGAGACCAGAACACAGATTTGTTGTGGCAGGTGTTTAGAGTCACATAAATCCAGATGAAGGCTTCTTTTATAACTTACAATTTTGCCTGAATGCACAACTTAACTAAACCATCCAGACTTGTTAAATGGTGACCTATCACAGGTGTTGGATATCTGAGAGTGGGCCTGATTAATTGTCTATGAAAATAAGACAAATAGGCAAATGTGTATAGAGTGGATCTGCAAGTGGGTTCAGTGCAGAATGCATTAAGACATAACTATTGGACCTTAATACATTGGCAGCTTTATATTTTCAAGGAAATGGGGAGAACAATGTTGAGAAAGTACCTTTACAGATTCATTAGAAATACTAAAAAAGGGGGCAGATCAGAGATCAGTTTTGAAATTCAAAGCACTTTTAAAATAAAAAAATACATACTTTTCCAAGGGATAGTGTAAGGTTTAGTATAAAATTGGAAGAATTCAGATAGAATGATTATGCCACTTTCCCACAAAATAATGATAAAATAACAGTAAACAAAAGCAATTAGCAGATATCCTTCTTAAATTTGAAAACAATAACTTACTTAGCTGGTGAAATAGGAAGTATAATTCCAGTGGATGTTCATTTTGAGGTGACTGATTTTACTCATTCACATTTTTATACTTCCTTAAAAATTATTTTACCAAAAATTTAAATAAATATTTGAAATTATTATTTTATTTCATAAACAAATGTTCAAACAGAATGTATGCTAATTTAAACCAGAAAATAAAGGAAAATAGCACAAAAATAATATAAATGTCAAATTACAAATGATAAACCTTCAACAGGGAAGAATGAACATGAAATATTTGTAGCATGATTAGGCCCATCAGCTGCTACAGGCTAAGCTTGTACTTGTTACACTCACAACACTTGATGGCAAAGGCCCAGTTGTATCACATCCCTCAGAAACATGCAGCAGCACTGACCCTAATAAGGTCAGTGTAAGAATGGGATGTCCAAGAAGATCTGAGTATTTCCCAGCACAGGAATTATTCTGGACCATGCTTTTTGATTGACATGTGCTTCTTGCGTGTAGGCTGCTGTCGAGACTGTAAGAAGTCAGACAGAGAGGTGTGGGTGAAGGGATTAGAGAAAGGATGACTGGAGCCGTGAGAGGCTCCCTGTGCTCGTTTGCTGAGCCTCATTTGTATGGTCAGTGACTCAGGCATCTACCTGGTGCTGCTAGAGGATGGCTGCAAAGCAGAATATGGTTTTCAAAAAAACCGGGTGTCCTAGCTTGTTAGCTGCATTTTGCATCATTCAGCCTGCCTGAAGCTATTACACAGCAACAGTTGTTGCTCAGCATCACGCATATTTGCAGAGGGTAGGCAGCACCTGCCATGCTGCTGCCCATCTGGATCCAGGAGTGAGTGATAAGGTGGGGTGCACTAACCCAGCTGTGGCTGGTTCCTCCAATGTTTGTTGGCTGCTCCTCTTGTTGCTTTACCTGTGAGACTGCAAAAAATACACCAACACACCTTACCCAAGTTGTAGGGTGCCAGGGTGACTACCATGAACATGTTCTACTAGAAGACTAGGATACAAGGAAAGCCTGAATTGCAGTTACTGGAAGAAGTCCTTCCTGGGATGTGTGTCTGCTTCTCATGCAACCAGCTTCTGCCCTAGCTGAGGAGCTACATGGTGACCACATTGCTCTACAAGACTTTTCAGGCATGGACCCTCCCTTGCTGGCACGCTGGGCAGTCACAGGCCTCACCAGGCATGGGTAGGACTGTCTGGAAGATGAGGCAGATGTTGGGGATGTGGGAAGCAGCTTTGGGGTGAGGAAAGGAAGGCTGAGAAAGCTGCTGGGTTTGTATGTAGTAGCCTTGAGCCTAGGCTAAGAAAAGATGTCTTGAACAGTGAAAAGGGGTCACAGTGAGAGAAAACTACCACACTGGATACATCTCCATGTGCTGTATAAATCAGATCAATTGTTTTATTTATTTATTTTTTTTAACCACTCAGCTCTGTGTTGCTTTCAGAAATGCATGCAAGAGAAGGATCTTGTGATATGGATAGAGTACCCAGTGTCACTTTCCAAGAGTGCTACCATGTGCTCTGTTAAAAGGAGACAGAGCAGAGGAGGACTGGATTGTTTAGTATGTGTGCACACATACAGCCATATACAAATGCTTGCCAAGGTCATTCTTGTTTGGTAGACAAGTATGCCTGGCTGTGTTTACTTTAACTGCACCAGGTGAGATATGGTGACAGGACCCTGCAGTGTGGTCTAGCTGGCAGCTTAGGAGGTGTATCTCAGCAGCCAGTGCTTCTGTCTGCTGTAGTTGCTGTGGGAGCCAATGAGCAGAAGAGGTCTCAGACTCTCACTTCTGAAGACCCAGTTCTCATTGATCAGAGGAGCCCCTGGACTGGAATTCACCACTGGGTCTGATGGTACTAGCAATGCTGGCAGCAACAGTTCCTCCATCCATTGCTGATGTGATCTCACTGGAAGGTGGTACATTGGAGAAGAAGATACTCCTAAAGTGCAATCCTTTGTTTTCCAGGCCTTGCTCGTGACAGGGGAGACTCTGCAGTACTTCCCTCTGAAGGTTCAGTTCAGCACAGCTCAGTGCAGATACTTATGCTGAGCTGCGATGGGTGTACAGACCTGATCCCAGACCTTGACACAGGCCATCCTGAGTTTCTTTAGTATGTCTACACAGGCTCTGAAACTCCAACACTTCCACTCATCTGAAAACTGCCCAGTAAGCAGAGGGAATCAGACAGAGCTGAATAGCCTTGACCCTGGCCTAGCTTCTCAGGAATACAAAGGACCTGTCTTCCCATGTCCTTCCATGGTCTACAGCTCTTGACATACCTGTCTTTGTGAAAGTGACTGCCTTGTGGTGGACTATAAATACCAAGCTGCTAAAGCACAGCCTGCATGGTGTGAAATCATAGAATGAATATGGGGGACAGAAGACAGTGTAGATAAAAAAATGCCAAAATGGTACAATCTCATCTGGAATACTGAAAGGAAACATTCCCTGGAAGTTGCTGAATTATGCCAGTGAATTATTTTGAAAGCATATTACTAGAAATAGGCTAAATCTGTGCCAGAAAAAAAAAAAAAAGGAGTTTATTACCATAGACTATGGCATCCAGCTTCTGGGAAATATTCCTAAAAATACTGGGCATGTCAGGGGAAAAGGCAAGATAAACTCAATTTGATACTGAATTGTATCAAAGGATATGAGACAGCTCTGTGAATAAACTGAAGGCTAGTAACACAAGAGCCTCAGACTAAGATGTTATTTCACCATACTTTAGATTGCTGTTACATTTATGAAAATACGGAGTGGATTAACTAAGACTGTATTAAACTAATCTGAAATTCACAATTTTAGAATAAGATATGCACATAAATGGGGAAAAAGTAAGCACAAAGTGTAAGTAAAACAAAGGCTAAATGTGAGCACAGGGTTCTGTATGAAGAGGCACCCAGCCTCCAGGGATAAGGAAGAAATAGGCATTCTGCCTCTCCAAGGAGCCTTTTCTCCTGCAGTCCCCTTTATCCTCAACTGAATAAGAAGCCTCGTACTTGAGAGAGTTGGATCATAAGCCTAATAAATTTTTAATAACTTCTAGGATATACTGACATTTTGATAAGTTTAGGGTTTAAGAAAAGTTTAACTGTATTTTGTTGTCTTCTCCACATTTCATAGTATTGTAACATTTATGACAACTTTAGGTTCAACAACTATTGCTTTTGCTGTACCCTGCAGTAACTAGGTTAAGGCACTGGTAGGGAAAAGAAAGTGTTAAGCAACACTGTTCATGCACTCCTATTTGGGTCTATCCTAATTTTATGTATCTTATTGTTTAGTAAGTGCTGTTCCATCATTCTTCCACTAGGTTTAAACAGTAATTCTCTTTCCTATTAGGAAAGAATATGCTTAACCAGAACTGAAACTTATTATATACATGATAGATGTCTGGCCTGGCCTACGTAACTCATAGCTTGTTTAGTGCTAAAGTAGGGCACAGCTAAAGAGAGAAGAGAATTAGGTAAGAAATGGAATAAGGGTCTGAAAAAATTTCCTCTGAAAAATTCCCATGCTCTTGTTTGGATTTTGAATCAGACCCTGGAAAAAAAACCACATGGTGATAAAGATATGTTTGACAGAACGGACTTCTAAGAGGGAAAAAAAAATTCAGAACATTTTAGTTTGTCCTTTGTTATGCTAACTTCTGCAGATGATCTGCATGAGCAAGTTGCTGATAACATCCTCCTAGGACTGCTGTGCAAAAGGACCCTAGGAATGGTCTGAGTGACTCAAGCTGGCCAAATTACTACATCCAGCATTGCCAGTAATGATATATAGAAGAGGCTTGTATATAATGTAAAATTAAAGAAATTTATACCTTTAGTATCCAGTCTGATATTCTTGATTATTTCTAAATCATGAGTGTTTAGATTTAATACGTCATGTCACACATTTCCAAAAATGAAATATTCTATAAATACATGAGGTATTAGACAAAATGATGGTAATACCATTCATAAAAACAAGAAAATATTTGTAGTCCTCTGTTTAAATTTATATCATAGGCATTTTTTTTATGTTACCCGTAATAAATTCAGTGCAAAGAAAATATATTCAGCATAAGCAATACTAGAAGTATTGTTAGCAAGTATATATTTTAGAGAAAACCATAGCTAAAGCCTTTCTTGTTTTCATTTCATTATTCAATGGACGAGATCAAAACAAGAGGCAAGTAGCAGTTTTCTATGTTCAGTGGATCAGCTACTCAAACACCTGTATTATTTAGTTCAGACCTATGAAATCTGATGGAAGGTTACACCTCTCTTTCATGTCTCAATCTGTGGAAGTCCAGCTTATTTAGAAAGTGCTGAATGAGCCTTGCTTTATTGTCTACTCTCTTGGTAAAGGTTACTTGATAACTGAACAAAAAAGAGAACAGATGGGCAAGATAAAGGCAATTCATTAAGCACGAGCTAGAAAACATACAAAAGTAACACAGGTCAATGCAGCATGCTAAGATATTATTTATCATGTTATAAAGTTAGTGCATCTGGATAACATCCAAAAGTCTGGATTGCAAGACAGTGCCATTTCTGCCGACCTTTTGAAGCACAGCTTAGTTTTCAGAATTCAGAGGTACAAAAGTTTAATATCAATAGTAAATTATTCTGCTGCAGTGAAGGTACAGGCATACTGAATTGTGGTTAGCTTCTGAACGCAGATGTGATATAGTCCTCTGTTTCTACGGCCTCTCCAAACCTTAAATACTGGTACATTCTTTCTTACTATATCAATTTCCTCAAATCACACTTTTGCTGATTCAAAACACCAACCTTTTAAAAAGATAGCTATGCTAATGCATACCTCCTTAGAAGCTTCCTTAGGCATTGAGTAAATAGATAAAGAAGTTTGCTTTTAACAGAAGGATTTTTATCAAGATAAACTTACCACCTGTTTAGTGTCATCAGATAGTATGATTTAACTGTCATGCTCCCAGAATGAATGTTGTGAAACAAATGAAAAAAAATGAAGGAAATTTATAAATATCCTAACAATCTCATATTTTCCCTTCTGTCAACTGATTTCTCATGCTAGTGAAAAGTGGAAAGAATACTGAAGAATCATATTCTTTTTCCCAGAGAGGTTCATTTTCCAGTGGTGCTTTGATCATACACTTCAGTCCAAGAAATGCTTGTCTATTGTCTAGGAGGTTTTACCAGCAGACACAGTGAAGCAAGTATAGTTCTTCTGACAGGGTGTAATCAGAGCTGGCTGCCTTTCCCAGATTCATCAAGCCCTGGTAGAAAAAGACTATGGCAAAACATGCCTGGCTTTGGGCAAGGGCCTCCTTCTGTCTCATCAGAGAGCATGTGATGCAGTATCCTGTGGGTTGTCTTTTCTCTGTATTTTAGACTTACAGACTTAGACTATACATTATAGCACAGATCCACAAAACCTGCCAATGTACTTGGGCAAAATTCCAAGAAATCTGTCTTGTTTCCATTTTTTTAGTGCCATTTGTCTTTCTTAACTTGTCTTGCTGCTAGTAACATGAATGCTCTATTGATCAGTGGAACGATCTCATATATATTGAGACTGTGAGAGGTACTTTTCTGTTTGCAGAATGACAGCATCAGGAAAGACAATTGGCATTTTCAGAGTAAAATTTAACTATCACCTGAATCAGCGCAGGTTGTGGCATGTATATTTGGAAGACAGAAGGAAGGCTAAAAATGCCCTATGCCTAGGACAGTCATTACAGAAAATATCCCTCATGCTATTGTGGCATGATTGCATTTCATAACATTTGTGAGGCCCAGAGGACATTCTAGCTCCAAGGCTGATGGTAAGATGTTCAATTTGCCTGCTGACTTCAAGGAATCCCAGATATGCCAATATTTTGCTATGTGGCCAAGTTATGATTTAAAAGGATGGTTTGACAGAACATGAAATCATACAATGTGAAAAGGAGTAACTGCTTTGGAAAAATTTAATATTTGTGTGTTTGTCAGGACAAAGAAAATACATTCATTGTTTTTCTTGAATTAGAATTGTTTAGAAAATGTTACTTAAAAAAAGGAAGTATTAACATGCAGGATTATCAGTGAATGCAGTAGATGTTAAAAGATCATAACCAAGGCATGGGCTGTCACAGCAATTGCTCTGACTAGGCTAATACAAGGACTGGAAGGAAGGACTCTAATCACAAAAGACCAAGGTCAAGAAGTAAAAGCCAGACCAAGGGCAAGGCAGGAGCATGCCCAGCACCCATTTTAGCTGCCAGTAATCCTACCAGTTTAATTTTGGCAAGGCAGGTTCTGAAATAACTTGCAGGGCAGACATGAAAAAAGCTGAAGGCAGATCTGTGCAGCAGTCACAGCTGGTCAGCTGGGAGCCCAAACAGGGCCCCATCAAAGGGGCTGCTGCATTTATGGTCATGGTGCAAAGTAGCACACTGAACAACACAGAAGCAGTGGAACTAGCATGGATATCTATCAGTCATTTAGGTTTGATGGCAAGCCTTCATTTCTTACACAGTTTGGTCCAATTATCAAGATGTAGGAGACTGGCTTCTGCCAGAATGCTGTCTGCCATTTAATAGTCCACGCCGAGCATAATTGTGACTGACAGTAAGTTTATTCATAGCAGTTCCTATTATTTTCTGCCAGAGTGAGATTATAGGTATACATCTAGGAAGACTGAAAACCCGATGAAGGGTTTTACATTACCTGGACAGAATGATTTTTTTCTGTATTGTCAAGTGGCTGCTGTGCTGTAAGCCTGCTGATACTTTGATCAATAGTGCACTCTTGACACTTAAGTCTTCTGTGCTGAAAGAAGCAAGATCTCTTTGAGTACTAAAGATCAGTCTTTCCTTCTTAGTTTTACAGTATAACATAACTACTTAGCAAACATCTCTGCAAGATATGCCTCACATTTGACTGCTACCAAGCACCATGTTATAATGAAAATAAATGGCCAAGTTCAAACAAGGAAGTACATACAGCTATCATTTTGAGAAGAAGGTGGAGAAATTATTTTGAGAAAATAAGCTGTCTATATTCATGAAGCAGTGACTTCTGCATCATATCTGCTCAAATTCCTTTTTTACTGTATCCAGAGACATTTCCAAGCATTTAACTCTTGCTCTCAACATCATTTGCATTTACAGCTTTAACATTATCTCCCACAGGCACCATTCTAAGGACATCTCTTATTTCAGATCAGATCACTGTCCGTTATTACTAACAGGAAGGTACCAGGGTTCCAATTTAACATGTCAGTGATGAATACCTAAAAAAACATATCTCAACAGGAATATTCAGTCTTATATTTTTGCTCCTTAATCTTGGTAAATCTGGAGCACTTCATTTCTCTTTAGTTGGCATAGACCCTGTCCTGCTGTACCTCTGGGCTTCCCTGCCTCCCATTCCAACAAAAAATCCACCCTATTGCTAATATAATATGTGTCTATTGATGTTTTCGGGAAATAGAAGATTTTTCCTAAAGCACACAACAGCATAAAATTGAGGTGGAGCAGGCATCATTCCCATAAATCTCTGCTGGGATTTGACAGTCAGGCTTTCAACCACGCTTTGCCCCATGAAGCAGAATTAAAACATTAGACCAGTGAAGTTTCTTCTGCAGGAATAGCTGTATTGTCAACTTGCTAGGTGAGAACTGTTTAAACTGTGATATCTTTCTTTTTCTGCTTAGGCATTGCATAAATGCAAATATACTAACAAAGCTCTTATTTTGTTTCAGGAACAGGTTTATATTCACTGGTAAACACATGAGAATTATTTAGAGAACTATGCCTACAGGCAGATTGTGCTAAAAGAAGCCAATTGTCATTAATAAATCTTTGTAGTAATGACCAGGCCAATGGTAACATTAGGAAATATCATTTGGATTCCATAATCTTTAATTCTGCTGAGACTTTGAGCAAGTATGCCAACTGTGATGGGTAAATAGTTTGGTTTGTTTTGTTTGGTGTGGTTTTAACCATAGATAAGCTGGAAGATTACACATTTAAAATAATCTACCACAGAAATGTAACATAACTGTGATATTCAGTCTTACTGAGCAAAGATGGGCCCAGACTAACTGATGCAGAAAAAAACCCTACAGTAATAATAAAATAATGACTTTTAAAAACTACTGATAATCTTCTTATCTAGTCAGACTTTTTCAACTTGTTGATATTCCCTAAATTATCTCACTTCTGCTACACTTGCCATTATCAATGTTAAAAAAAAGTAATTGTAAAGCTATTCTAAACTGTATTTGAATGCATAGCTTTCTAATTGCCACAGTTATTGCAGTATAGATTCTTTCACTGACTGTATCTTATGTTTGCTAACACTTACAAATGCATATTTAAATATTTCTAGATGCATGTCAAATTCTTTTTGTAACTGAAGAATAATTTTATTTTACAAGATTAAAATATTAGTCTATTCCTGAATTGTTGTTAAATGAAAAAGAAACGTTTATGTTAGAAAACAGTACAAGAGTAACATGACCTCAGCTTTATTTGTCTAGATTTTGAATCACATCAAAGCCTTCCATTATAAAAAGAAAACAAGATGAGAAGATGATAGAATCTACTGACTTGTATTTATTTACAAAAAAATGCACAGTCTTTTGTCAGAACTTAGGAGTAATCAAACAATTGAAAATTGCTTTGGTCACAGCTCTATTCCATCTGTAGTAAACATGGCTCAGGGGTTTTCTCTCCTAATTTTTTTCTTCCTTTCAAGGAAGACTAGTATTTTGGTGGCTGTTTGTTTATTTATTTCGGTACTAAAAGGAACCTAAGTGAGGTAGCATGAGGCTCTGCATAGACTTGTAGATGCTACTTAAGGATGTGTTTTGACCGGTTATTATTATTCAGCTTTTTTTAGTAGAGTTTAATAGCATATTTCATTCAACAAATTAAAGGTGACTGCTCCATGCACCCAATTCTGTTAAGGTTTTATCTAGTCCCTGACAACAGGTAGCAGCAATACAATTTCAGAATTTTACTCTTTTATTGACAGATCACTCTGAAGACAGTGACAAAAGAAAAGTTTTCCTAAGATTTGTCAGATTTCTCTCTTTTTATTGCAAGCTGGATGGTTTCAGAACAAATATTGTACATAACTTTTCAGACCCAGCCTAGGGTCAAGGTTAGGAAGTACCCGTTCAACTGCTAGGTGAAAAGAAAAATAATCTGTTTCTGCTACCAGAATTTTGTGGGTCTCAAATGTCTTTTGATTAATCAGTTCCAGAACTCAAGCTCTGTTAAGACATATTGTCTACTTTCACACAGTATCACTAAGTTCTATACTTTTTAGATAGTTAGGGAAATGATTTCTAAACTGTATAAATGCAAAAATCCTGTGTGATGAGAACAATTCTGATGTCCAATATGATACTCGGCTTCCTTCAACTTATTCTCGATGCTTTCCAATATATTCTATTTCTTTCAAAGAAATAATGCAACTCCAGAAATACAATGCTATGTTCATCCTCTATGAGAGTTTGAATTAAAAGTTCACATTGTTTTCTTCTTTGGCCCTGGAAAAGTTGGATACATTAGAATAACAGAATTATTGATGGCTTTTCATTAGTCACTAGTAACCAAAAAGGTTACCAGAAAGTCCAGGACCCAGTAATGAATTTCAATCTTGCATGCTTGACTCTTACACACAATCCAGACATGCCCAAAATTCATCTCTGGGTTAAAACTGTAAGTAAATTTATCTTTATTTGCCAGTTAAACTGCTTTACAATTAAAAGCGTTGTTTAACATTCAGCTTAAACCAATATAAACCTATGTTCTCTTGTTTATGCCAGCACAAATATTTCTGCAGTCAAAGGGACATTCAGATTCAGGAGCCCAGATGGCTAAAACCAAATTATTTTTTGTTTCCTTAGGTATCAGCTTCATTGGTTGTCTGATTGCACTGACCATGCACCATCATGATCTCTAATGCTGCAGCACAAGACAGGTGATGTGAATTCAGGAATGGGGCAAACGGTAAGATTGACTCTGTTAGCATTAGTGACAACTTAGGTAAACTTAAACTGTACCACTAAAGGCCTGACATCCCACCCCACCCTGTGTGAGCTGTGATTCAGTAAACTTTAATTATCACTCTTTTTAAATTATGTAAACAGGGAAAGGCTAGCTCTTAAATACCAGTTAATATATTGGTTAGCATTAGCCCTGGTAATAATAAAATACAACAGAAGAAAGCAGAATATCTTAAAAAACAGGGAAAGAGAATAGTTCTGTCAAGGAACATATTATCTAGCCAAAGATTTGCTACCTCAGCTTCACTGTGAAATCAAATCTGGAATAAAGCTATACTTCCTCGTCTAAGAAACTTTTTTGAGGCAGTATCTCTAACAACTCTTTCATGATGACAATATAAAGAGAGGTTCTTCCTGCTAGGCGATAAGAACTTCAAACCCACTAATTCATTATCATTCCAGATTCACCACTCTCCTTCGTCCTAAATTTAAAAAAGATTCAGTAAACGCCACAATTCCCCCCCGGAAGACTAGTGCTATATTATCAAGTAAATGATAGCAGCAGATCATTTATGGTTTCTAAAACCAGAAAATACTGTCATTTGATTTTCTAACTACAGAGCAGTTTTCAAATGTTTACCTTCTAGTGTTTATATAACTGAAACAACAGTTTAAATCTACTTTAAATCCTAATAAAGATCTTGATTTAAAACTAAAGTTAAATTCCAAGACTACCTCTAACTCTATGTACTGCAAAATACTCACATTAATAAGTGGATAGTCTGCTGTGTAATTTATACCTAATAAAATATGCTAAGAAGAGAAAAAATACTTTAATGATTTATATTGTCATTATGATTTAGAAAATTACAGTATCATATAATTTCATCAAGTTACATGTCCACTTTGGCATCAGAGAATTTCATCAATGGCAAAGAGATGGGAGTTTTTAGTTTGTAAGGCATCTGTAAGTTGCACATCAAGTACAAAGCCAATAGCCACAGTTTGTATTACATACAATTTTGGTATAACTGGAAGCACAAAAATACTCCAAGGAATTCCATAATTCAGCCTCAGTGGTTTTGCTGTACAGTTTAAATGTGTAAGTGTGAATATTCTCTTAATGGTTATCTGCAATTCTATCACAAACCATCAATCCCTTCCAAAGTATTCTCATTCAAGTTTGTAAGTGTTGTAAAACTTGTTGAAGGTACATTCTCTTGCTATTGGCATATAGTTAAATTATTTCTTATCCAGTTGACACACATCAAAATAAAGCTTCATCTGAAGGGCAGCAAGTATTTTTTAGCTTTCCCAAAAGCACAGCAGGCATGAACCACTAGAACCACTATGCCAACTGGAATTTTCTAGCACCTGTTTGATCTGAAGTCTCATTTGCCAGTATACACTAAACAGCATCTCCAAGACCATTACCATACAAGACAGACTCTTGTATGAGCATACTGTCATTAAATCACTGAGGAAGCTTCTCATAAAAATGTCTTCATTTATTTTTCTTCATGGAAAAGTACTGAGCCTGTGTTTGATCATCTTAAATTTCTGTCATTAAGTGGTCCCACCTATTGTTGAGGTCCCTGTTTTTATAGAGATCTTGTACCTGATCTATATATGCATGCTCATATGCTCCTTTTCAGTTGTTATGCTACTGTAAAGGACAAGCTTTTGCATCTTCATTTTCTCTGTCCCTTAAGCAAGCTTTGAAATTTCCGCTATTGCCTTCTAGCAATAAAACGAACAAAGTTATGAAACACAAAATCAACACAAATTCCTCAAAACTGATTTCCTTTCTGAAAAGCAGATCTTGGTCCTAATAATTACAAAGGCAAGGATTCATACCTGCTGCACGTTATTTTGATGAAGTGACATTTGTTAACATGAATGGTTTTCTTCTATGATGATAAGCATGAGCAGGCAAATTAAATCCAGCTCTTACAAATGCAAGAATAAAATGATACAGTGTGAATTTCTGGGCGCAGGTCAGACACCTGTATTACTTGTCATCACCACAGAGAGTGCCAATTGAGTCTTGTATCTTGCTGACATTGGCAATGTAGTCATGGAGCAGACACGGTCATGTTGACAAGCATGTGATTGCTTGTGATGCAGTTAGCATGCCGTGAAGAAAAAGCTATAGAAGTCAATCCTCTCCCCATTGCCTCCAGCAGAGAGGAGACTGGGAGATAATTTTCTTCCCATCATTCACACTTTTTCCTCACAGCAGAAAGAAAGAGATGAAAGAGCTAAGGAGCTAATTAATCATTGACTGAAGGAAATGCAACTTCACCAACAGAAAAGCCAAGATACAATGTCAGGATGTTATCATAACTACTTAGCAATTCCGGTTTAATGCCATTTGATAATGAACTGTGTGAGGACTGCTGGAGTTGAGGATAGTTGCAGTAGTTGATAGTGTACATTTCTATTAGGGCTTGTTTCCAATCTTCTATGCTGTGGGGGCGAGGGGGGGGGCACTACACTTATTATTAAATCTTAACATGACAGAGAAAAATATTTTCTCAAAAATCCCAACACTGTTCCTTATTTAATGAGGAAAAAGAAAATTCTATGATAAGAAGGCTCATGTGTTCTCTCTCTTCTATAACTTTTACAAGTACTAGCAAACACCAATCAAATGTTACAGAAAAACAATGATAACAGTGATATTATGGTCTTACAGAATTAATAAAAATGGGCAATCAGGTAGAAGACAGACATCTGATTAACGCCTTTCTGATGGAGAAGTTTCGCAGTTAGCTTAACTCCTACTTAAACATACAAGGTTTCCTATGGGAAAGATAGGCTAATAAATGCCACCACTGTGGAAAACAGTGCTAGTCCTTTATTAAATCACAGCAAATCAAAGAAGAAGGAGCAAAATGACAGGAAATGAAGTCTTATTTGTTCTGCTGCCAACAAAACAGCCTCTCTTTTTCTTCCTACCTTTCCCTTTTTGCTCTCAAACTAAAACTCTAAAATGCTGTGACTGTAGGACACCATGTTACAAAATTTTCCCGTCGTGTGTCTCCCACAGGAATTGTGGGGCCATCCTCACCAGAAGTGTATAAATAGTGCTAAAGTTGTTCTTTGGTTTTCTTTCTAATTTGTGACATTAATTAGTGGAATAATGCAACCAAAGATTGTGCCTCGCTGTTAAGTAGGTCATGTACTGCATGGGTCATACAAGCTTGTTATGACATGCTACAGCATGTAAAAAACTCCCTTTTTTGTTGTTGTTTTTGGTTTTGTTTTTTAAGTTAACACTTCAACATCCTACAGAGTCCTTGCACAGGGGTATTGCTGCCCAGTAGCCCTTAGTAGGCTGCCTATCTCCTTGCTGACAGAGTTGGATATGTGGCAAATTATTCTGAACACAAAAGCGGCCTACTGAGAGGAAGCTGTAAGGTACTTGACAAGATCATGGGCATTCTTTCTCTTTTCCAACAATAAAAAAATTGTCATCTTGCTAATGTTCACTTTTTCCTACACTATCGTTCCTTAAGTGTGTTCCACTGCTTTATACTGCACACACAAACGCACACACACGTTTACCGCAAAAGTTTCTGTTGAACCTTTTGTTTTTTTCTTTTGTTGAAAAAGTTTTCTGTTGAATCAGCTAAGCAACGTTATTAATGGCTGCCCCTATCTCCTTCAACCCCAAACAGCCCACAGCAGCAGCCAGGGACTGTGGAAAGCGCTCCCCTTCTGTAGGCGCTGCTGGGGCAGGTGGAGACATGCTGTCTGTCCAACCCTTTGGTTAGTGTCATGCTGTTAGCTTTGTTCAGTTAGAATTAATCTGTAGCACATTTGTGAGATATGTGTGTGGGCAGCATAAAACGTAGCTATTTTAGGGTTTTTAAGGGAAATTTAGGAAGGCAAAAAGGATTAGTCTGCTCTGAAGAAAGGTGACTAGTGACATCTGTATTCCTCTGATGTTTGTTACTTTTTTGGTCCATTTTTGTTTGTCTTCTTTTAGTAATATATGGGCTTTTTAGAGTTGGGCTGCCTACACAATTTTTTTGGTTGCTTTGTACAGAACCTCTCACATAAAGGACAATTTTTCACAGCCTTCTTGCCTATAATCAAGTGCATCAACCAAGAGAAAAAGGTATTTCTCAAAAGGGGAATTTGATTTGTAATATTCTTTTCACAAGGTACTTTTCAGCTGAATTGAAAACAGATCAAAGGAAAAAATAAGGACCAGAATATCATCTGAAAATACACCATACTTTGTTCCTGCAGTTTTGAAGCTTTATTTTCAACAGGCAGTAAGCAACAATAGACATATGCAAATTTTGTTCCATATTGTCAACATTATTCCAAGAAAAGTAAATTTGTAAATATATGCTATGATTTAATTAGTTTGCATACCAAACGTTAGAAGCATCTGACATATTTTTAGGGACGTTTGCATTTGAAGTTACAGTGAATTATCTCTTCAAATAAAGATCCAGAACTTCCATAGAAATGAACCGTTAATTTCTATCAAGGTGGGCCATGAAATAACACATTCCCATATACTTGCACAGACTCCAAGGCATCACTCTAAAATAGAGCACAATATTCACTACCGGATGTACTTCCAGACAATCCTGGTTACTTAGGCCATTACTGCATAATGTGAGAGAGAGTTGTGGATGTGCCTCGCTTCCTTCTTATAGCACATGTTTTAAAACTTGTGGATTCAAAACATGTATAAGAGCATTAGTGAGGTTTCACAATAATTAGCTTTTTTTGCTGCAGGTGAAAGTTCAAAAGGAATGAAGCATGTCTCAAATACATTTAATCATTACATGAATACAGATAACTGATATTTGACCCATTTTTTGTACTTTAGAGGCTAAGCCATATGGTCAAGATTGTATTTTAAACAAATACACCACAGCAAAACACAAGCTAAGTTTGGTTTACATTTATTTCTGTTACTACACTTACAATGATAAAACAGACTTTCTGAAGTACATACCACTAATTTTACACTTGTAACTGGCCTTTTTAACAAGTATAACATTTGCTGCTCTGATGAACATTTTTTATTACTGTTTGCTTTTTAATATTCATTAAATATTAGTTAATTAAAAATCTAAACCAATATTTCTATGTAACTTCCTACAACATATCTCTTCACATTGCTCTTTACTTCGATGTTGCTAATGCAGAACTTCATCTCCACCCATTAGTTGTTGCTCTATTCCCTTTAAACTATGTTTGCACTTAAAGATTTGCAGTTCCCAGAATGCATTACCAGTTGTGGATAATTCTGAGAATAATCAGAATAATACTATATACTTTAACTTTCATTAAATACTACCTTCCTGTTATGCTTTCTAGAGACAGTATTTAGAACATTTAGGATACTTGGAGATGCAGAAAATGGAGTATACCTGTTCCGGCGAGGTAATGCTAGTGTTACATAGTAGGTCTGATCAAAATTTTTCTTGAGAACTGAATGACACTGGAAGAGGCCCCCAAATAATGTTCAGATTTTCTTTCCTTAGCTCATCCTATGCTTTACTCTTAAAGCCAGTGCTGCATTGTTTACAGTAAAGGCTTCTGTCCCTGTGGTCCATCTTTGCTTTGTGTTGAATACTGAAAGAATCAGCTCTTATTTTGAGAATAATTTGCATGTATAGCATATACATTGCTCATTTTTTCTCGTGTTTTTATTCTATTTTTTAAAGACTGTCCATATAATTAAAGACATGACTGAGTATACAAATAAAAACCAGATATCCAATAGCATTCAGCAAAGAAAGAAGGCATTCTTTCACTTTGTAAAAATACATTGATACATTGTGTAATGACTAGATTAATCATGAATAAACGGACTCGTCCAACAACAATTTGTTAATTTTTTTCTTAGTTAAAATTTTGATTTGAGTGTTCATTTTCATAGAATGCTATATTATTATTCTGTAATAACTTCAGTAAGATTTTGTGTGGGTTTACACACATTCAGCCAGACTTACAAACATGTGGCTTTTCACGGCTTACTTTCAGATCTTTGAAGGTAACTTTTTTATTTTTGTCATGCCATTCTCATTAAATTAACATTTATTGTGAAGCTATCTGCCTTCTAGAACCCAGTTGTTTTGACTCAGCCCATCTAGGATTAAGACAGTTCAAGGTTCTCCAGTAGAAATGGGCTTTGTTACAGTTGGTGGGCAAACTGGCCATCTATTAGGAAAAATGAATTCAGTGTTCAAGGCAAACATCCTTTATACAGGTTAAGACATATGGTTCATGAAAAAGCTTGGAAAAGGGTGTCAAGCAGCTCTTGGTGAGAAGGATCATATAATTTGACATGTAAGAATGGGGCAGCACTGTTGTTTGTAGACAAAAAAAAAGTCTTCCATGGGTTTGCAAAAGAGTCATGAATCTTAATGGACATGCATTTAGCATTGTTTTATTCTATGTTTTTGCAGTTTAATGCAACCTAAAGTAATAGATTAATATAATGATTGAGTTACTTAGCCTATCAGGATAACAGAACAGGAGTAACTGATTGTCAGCCTTTACATTAACTTTCTGCATAGAAACAGTTTCAACATTCTGATTTTAACAAAGAAGTACCACACCATTTTTTCCTCTCTAAATAATATATAGTTAAATAAAGACAGAAACTGTAAACTTGGATTTAAAACCATGCACTCTAAAAGCAGCTGGAGGCAAGTTCTGTATATAAGGGAATAAAAAAACTGAGAGATGTACAAGTACCTTATAAAAATCAGATTTCTGCAGTGATTCACTTCAGAAAATACAAGAGGCTTTGTCAATTGACTGATGCTCCACTCCATTATACAGTGTTTCAAGATCCATATTAGGCCAAAGCAGCCTAATTCTAAAGCCATCAGTGTTTAAATCTCTTTCTCTCTCTCTTTATATATGCACTAATGATTTACTTAAATTTTACATGATTCTGGTCTTTGATTCAATCAAGTGATCAAACACAGTATTTAAAAGTTATATACCAAAACCAAGCAAAGAAATTCAATGGAGGTGGAAGCAGTGTCTTATTTTCCTTCACTAGTTACTAATATTTTAGAGAAGCATGACCTGACTGCTTGGAAAATTGATTGATTTTTGCAGTCTGGAGCCTTACACCTTCAATAAATGCAAAGACTGGCAAGTACTGCTACATGATACTAATAGTAGGCAGTGAGGCACTGCTAAATGATTTCCTGGTTGATTTTTCATTTGTATTTAAATAAAAGTGATTGATCTGACACTGAGGAAACATCAAATAAAAATAGCTTGGCCGGAATGTGAGGCCTTGTTGGTTTAAAAAGGGGAAGGCAAAGGGGAAGAGGAAGAAGAGTGACCAGGAAGGGGGAAAGAATCAGAAAAGGGAGAAGGGAGCTTGCAATAATTCTAACTCAATCATGTTACTTCATGAACAACTAATGGATTATAGTTTTCTATAGCTGCATCTAAAATACTAAACATCTCTGATCACTATAGTCTCGCTCCCTCTTCATGTTCCCTCTGTTTTTCCTGCATTCCTTCCTTCCAGTATTTCCACTTCACTCTCTTCTTTTCTTCCTTCACACAACGTTTGAGCTACCTTTTCCTCCCATGGTGCCTTTGTTTTCTCCCTATGCCTTCCAAAGGCCTTATGGACAAAAGCACTATAAAGCTGTGCATGTTCTGAGCAATGTGTGTTCTTGGACAGTCAATATCTGTGTAGCTTTGTCACCTACTGTATCCCAGCCACCACTTCTCATAAGTGGGAAATTAAGTGTTTTTAAGATTCCATCTTTGTCAAATGCAATTTACTGCATCCACAGCTTGAAAAGTTACTGAAGCGGAAAAGGAAAAAGGAATGTGTGTTCAGACAAGCTAAGTTTCTTCAGAAAATGGAAATAGGAATTGTCCTTCCCTATGTCCATTTGTACTAAATCTAAATCCGAAGAATATATATGGTTAACATTGGTGGAAAAAAGAAAAGAAGGGCAGGAAGGATCTCAAGTCTTAAGGGCAGATTTTGGTAAAGGTGATAATTATTACACCTTGCAGGTTCTCCCCATTATAGTAGCATGCATATATGCATGTGCTGCTATTATCTCCATTGTTTTTTTATTATTAAAATACACTCACAAAAAGCTTAGTATACAAAGGAATCTCAGAAGAAATAAGAATTTCTGAACAACCACAACTGTTTTTGAAAGTTGTCGTGGTTTCAGCCCAGCCGGTAACAAAGGACCACGCAGCCGTTCGCTCACTCCCCCCGCCCCCCTCCGGTGG
>JANZLQ010000079.1:23831173-23846834 GCA_026212715.1 Elanus axillaris | reverse complement strand
AGGGGCGCGGGGCTGCGGCGGGGAGGCGGGCGCAGCCCACCCGCCCGGTAAGGGGCCGGTGCGGAGGGGCGGCTGGCGGGGGTTCGCCCCCGGGGCGGGACGGGCTGGCGGCTTCGCTGCGGCTTCACCGTCCGTCCGTCCGTCCTCGGGACTGGGGCAGGCAGCAGAAAGCGGAGTTCAGGGTTGCTCAGCGCTGTGGAAACCAGTGCTGCGGACGGGTAGGAGCTGACAGGGAGAGCTGAGGACTCGAGGGTAGACCTCAGCCGTGGCATCAACAGGTAGGTTTAGAGAAATGCTGACTTTATGTTCCTGCTTTCCTTTTCGGTAAGCCTTGCTTTGGAGCCGTAACTGGCTGATGCCTGGCTGCACCGCATGGTTATACGAAGCAGTTCCTCACTTTCCCTTGTTGTCTGTGTGGGAGAGAATTTACAAGCCGTGTATCGCGGTAGTGTTCTAGTAAAGAATGTTTAACCACGACAAGAAAAAAGTATTTCAGAGAGCACATGGTATCCTGTGCAGAATGGCAGAATACTGCTGTGTATAAACAGCTTTGTTTTCTTGTAGTAATAGACCAGAAAAAGACCCCAAACCTATGGAAGGTAATGTCACAGCTTGCTTATGCTTGTACCATACTTATTTTTTGGGAAATAAGACAAATGCAGTGTTTTCTAATACAGCAGTGAGGCTTCAAGTGAGTAGAAGAACTCAAAAGGATTATTTCAAAAGTAACAGTTATATCTCTAATAGAACCACTGATTTATCATTTAATGCAAAAGTAATAGTTGCACCCATTTTGTTAGCAGTGAAGGTAAAAATCTTGCCTTACATGTAAAGAAAGAATGCAGATCTGTTCTGCCTTTATTCCTTCAAGTTACAGTTCAGAGGTCAGTCACTAGTTTTTGCGGGACTAAGAGAAGGAAGGGGAAAGCAGCTTAGGAGAAGAGAGCAAGACAAGGCTGGCTACAGCAGCTGTGTCCATTCAATATGTAAGTCCAGCAGGAGAGTAATGCCATGTGTGACCTTGTAACAGCTGCTGCTATGGACAGTATCGCATATGAGGAAAATCGCTTCATGTGCCTATACCACCAGTTGAGTTTAATCCAAGTAAAGTATAGAACAGGAAGGCTTGTACATGGGTGATTTTTTTTTTTTAATGTTAGATTTTGGTTTGAATTACTTGAGTGAACAGGGAAGATTTATTAGACATGTTTTGTTTTCCATTGTCAGTGTCTTGCAGTGGAAATTCCTGTCTGTGTCCTACAGTGCAACACTGGTCTCCAGTGTAACGTGGTCTTATCTCTTGTGACCAAGGGTTTAGTACCTTAATCTGTTGTCACACATCTTCCTTCTATGTGATCTAGTCAGCTAGAGGCAAACATTTCTCCTTCCGTCCTCCTCCCTCCCCTCAGTCTTCTAGAACAGTCTATCAGTGTTTACTCTTTTTGCCTTTTCCATACCTAAATTTCTTTGAGGCTGCTGACTCTCACTGGAGAATCCCTTGTGTGTCACTGTTTTGGTCCTTCCTTTTTGTGAACAGTTACCTTTTCCTTTCTTAGTGCTTTATCCTTTGAGGAAGTTACAGATTAAATTGATGTGATTTTGTCATTTCCTTTTGCTGCCCATAGGGTAGAAATTTTTCACTTTGTCACAACTGGAAAACCTCTGACACATAGCAAATGCTTTCAGAACCCTGTAACATCAGTTTAAAGTAAATGCAAAAGATGAAGAGTGGAATAAAGCCACCAAAAATGTTTGAAAGGAACAGCTTTAATCCTACCTCAGCTGACAAAAACTTGTTTGTGTCAGCGCAGTGTTGCCAGAACTCAGTGTACTGTAAGTGAAACTAGCCACAGATGTAAAAACTTTAAGCTGTTTTTGTTTGTGAAAAGCTATGGCAGCAGTAGATCATCTGTCTGTCTGTAGATTTAAGAAGGCATTCTCTTTCCTGATGACAAAGGTCAGAACTTTTTTTTGCTTAGGAAAAGGAATTGATACTCTTTTTCACAAATTATTGGATTGATTCACTTCATGCCTCTTTCTGTTCTGACAATGTGCTAATTTTTCAGCTTTGCTGTTCCTCTGTGCAGTCCTGGTAATGACACACATCACCTTTCATGTCCTGGAAGTTACATATTGATTAGTTCTTTTCTCCTGACCTATGTGGCTTATACTAAGCTCAGAGGAGAGAAGTGTTTAGCTTATGAGCATTTGTCTGTCTAGGCTTTTTATTTAATTTCTGCCAGGATTAGAGTTGGAATTTTTCAGCTGGCAGTGCCTGTTGGTCTGCATTCACCTAAAGTGGCACGGTACCCAATACCAGTAGTAAAATAAGTGATTAGGATTGCTGCTCCACTTTCATTTCCACTTTTTCTTCCAGACAGGGCCTAAACAGCAACTGTGGTCAGGCTTGGGAGGCAGTGGTGACATTGTGTCTTTTTAGGTGTTGGGTTTGCAAAAGCTGGCATCAGTAGTCAGTTTTACAGCACACGTTATCCACACCTATCCATGGTAAGGTGGCATTGTGGCAGCTGTAACAGCCCTGGAACTTAAGTGATTTACAGTCTTATCCTCATTGGTGGTGCATTGAAATCATAGTATCAGAAGATCTGTATGTTGGCATGGAACTGAAGCCCCTGTTAAATTTGGGAAGATTAGGTACCTATGATGCATGGAGATCAAGGCTTACTGGCCTCTCCTCTGTAGTTCCTGCATATATCTTTATGGATCCTGCCTGGTTGTCAAATGTATATTATTCTTACAATGACCATATCACAAGCTCTGTCTTTCTGTCTGAGCCTGTTTCTAGCCATAGGATGCTCATGTTTCAGGACATGTCTCAGGATATGATGTGTCCTAGTGTCCTGTCTCAGGGTGGAACAATGTTACAACGTGGCGCAGAGAGGAGCTCAAGGTGAAGGAATAGCCTTAGATGCATTTTTAGATTATTATTGTACCATTTGTCAGTACAGATCATTGTGTAAGAGTCTTCTAGTAGCGTAAAGGGGAAAAATGGTTGAGTATATTGGGTTTTGTCTGTAATAGCACAGACTTCTCTGAGAAATATTGTGTGACTGTACAGTGGAGGGAAGTTCAGAGTGGTGGTTAGTCCTATGCCATCTCTTGTGCAGTGTCAGGTGCAAGTGATTTGTGTGCTAAATTGATAACTACTGAATGAAAACCACATTCAAATCAAGTCTAAATTGGAGTAAGTCCATAAGCAGCTTATCTTGAAGAACCTGTGTTACTGTGTACAGATGAATACCAAATACTGATAAGCCTGTATTAATCTATTCCGTATTTTGGACCCAGATAGAACAACAACAACAACAAAAATCATTAGCCTAACATGGCTTGTTTTCTCAACTAACTTTACCTTGACTTAGAGCAGATCCATAAAAGCTGTTCATTTACAGGAGCTTGTGCAGTATTTCTTTTGATTCTGAGTTTTGCTAGATTCACACCTAAGCATGCATTAAAAATCCAATTAAAAAAAAAAGTAGAGAGTTTGTTTGTGAGAGTATCTTGCTTTGGAAATATACAGTCTTTTTGAAGTCTTCGTATGAGATTTCATTTTTAGTGTATTTTATGCCTGAGCAAGCCAAAGCAGTGACACAAGGCAGCATCCTCTGTTAAGACCTGACAGGTGGTGCTTTGGACATGAGCATTTTCCTCTAACCACTTTCACATGGCTTGCTTTGGCTTTTATGGGACATATCTCCCCACCATGTGCAAGGCTGTTTCTGGAAATATATTTTTAAAACTTGGGTCTGGCATGATTCTGGTCAATAACTGGAATGGCACCAAGTGTTTGCTCCTTTTTATCTCTGGTCTTTCCCTTCAACTTTATTAAAAGGCAAAGCACAAACATACAGCAACTTCCATCCTTACTGTTTTCTTTTTTTCTAAACGATTTTTGAGTGAGATCTCTTTTTTTTTTTTTTTTAAACCTCCCCCCCGCCCCAGACCACCATTATTTGAAACTTACTCTGATCTTCTCTTGTGTGTTAACTGCTTTTATGGGCTTACTAGTTGCATTGCATTGAACAGAGGTGACCAAGTACAGTTCCTCTAAAAGCAGCTGGCTTGTTCTTTTGTTTCTAGTGTCCTTCCAGTAAAGCATTAAAGTGGCCTGGCTGTTGGTGGTACTGCTTAAGCTTCTTTACTGGATTCATGCTTTCAAGGCATCTACATCTAACCAAATACTTCTGCACAAATGGTGCAAGTGGCGATTGTTGCAGTATGGAGTGTTATTTCATCTAAGCTTGCCAATAATTTGATAGTAGTACCACCTGGCCAAAATATGAATCACGGTAGGGTGGAGCAGTAATAGGAAATTAGGACGAAATACATGGCAGAAACACCAGCAGTTCTTTGAATCTGTGTGTTGAACAAGGGCACCTTGTGAACTTTACTCCGGAGTACTGCTGAGGCAGTACTTCCTCTGCTGTAAGGAAGCACTACCTTCAGTCAGCCCTGAGTCTCCATTAGTTGGCTGTAACTGCAGCTTATCAGCTCATGCCCCAATTCTGTGCAGTGCAAACCTCAGCTCCCTCCAGTGTTGCCGAGTCTGTATGCTTCCTGTTTTGAAATAGCTGCTGATACACTATAAACACCTTTTCCAGCTAGAGTTTTGCTAGGTGCCTAGCTGTAGTCAAGTGGCTGATTTCAGTGGTTTACGTGCTCTATAAATACACATTTTGTTGCTGCATGTTCTTAGTAATGGGTGTATTTTTATAAGCTCATTTGGGAGCTTTCAGACCTAAGTTGTGTAACAAGCCAAGGAACAGAACTTCTGTGTACAGAACTATTGGAAGCAGAATGATCAAGTATTTAGGAAATGTTTGTTTTAAAGTGTGAATAGTAGCAATTAAGGTTGTACATAATTTTGAAGTTGTCAATTTCTGACTTCAGAGCACTGAAAAACTGTGGGCACAGTGACTTCTAGTAGCATTCTTGTGAGTTTCACTTCAGAGAAGATTGAATGTTGAGTGACTAAATCCACAGAAAGAATCATCAACTTCCTGGATTTGAAATGTATTGAGTTATTTAAAAAACAAACAAACAAAACTCTATTAACAACACTTAGTAAGTTCACAGATTAAAAGCCTTTGAGTGTCATGGGAATGATCTTGATTCTAAGATAGTGAAAATTTAGGATTTCTTCTGCTGAGCTTCTAGTACTTTGTAAAGGAGGAGGGGCTGTCTTTGTGAACATAATTACAGGTCAGTAACAATCCTTTGTACTTCCTAATGCTCACAGAGTATATTTGTCTTTGTTGCTTGCATGTTTTGTGTAAAGTTTTGGCCAAGGAGCAGCCAAGCAGAAGCTAATAGCCTCGTTCAATTACAGTCTGTAAATCTGGTGCAAAATGTTGAGCAAAATCTATGTTTCAGAAAAGTAGTAACACCGCCTATAAATATCACTTCCTTCTGCTACCTAGAGTCAATGCCTAGCTTAAACTGTGTAAATTAAATGGAGAGAGGAAGTTTCATAGTTTGCTCTTAATTGACCTTTGCTTTGTGTGACACATTGTTTCGTCACTTTAAATTTTGACTTTTTTAGAATGAAACCAAACATTATTAAAATGCTCATACTCAATGCCATATAAGCTGTGCTTCAGTTTTGTACTGCTAGCCATTTAAATAAAGATTCAGTACAGGGCAGGAAAGGGAATCAAAAAGGAAATGAACCTGAAACATACCAGCCAGAGTAGTAGTGAACATTTCTCAGATTAATTGACTTTAAAGAGAGAATATTTCTAGATTTGTCTCCATCTCCCTCTCCTTTTTCTCCTTGCCTTCAGATCACTGATAGTGGTGTCATATTAGTCCCTAACAGCATGCCTTATTTTTATCTCCATAAATGACATGACACTTAAGTCTAGCGTAATAGCACATTAAACACTCCTGTTATTGCTGCCTCTGGTAAAACAGAATGTGGAAGTCCATCAGCTTCTCAGAATCTGTTTGTCAGGCTTCTGCACCTTTGGAATAGAACTTCATAATTTTTTAAGAGAACAGACTTTTGTAGTTCAGTTAATTCAGAAGAATTCTGCTGTCTTTGTAAAGTGAGCTTGTTTTAAGTGGTACTTTAAAGGTAGGAAATTATTAACAAGGTTACTTACGTAATTTTCATCATCACAAATGCACATAAGCCTTGTGCCCAGATTAATAAAGGCTTTAAATGTTGACTTGTCCTTTTGACCGATACATTGTATGTTTGTTTTTTTTTTTGTTTTGTTTTGTTCTATGTCCTACCTTGCAATGTCAACATATGCTGAAACAGTGTGTTCGAATGTTAAGCTTTGGTGCTACACCAGGTTGCATTTTTAACTTTTACCTGCTTGCTTTTTCTGTACAGGAGGTGTCAATTTAATTGTACATTTAGTAAGTTCTGTTCATTGTACAGTGCTCTAACAGTGAACAGAGAATGCTTTCTGGTCTTACCATCTTGGTATGCTGGCATCTGATCAGACATTTATGTCAAGATTTTAGTGAAGTTAGAACATGATTTGTGAAGATGTACCTGTAAATAGTTATTGACAAGACTGGTGCAGAAAATTAAGATGACTGCTATTCAGTGCAGCCAGAAAATGAGACTTTCAGTCCAGTTTCCTCACAGCTTACTGCAGTAAATCTGTAGAGGCAATGATCTTGACTTGAATTCCACATCCCCTGGAGAACTCTCTTCACTGTGGTACTCTGCTTTCTTCATCACAGCTCATTGGTACACGAGAGCCTCTTATGCAGGACACTGCCAGCTCCTTTGTCGTCTCCTGCTTGTTCATGTGAGTGAGAAGGAGAATGGGCTCTGCCTGGTTTTGAACGAAGCATTTCATGGTTGCTGGCTGAGTCTGGATACAAATAATCAAGTTATAGCTGACCTAACCTCAGAAGTCTCTAATGTGGATTTCTCTTCCGCCTGTCTGTTTCCATGAGATTTCCTCACCTGTGGGCCATCATACTCCCACTTCAATTATTTGAGCTAGCTGTCTTTTTCCTGATGGAGTGGTTCTTAGTGGCCTGTTGAAAGTGACTGCATTTAGGAGAAGGAGTGAACATTCACTGAGGAAATGATGGTTGCAACTAATATCCTTTCTGCAATTGTACAATGCTTAGATGGGAGAAACTGTCCATTCCCCAGTCCCCCAGAATAAAGTAGCTTGATCTTTCATTGTGTTGCTGAACTTCTCTCCTTGTGCTGGGTTACAGTATGCTCCTTTCTAGAGAGAGTCCTTGTTACTGATCATACCGGTGTCAGAAGCAAATGGAGAAGGACAAGGAGAAGGCAGTGGGAAAGCAGGCTGCTTTGGAGTACTTGGGGCATGAAAACTGCTGAAGGGTTCAGACTGACTTAAGCATGAGGAACTGTTATGTAGCTGGTTCATGTGGCAGTAGTGGCAGGTTGCTCAGTGCAGCTAGCAGGTGTGAACAGTTTTTGTTCCAAATGGGAGGAGGGTGTGCTCATCTGTGCTGTCCTTGCATGGGAGGATTTTGCTGGTTAAGTCCAACCCTATGTAAGCATGGGTATGGTGAACAGATGTGCTACTCATGTGATGCCATTCTTCTACGATGCAGCTGTACCTACTTTTGGTACAGTTGGATTTGTTGGTACTTTGCACTTCTTGTAGAAATAGTTGCTTTGCTGTGGAATAACAGCAGGTTGCCTTTCTTGCTTTTTAATAAAATCTTTATTTGCACAATCTTATCAATATGTAAAGTCAGAGAGAAATGAAAAAAAGTTTACACCAAAGTGGTTATAAACTTGTTAACTGGTGTATAGGCTGGGTGATTCACATAACTTTACATTGCTATTCCTTACATTAATACAAGTACGTAGATTAACAGAGCATGCTTTAATGATGTTCACTTGGACTAAGACATACTCATCCAGACAACCTACCTCCAATTTTCTGTGTAGTTAGGCAGGGCTCAAAGTCAGGATTGCTTCTTTTCTGAGAAGACTTGATGCTGTAAAGTCAGGGGGAGGTCTGCTGATGTTTATCAGTTGTGCAGCTAGCCAAATTTTGCTATCCAGTATCTACAAAGCCATGTAGATTACAAAATTTCAGGCAGAATTAGTTAAGGTAAAATTGATGCATCTCTTCTCAGAAAAAAAAAAACCAAAGCAAAAAAATCCCCACCCCCAAATGTGTGGAAATTTTTCAAATTTATTTTAAAACAAAATATTCTCTTAAGAGTACTTCTTTAGTAATGGAGAGGACCTGTGTGTTTAATTTTTTTAATTAGACCTATTTAATGCCCCCTGTAACATGCTTCTCATCTGTTTTACTAGTAAATCAACATCTGTTACTAGCAGTCAATAAGATGAAACATTTTTAAAGTACTTCACTGTTTTGTACTGTTTGGTGTTGACATTTGAAGTTGGGCATTGTAAGGTGGTCGCCTTCCTCTAAAAATGTTGAAACTGAATTTCATTTATTTCCCTGTGTTAATTCTATTGTCTTGAAGAGTTGCAATATTTTCCATGTTTAGCTCATATTTAAAAAAAATTAACTATTGAATGCTATGTTTTAGGCATTGTCTACTCCTATCTTTTCAAAATGAGTAAGGAGAAAAGGTGAATGTGCAATGAAAATAGACCTAGCTTTTGCATAATGCAGATCATGTGAAATTTTTGACTTGAGAATGGATTCCTGACATTAACTATTTTCATACTGCATAAAACCAGGATCCATTTCTAGTTTGTGACACTGTTGTTTCTTAAAGTTAACATTGATGTCTGATGCATTTCACAATAGAAATGGAAAATAGTTTTAAAATCTCAAAAGATTTGGTTGCTTGTCAGTTCTAACTTTGGTACTGCATGAGGTCATAGTTCCATGTTGTTAACTAGCTTTTTCCTTCATGTTTTGCTTTCAAGTTGAGTTGGTACATGGCATGTTTAAATGCTTTAGAAGATAGGTGTGATGCATCTCATAGTCTTCAGAAAAGAAGGCAGGGTTGTCTTTATTAATGTCCTCTGTTAAGGCCCACAATGGGAGGTCTTTTTAAGGATTTATTTCTCCAAATAACAGAATATCTACCTCCAAAGTTAAAGTAGCATACTTTAACAGACTTCATGGAGTCACTGCTCTTCAGAGTCCTAGGTAAGCTTGAACCCTCCAGCTTAAAAATGAATTGTTGCTGGAATAATTATATAGCAACATATAAAATTGTTGTCTGAAGATGATCAGGGAAGAAATTACTGATTCTTATGTCACAGGAAGCAGGGAACTTTGTAAACTAAGAAAAGTGTTTTGTCACATAACAATTCTACCATTTTGCTGTTTATTATTTTAGCTATTTGAAGGTTTGAAGTGTAATAAGTTAAATGAAAGGTCTGTCTTAGAGATATGAAATATGACATGACCTCCAAATTGGAAGTTTATATCTGACTGCTGGAGTTTGGCAGTATATGCCAGCAGAAGGATCAGTCTAAACACACATTTGGTGGTTTTTTTAATGTTTGGGTTTTTTCTTTTTTTTTTTTCCCCTGTGTCTGTTATTGGCCAGTGTTGGAGAGACTATAGTTGGCTAAATGATGTAAGGCAGATTGGTGGTATAATCTGTGACCAGGTAGTTGACAGGCTATTGCTAAGCAATATAAAACTCTTTTTCTTGTAGTAAGAGGTAAAATATTTCTAAAACATACATGAATGACAATCCAAAGTTTAAAATTGTCTGATTTTTTACAGTTGCAGAGGCAGCATATATAGTGGTGGCATAGGTGTGAACAGTGTTAGCCGCCTACACACTTGGTAACTTTGGTGAACTATAGTCATGTGCAGTGAAGCATGTAATAGCCTGTATAGATGGCAGCTATACTTCAGCTTCTTAGGAATCTAAATACCAGAGCCTATGTTGGGCAGCCTGTAAAGCCCCAATCAGTATTATTTTATATATAGTATATTTAGAGTGGATAATAAGCTATTAGTTTTCTGAGTAGAAACCTTTTTTTCTTTTAAAATGTCATAGACATTGAAAGGGAAATTACTATTTTTACACAGAAATGTATACACGCTACCTTTAATGTAGCATTTGAAAGGTTTCAGTCTGGTTGTTTCTTCTGTGCCACCAGGGGGCATGGGACTACAGTGTTGTTTTGTTTTTTTTTTTCTTTGCAGTATTCCATCATCTGCATATTGATTTCCTATTGTTTTCAGTTCATTGATTTTATAAGTTTCTAGTATTTGTCTTTAAACTTTTGAGATTCTAGGATGTTGGCCCTACGTCTCAGTTAGCTTAATCTGGATCTGATGTCAAAATATATTTTTGTCTTTTGGGAAGCATTTTAAAACCTGTTATTGTTTTCAGGATGTATCAGTCTAAGGAAAAAAACCCCAAAGCAGTGGGCCAGCACTTTACACAGCCTGAAAAATGAGGGGAAAAAGCTTACCAACAGGTTAAAAAAAATACTAAAATATATCTTCTGCCGAATTACAAAGAACTTCCATAAAGATAGAATTACAGGAATGATGATTTAGTAGAACCCAAAAGGCTGATTGATATCTCTTGATAAGGGGGGGGAGGATTTATTCCTGCAGACTTCTCAAAGTGAACAGAATTTAAAAGAAAGTGCTCATCACAATTTAGAAAGCACACTTAATCCTTTGAGAACTACAGTTTAGCTACAGAAGTTGGAATTAACTTGGTATTTGAGGAAAGCAATTTGTCCCTTAAAAGGAAAATGCAAAGACCCAAGTGAATTATTGTCAAATGGGAGAAAAGTGTCATGTACAGATGTTGTTTCTAATATTATTCTATATTAGAAAATAAGGCATTGGTGCTAGGAAAAAGTTACGCCTGCCATTAAAATCATAGGTCACAGAGTAGCTGTCTACTGAATCAATGTTATTTGTGTTGAATGTAATGGGTGAAATGTACATGCCCGAATTTGCAGAGGGTTTTGTTGTAATGACAGCTTCTTGAAAAAAACCTTCATTGTATATTTTGGACCACAACTTTAATACTAGGAAGTGGCTAGCTTTTTGTTCTTTATCTTTTCTTATTATTGTTAGTTTGAAGTCAGTCTGAAGAAAGAAAGAAATTACTGTGAAGATGAAATATCCCTAAAAACATGTCAAATAATCTGGCCTTTTGTGATTCTGTAAAAGCTAGCACATTCATTCCTGAGAAAAAACATACCTCAAATCATTTGGAAGGAGTGGCTAGTACATGAGAGGGCAGTAGCATTTCCAGGTGCATTGTTCTGCTATGCTTCCTCCTGTATTCCAATAATACAGTGATTAGTTGCTATGAAATTGGTTTGTGGTATCTGTCTCTCCTTCCATGTTGCTTTGTGAAATAGGTTGACTTCTTTCAATTCACACTGATGTTCTATATCCTTCCTCTTGCAGTGCACACAAGAACTATCTACAGAATCCTGCTGTTTGGCCACTGAATATGGCCTTCTGACTGAAAGTGCTATCAGTTTGAACTGTCTTTTACAGGATTATTTTGATGTTTTTAATGGTCCAATTATACAGATTATTGCTATAATCAAGATGTTAAGGGATCTTTTACACCCATTAAGTGCTTTTGTTCATTTATCTCTAAATTTCACTGAAAATAAGAAACTTAGTATTTATTGAGATACTCTTTGGCATGTACAGGAAAAACCTAAAAATGTGTACATCCTGTTAATCCCATCATGATGTGACTGCCTTCTAAAACATGGCTTTCTCCTTGATGTTCTGCTAAGATGATAAATGAAAAGATCTATGAAAAATCTGTGAAAGACAAGATCTATGAAAGGCATCAAAAAAGTTAAAGTTGGGATAATTGGTACCTGAAACAGTGTGACCTTTTAAGAATATCTTTGTATCACTGGTCTTGTGCTGCAAATTCAAGTTCATAGTAGAAAATGTAACTTTTGCTCTTTTCCCTTATTCTGAAAGAAGATTTTGTATGTTGGTTCTATTTCTTATTAGTCTTTACATAAAATATAGAATAAAGATTAATTTGATTTTTTTGTGTGATCATAAACTATTGTGAATTTTTTTTTTAATTCTGTCAAGAATTGGTCTGGGAAATAAACTTTACTTTTTTTTTTTACAGGGCCAGCTTTCAATATTACAAGAAAAAATAGATCACTTAGAACGCCTGTTGGCAGAAAATAATGAAATTATTTCAAACATACGAGATTCTGTGATCAATCTGAGTGAATCAGTAAAGGATGGCCAAAAAAATCCAGAGGCTATAAACTTCAGTCAAGGATCTCTCTCTGAGCTCTTTCCTTCTGCTTCAGTTTTGGTTGCAGTTGATTCTGAGGATTGTTTGTTTGCTTCAAAAAGTGGAACTCATGGTTCAGGTGTACAGGTAAGCAGTATGTCTTTTTCTCTTATTCTGCTGGAGTCCTAGCTGTCATTACCATTTAATTCTGAAAAAATCTAATTTCTGGTAAAAGCTTGGTACTAAGCTCCTAATCTAAGACACAGCAGAATTGTTAAAGTGACTGTTGTGTTTAACAGATGTTATGAAACTGTTCCCTTTTATCTTTTTTTAAACTGTCTACAAATTGAATAGTTTAGAGCCAACATTTCAGAAAACTTAAAAGTTCTTAAAAAAACCCTAAACAAAAACCAGTGATTACACTCATTATTTTCCAGGAGTCCTAGATGTTCTTTGGAAAGAATTCGAGTCTCTTTCAGTTTCCCCAAATTGTTCTAAAACTGATGACAAATAAACTGGAAATAGTGGATAGTCTTGATTTAAAAAGGTTTTGCATTTTAGGGATATGTGTAGCTGGGTCTTGATGGGGAAGTAAAGAATGTTCACAAACTACTAATTTAAAAAAATTCAGGCACTGTGTTCCCTTTGGAATGCTATTTCTGTACTTCAGCATTCTTGTGTGTCTCCGGTTTGTATAGGCACTTTGATCAGAACGGAGGAACATGTACCATTGTTGACTGCCTGGCATGAACTGGGGAGGTTGAAGTTTTTTAAAGTCAAACACTTCAAGTTGAATTTATTTTGCTTTCTGGTGATGCTTGTGAGTTCATGGACTCTTATATATTCAGTTTTAATGGAGTGTTTCAGGAGCACTGAGAATACCGTGTGAAGTTTGTGATCTGTACTGGTTTTGGGAGTCTTGTGGGAGTACTATAAATATTCATAGTACTCTAAAGCAAAGATTAAATTTTGAAGTCCAGCTCTCTCATTCTAGAAGTGAATGTATTTCTATTGCAGGAGAAAGACAGTGGATTTAAGATGAGTAAGTACACATATTAGAACAATTGTAACCTCTGATGTATCATTCATAATGCCTGTAAGCTTTTCAAGGATAGGCACTACCTTAATATGTCTTTTACAGAGGAAGTAGTTTTTTTTTTTAAAGGCAATATCTGACTGTTCTTGTTTCTAATATACATTAAGACTTCTGTGCAGGACAGTAAAGCATGTGGACCTTTGATACCGTGTTTTCAAGTTACTGGATTGTTAACAGGTTATTCCTTGTACAGTCTGTTACCGTATTAAGTGATGTGGTTTTTTAGGTGCATTAGAAATAAGTTATAGTAAATGCGAATTGTGAATTTTGAGGTAAGAGGGGTTGGCTTAAATTCTTGGACATGTTAACCTGTTATGAATGGAAAGTAAAACATGTTTGCTTGAACTGTTCTCATGTTTTGCTTCACATTTGCAGAATGCCAGAACATGTACCTACTATCAGTTAAAGTAACTACCTACTTTATAGTAGGCTGTAATAGCTAAACTGCTTTTTGATAATTTTCTTTACTTTTAAGGTTATATGCATTTACTTAAGTATCAAATATAGCAGGGAATATTCTTAATACTTTTCCCTTACTCACACTTTCTTGCCTTGCCTTGCACAGGGAGGGAGGGCTCTAATGTTCTTCGTGTCATTGCATTAGCAACTTGTACTCAGCAGGCTATCCACCTTCATCATTAAGTCACTTTAATACTGCTTCTGTATACAGTTTCTCATCCTGTGAGTCAGATCTGCATTTCAGTTATGGAATCTAAGACCTTGACTTTAGCAGAATTCCTGTAACATCACATTAATGAGCTGATCTAAATTACTGTATTTGAATACAGTTTTACTATTTAATACTTTGCCAAGCCTGATATATTCTGCAAGCTCAGTTAATTTATTTTCTTCTAGATTGTTTTTATGAAGACTCAGAAATTCTGAGTAGATTATTTGGAGCATTGGTTTTTTAAATTATATTTTGAATTCTATAACAGCTTGTTAGTGTTAATTACCTGCTGTTCATAAATGTTAACTTAAACCCACAGATTTGGACCTTACTTTTTTCATGTTTGTCTTTTAAGTGGATGTCTGAGAAAAAAATGAGAGACTAGAAAGAAGAACTAATATAGGTGAGACATAGTGTTTGGATAAAAATCACTTTAGAGAATGAAGGCAAAAGAAGCTTCACTGAATAAATTATGGGAGTTCATTATAGCCTCCAGTAATGGAGAAACCATTATAAGAGTGCATTCAAATATGGATTAAAAACCTTTGTGATATTTCAGTGAGAAATATTACCAGGACTTACTACTCAGAGAGATGTAATTTCTTTGCATAAATCAGACAAACCAAGTTACTAATAACATGAGACCCAAAAGATTCTTGGATAGGATAGCTAACGGATTTTTTTTTCATGGAGGAATTGTAAATCAAGAAATTATATACTTTATTACTTGTGGTGTTTGTAAGTAGGTAGGAAATTGTGATAGTTGGCCACTGAAAATAACACTCAATTCAGAATTGATGTAATTCAAATCAAATAGAAGAACTAATGAATACTTTTTTTCTAAAGAAAAATGGAGTTAGCTAATAAAACCAACAAAATCAAGACCTCTGGATTAAATATGGTTAAGACCTGATGCTTTTTTAGGTCAGTGGTTCAAGAAGTATCTGGAATTTGTGCTCAAAGACAGGATTCTCAAAAGCTGTCCTGCTGAGCTGGAAGGTCTTTTAACTAATACAGTGAAGTATTTCCTCTCTTATCCCTTTCAACTACTGAAGCATCTAACATTGTTCTTAGTGTTGTTGCTCCTTCTAAAAATGAGGCATGAATCACTCTTTAAAAAGGTGGCCTGAAGAGGCACGAGCTATGCTTTTTTTTAGTTCTGTGCAGTAGTTTACTGTTCACTGGGCTAGATGTTGTGATGTTTGCCCAAGACCTGCATAACTTCAGGTGTTTGAGTCCCTCAGTATAGAGAAAGAATAAGCCCATGTAGGACAAAAAGACAACTGGTAAGTTTTCAAATGTTTTAATTGAAAAGCTTATAAATACATGACTGTCTTCTGAAGCAGCCGCAATGAAGACAGTCAACATCTTTTTGAATTTCTATTTGGTTACTGTTTTTACAAAGTTCTTGCTTACTATGTCAGAATTTTATACTTAGAAATGAAATTAAAATATGTCCAGAAAATACTTGTCTTTAAGCTTTTTTGCTTCTTACTGACTACATACTTGGAACTTATTCTTCACTTGTAGTCATGTAATCTGTTCAAGAGATGATGTAATTTGTAATTAGTCCTTTGCACAATTCTTACTGAGGATGGTGTTGTATGAATGTGATGGGTTGACGCCAGGTGCCCACCAAAGCTGTTCTATCACTCCCCCCTCCTTCACTGGACAGGGGAGAGAAAAAATATAACAAAGGGCTTGTGGGTCGAGATAAGGAC
>JANZLQ010000079.1:23820402-23831073 GCA_026212715.1 Elanus axillaris | reverse complement strand
CCCCCCCCCCCCCCCCCCCCAAAACCTTGCCACAGAAACCCAATACAATGAAAGATAAAAATTACTTAACATCTGCCTTGTGGATGTCTTGGCATAAGTGCAGTGATTTCAGCCTGATCTGACTTCAGTTTATTCCAGTGGAAGTTTTTGAGTCCTAATTTTTTTCCTAGCTTTTTTTAACTGCCTCCGATTAACATTTGGGTAGTAGATGACCGAATGGCTGAGGTTGGGAGAGTCCTCTGGAGATCATCTTGTCTAAACCCCTGTTCCAACAGAGTCAGCTAGAGCTAGTTGCCCAGGACCATGTCCAGACAGCTTTTGAGTATTGCCAAGGATGGAGACTGTAGAACCTCTCTGGGCAATCTGTGCATGTGCTCAGTCACCCTCACAGGGAAGAAGTGTTTCCTGATGTTAGGGAAGAACCTCCTGTGTTATAGTTTGTGCCCATTGCCTCTTGTCTTTGTCACTTTGCACCACCGAAATGAACCTGGCTCCTCCTCCTCTGCACTCCTCCTTCAGGTATTTGTACACATTAATAAGATCCTCGCAAGTCTTCTCTAGGCTAAAGAGTTCCAGCTCTCTCATCTGTTCCTCATAGGAGAGATGCTCCAATCCCTTCGTCATCTTAGTGGCCCTTCACTGGACTATCTCTAGTAGGACCATGTCCCTTGACCTGCTGGCAACACTCCTTCTTAATGCAGCCCGGGATGCCATTGGCCTTCCTTGCTGCAAAGGCACATTGCTGTCTCATGTTCGATCTGGTGTCCACCAGGACTTCCAGGTCATTTTCTGCCAAGCTGCTTTCCAGCTGGGTGGCCCCCAGCACGCACTGGTGCCTGGGTTTGTTCTGCCCCAGGTGCAGAACTTTGTGATTGTCTTTGTTGAACTGCATGAGGTTCCTGTTGGTCTATTTCTCAGCCTGTCAAGATTCTTATGGATGGCAGCAAAACCCTGTGGTGTATCAGTCTCTCCTCCCAGTTTGGTGTTGTCTGCAACTTTGCTGAGGGTGCACTCTGCCCCATCATCCAAATGATTAGTGAAGATGTTAAACAGGATTGGACCCAGGTGTGACCCCTGAGTACACTGCTAGTTACTGACCTCTAGCTAGTCTTCATGCCACTGATCACCACCTTCTGGGCCTGGCTGTTAGCTGATTTTTGGTCCATCTTACTGTCTACTCATCCAGCCCATACATCAGCAGCTTCTCTATGAGGATATTATGGGAGGCAGTGCTGAAGGCCTTATAGAAGTCAAGGTAGACAATATCCACTGCTGTCCCCTCATCTACCAAGCCAGCCGTTTCATTATAGAAATTTCTCAAGTTGGTCAAGCATGACTTGCCCTTGGTGAATCCATGCTGACTAATCCTGTTGGCTTTTTTGTCCTTCATGTGTCTAGAAATGATTTCCAGGATTAGCTACTCTATCACCTTCCCAGGGATCAAGGTGAGGCTAACCAGACTGTAATTCCCTGGGTGGTCTTTTTTGCTGTTCTTGAAGGTAGGAATGATACTGCTTTCCTCCAGTCCCTGGGCACTTCTAATCACCATGATCATGCAAAGGTACTTGAGAGTGGTCTTACAGTGACATCAACCACCTGCCTCAGTACTTGTGGGTACATCCTACCAGAGCCCATGGACTTATGTATGTCCGGTTTAAGTATTCCCTGACCAGGCCCTTTTCCACCAAGGGCACATATTCCTTAGTCCAGACTTTTCTCCTGGACTCTGGGACCTGGGATTCATGAAGGCTGGTCTTGCTAGTAAAGGCTAAGGTGAAGAAGATATTCAGTACTTCAGCCTTTTCCATGTCCTATGTCACCATGCACCCTGTCTCATTCAGCAGCAGGCTCTGGTTTTCCTTTTGTCACCTATGTACTTACAGAAGCCCTTCTTGTTGCCTTTGACATTCCTGGCCAGATTCAATTCCGTTTGAGCTTTGGCTTTTTTAACATCATTCCTGCATGCTAGGGCACGTATTCCTTCCACATTACCTGCCCTTGCTTCCACCTTTTGTATGCTTCCTTTTTGTGTTTGAGTTTTGTCAGGTGCTCTTTGGTCATCAGTGTAGGCCTCCTGGCATTTTTGCCTGTCTTCCTACTTGCCAGGATGCACTTGTCTTGAGCTTGGGTGGGGTGATCCTTGAATATTAACCAGCTTTCTTAGGTCCTGTCCTGGGTTCAGCTGGGATAGAGTTAATTTTCACAGGAACCTGGGAGGGGGCACAGCCAGGACAGCTGACCTGAACTAGCCAAGGAGCTATTCCACACCATGTACCATCATGCCCAGTATATAAATGGGGAGCAGGCTGGGGGGGGTCTCTTGGCTTTCGGTGGGGGAAGTGGCAGAGCGCCAGGTTCTGGGTGGAAAGCAGTTGCACTGTGCATCACTCGTTGGGTCACCTGGTCATAGAAGATCAGGTTGATCAAGCAGGACCTGCCTTTCATGAACCCATGCTGGCTGGGCCTGATTCCCTGCTTGTCCAGGATTTGCCATGTGAGCACACTCAAGATGGACCATTCCATGATCTTCCCCGGTACAGAGGTCAAGCTGACAGGCCTGTAAGCTCCCTGGATCCTCTCTTCAATCCTTGTAAATGGGGTCACATTGGCAAGCCTCCAGTCATCTGCGACCTCCCCTGTTGACCAGGATTGCTGATAGATGATGGAGAATGGCTTGGCAAGCTCCTCCACCAGCTCCCTTAGTACTATTGGATAGGTCCCCTCTGGTCCCATAGCCTTGTGCGTCTCCAGATGATGTAGTAGGTCACTATTTCCTCCTGGATTATGGGGGCTATATCCTGCTCTCGGTCCTTGCCTTCCAGCTCAGGGGGCAGAGTACACTGAGGATAACTGGTCTCCCTATTAAAGACTGAGGCAAAGAAGGCATTAAGTACCTCAGCCTTTTCCTCATCTTTGGTGGCAATGTTTTCCTCTGTATCCAATAAAGGGTAGATATTCTCCTTGGCTTTCTTTGTATTGTTAATATATTGGTAAAAATGTTTTATGTTGTCTCTTACAATAGTGGCCAGATTGAGTTCTAGCTGAGTTTTTGCCTTTCTAAATTCCTAGTTAAAAGCTCTTCTTAACAGGTTAGCTATCTTCCTGGCAAAGATACCTTTGCCCCACTTAGTGAGTTGGATCTCATCTCTCCTAAGCAGACCGTGATCTGCAAACAGGGTCTGATTGTCATAGAACCCCAAAACCTGTTGCCAACACCAGCTCTGAGGGTAATTATTGACCTTTACTATCAGTGTCCTCTTCTCACATCCCTGCCCCTCATTGGTGTGATTGAACAGGACACCACCTGGAGCCTCCATGATCTTGGTTACTAGCCCCAGAGCTCTGTAGTCACTTCTCATGCAGCCCAGGTTAGCCCTGGCAGTACCATTGGTACCCACAGGGAAGAACAAGAAGTAGTAGTCAATAAGTTGGACAAGCTTTGACAGTTCCTCTACAGCATCCTGGATCTGCATCTCTGGCAGGCAGCAAACCTGTCTAGATGATGGGTCAGGTCATTGAGACAGTTATTTCAGACAACTCTTGATTAAGAGTCCAAGATCTATGTCCTGAATTGCAGTTTCCAGCTCTTGAGCTCATAATGATGGGAGTATGGTTTGAGATAACTGTAAGGTAACAGTTGCTAGGGAAAAAAATTATATATGCTGTGGACTGTAAAGATTGTTATCTTGCAGACTGCAGAAAGTTGCTTGTGAAATTCAGGCTCCATCTATGAGAAAAACTCATAGGAATGTGGGTAATTCAATGAAATGTTTTTAAACAAATATGTGTTCCTGGTTGAAATGTCAAAAGAGTTTCAGTCTTAGGGTCACTCATTGGTAACTGGCAAATTTATGGAGTATGCACTTAATTTTCTTCAGAAGGTTGCTTTTCACAGAAAAATTACAGTTCCTCAAAATCAAATTTTAGAATAGCAAGAAAATATGGTAGTAGGCTAATTTCAACGTAACCGTTATTTGGCTCCTTCAAGCTGTCATACAGGATGCATATATCTGCAAATATTGTACCTGTATTTTCTATTAAGCAATATTGTCCAAAGATAGAAGCAATCCTGGCGGAGCAGTGACATGAGAAGAAGATCTCATACAGGGCATAGGTATCTAGTTTGTGGACATTGTAGGCCCAGCTGAGGCTCTGCTTTATTACAAGTGATTAGAGTGTCTTGTATTCCTATCTAACATTACTTACTTTTCTTTGTATCTTAAGCTACAGGCCTATGGTGGGTTGACCTTGGCTGTCTGGCCAACCCAGCTGAGGTCAACCCACTGCAGTCCTTTTTGGCACCCAGCCTGGGGCTCAAGGAATGAGAGATAAGAACAGTAATTGGCAGTAGTAATGGCCAAAACTTGGATTGGACATTGCCAAAGTGAAATAACTGTGGGGGTTCTTTTGTTGTTGTAGTGAGGTGAAGGGACAAGGGGTGGAGTTTTATCATATATGTAAAATTTCCACTTTTTCAGTGTTGTTATGTCATTTTGATTTTGGTGTAGGAATTTTTTTTTGTAGATGTAAGTGAAGTTTGCGAAGAGTGAGTGATGAGTGTATATTTTATCGACTGTTCTTAAATATGTGTTTCACAGAGGTGAGAGTGGAATGTACTAGCTGCAGGTGCCCAGGTGTGGGTAGCAGGGTCTCCAGGGGTGGTGTCTGTGAGGAGAGGCCAGTGCTGCCCCATGCCAGATGCAGCTGTTCCAGGCAGCTCCAAAGCAGAACCACTGCAAGATACAGCCAAGCCCTCCAACAGCAAGGGTGGTAGCATCTCTGGGAGACTGTGTTTTAAGAAGGGGGAAAACACCGTATAAGGACAAAAAAGTGGGAGAAACAACCCTGTGAACACCAAGGTCATTGAAGAAGGAAAAGGAGAAGGTTCCAGTGGAATGTGTGGAGGAAGCCACTAGAGCAGGTGGAGGAGACCACTGTGGAGCAAGTATTTCCCTGCAGCCCATGGAGGACCCCATGCTGGAGCAGGCAGATATTTTCAGAAGGACCTGTAGCCTGTGGGTGATCCACACTGTGGTTATTCCCAAAGGACTGTAGCCTGTGGAGAAGATCCCATGCTGGAGCAGTTCATGAAGGACTGTAGCTTGTGGAAGGGACCCCATGCTGGAGCAGGCAAAAAGTGTGAGGAGGGAGTGATGGAGAGGAACTATTATGGACTGCCTGCAGCTCTGATACCCCTGTACCAAAGAGGACTTGGGAACTAAGGAGTGAAGCTGAACTGGACTAGAAGAGGGGTGGGGACAAGCTGTTTTAGTTTTGTCTTTGATTCTCACTATGCAACTCTATTTTAATTGGCAATAAATTAATTTAATGTTCCCCAAGTTGGGTCTGTTCTGTCTGTGATGATAATTGCTAAGTGACCTCCCTGTCTTTATCTTGACCCATGAGTTTTTAATCTTATTTCTCCCCTTGACCTACTGAGGAGGGAGAAAGGAGCTGGGTGGGAGTTTGGCAGCTGGCCAAGGTCAGCCCATCACAAAGCCTTAACTTCTTTAGTCAGATGTTTGTTTCAGATGTCTTTATTTTTCAAAAGTTTCCTAGCAGGACAGAAACCAACTTACCACAAGAAAGTTTTAACTCTTGTGGTATTCATGTGGTAAATGACTCCAGTAGGCTATTTCTGTGAAAATGAAGTGTTTGTTGAAGAGTTTGCCAGGTGTACCATTGTATTCCAATATGGGATTAGAACTAAACTAAAGTTTAGTTTAAGTTTTTTGAACTATAGGGCCAGGAAAAGGCTTATCCAGATGATGGTTCATGTTCATGAAGTTTGCCTTTTTTTCCTAAAAGCAGACCAGAGTATTAAAAAAAAAAAAAAAAAGAAAAATTCAATATGGTAACTTTGGTCTAAACTCATGTTAGAAGATTCTCTTTGAAGCTATCTGGTGGTATCTAAATTTCATAGGAACTTGTTGAAGTAACTCTAGAGTTGCTTTATTTACCTGTAACCTTTTTATTTGCATTGACAAGTGAAATATGTCTGTACTTGTTTAATTAGTGTACTGTGCAACAGTAAATATATAAGGAGCTTATGTTCTGAACATTTTTCCTTGATAGTTTCTTTCAGTTCCCTTTTGTGAATTTGACTTTTGCGTCAAGCTCTCTCATGTTGTTGTCCCTTCCTACTGCTTGCTTAGTTTGCCCTCTTCATCTTCTGCATTCCTCTATTTAGTGTACTGTGTGCTATTCTGTATAATCCTTTCCCTAATCTCCTGCCCCAATGCCATTGTAAGCTGTCATAATTTTTGTGACTCAAGGCTCTTATTCCTACCTTTTATCTAATCACTTTCAGTTTCCTCAGAACAGGGCTTGCCAAATGCTCCTTTTGCTGCCAGCTGTGTCTCAGCTGTTCTAGTGTGACTTGAAACTTGCTTTCATTTCTCAGTTTTCTATTCATTTGACTCTTCATTTCTCCCTGTGTAATGAACAAGCTGATCTATTTCTGATGAAAACGGCTTTGGTTTTTAATAGCAGAACTGTTTTTATGAATTAATGTTTTATATTCCTTTTACTCTTTTTTAGATGTTGGATGTCTATGACATTCTTCCTTTCGATAATCCAGATGGTGGCGTGTGGAAACAAGGATTTGATATCACATACAATGAAAATGAATGGGACAGTGAACCACTTCAAGTTTTTGTTGTGCCTCACTCACATAATGACCCAGGTAATACTTTTAACTGTATTGATTTGGGTATCTAGAGGTGTTTGAATTAAGAAATATATTGCCATTTCTGTTACGATTTGGGTTTTTTTGGAGCATACTACTTGATATGTTAGATTTAAGTCTAGCAAGGCAGTTAAGCAGATGTATAATTCAAATGCCATTGTCTTCAAGTGATAATTGTTATGATAAAAGTTGTATGTGTACTTATTTATTAAGTGGAGCAGAACTTCACTGTCGATACTGGAAGGTAATATGGATTTTTCTGTGTTCATCCTGCTGGTAACCCATTCAGTTTATTCATTGCTGCATTAAATACGGCCCATTCTTATTTTGACTTTTTGGACTGTCATAGATAATTAACTCTCAGCTTGTGCTAGACGTGCTTTTTGGAAGATGTGACAATGATGAATCTGAGGTTTTTCACTGTAACACTTTCTGTACTCTTTTGTGCACACCCCTGCCCCCAACCTATAGTGGGACAATATAAAGTCTGGATTTAAACTGAAACCTAGGTATGCTTACATAATTTCACTTCTTACTCCTAGGTGGATGTTTACTGTGTAATAAATAAAATGGAGAAGTGACACTTTATTTTGAAATGACTAAAACACATGAAAAAGCAGTGAATTATACTACTATAATATATTCCTGGTACATGTACGCTGACCATGAGAGGCTGGTGAAGCTGCTTGTTATTGTGGAAAGCCACACTTTTACTACTGTGTATCCCTCTAACATTTTAATTTCTTGTTTGAAATACTGTGGATCTGAGTGAAGTAAGATACAGTAGTTTGAACATAAGTGACATGTATTCACATGTATCTAGCATTTTCAAATAAAATGTACACTGGAATTTGGAGGCACTGTATTGTCTAGTTATGACAGCTAAAATGACAAAGTATGGATGTGGTAAAAACATTCAGAGAAAGTAATCACAGTATAAACTTTGATATGCCTTTTTAGAGAGCTGTCTTTAAAATCTGTGTCCGTTTATTTCCTTTCTGATTTTTTGCTCCTCTGAAAAATTTCCTAGAAAGAAGCCACACTCTGTATAGTCCTTTAATGAATCTGAAACCATCCTAAAGGAATGTACAGAACTTCTAATTCTCTTGGTTCTTATTAGAAAGGAATATGGAATTTACCCCACATCCTTCTTTCTGCTGAAAGTAGTAGGATCATATCTTTAATTGGGGGAGGACAGTTGGCATCCCACTAGAGGCCAGTTGCCTAGTGTCACATATGTCCTCTTGAGATGATTTTAGCTGGATTGAACAAAGCCTCCCTGCACAGTGAAAGCTGAGGTAGCTCTACAGGAGCATGAAGCTTGGGAGCTACAGGAGAATGTCCTGAGGAAAGCTGAGAAGACCTTTGCAGAAAACTCTGCTGGTGTCCATTCAAGTCATGAAGTGTTCTGGCACTGATTTTTTTTTTTTCTTTTTTCTATAGGTTCTAATGATTTGGGTTTTATCCTTTTTTTAAAAATTATTTTATTTTTATTTTATTTACATTCCTTCTGTAGCTGCCTTCCAAACCAGAATATATTGGGCTGATATCCTCTGTGGTGCCTGGCCTGTCTCGTCTCGTCAGTACTCCATGCAGAATTGACCACTTTCTGTTACCATTCTGGAAGGACTCTTTGGAGCTAAACCTCCAGCTTTCTACTTTCTTCTTCACATCTTGATTCCTGTCTTGCCTCCTATAATCAGCTGTGGTAGATTTTCACAGCCAACACCTTTTGTGTTTGACAGACATTGGTGTTAGGTGCCTTAATCTAGTGTTTGATTCATCCTGTAGCACCAGTTCTTACAAAAAGTGGCCTACTGAGCACTCATACATACAAAGGAATTTGAGCATGGAAGTTACTGTCCTCTTGCCACATCAAGATTATTTTGGTAGATACTAACATCTGTCACTACAAATGACATTCTCCCTCATTGTATGCCAAGCATCGTATGCTGTTGGCGCAGCTGGCCAGTAGCAAGGTTGTCCTGGTTTCGCTGTGATAGAGTTAATTTTCTTGCTAGCCAGTATAGTGCTCTATTTTGGACTTAGTATGAGAATAATATTGATAACACACTGATGTTTTAGTTGTTGCTAAGGAGTGCTTATCCGAAGTCAAGGATTTTTCAGTTTCCCATCCTCTGCCAGGAAGGAGGTGCACAAGGAGCTGGGAAGGAGAATGGCCAGGACAGCTGACCTGAACTAGCCAAAGGGACATTCCATACCGTAGAACATCATGCTCAGTATATAAACTGGGGGGAATTGGCTGTGAGGCCCCTGTAACTACTTGGGTACTGGCTAAGCATTAGTCAGTGAGTAGTGAGCAATTGCATTGTGCATCACTTGTCTTTCTTGGATTTTATTTTTCTATCTTTTTGTTATCTTCATTGTTGTTATTGTTACTATTTTTATTTCAATTATTAAATTGTTCTTGTCTCAAGTCATGCATTTTACTTTTTTTCTTTCCAGTTCTTCTCCCCATTCGCTTGCATGGAGAGGAGAGGAATGAGCAAGTGGCTGCGTGGTGCTTAGTTGCTGGCTGGTGTTAAACTATGACAACAGGCTATCAATATCAGGTTATGCTGAAGGAGGCTTCATCATAGTCTCCACATTTTTAGATATATGTCTGTTGTGGTTTAATCCCAGCTGGCAACAAAGGACCACGAAGCTGCTCACTCACTCCTCCCCTGTGGTGGCATGGGGAGGAGAAGATGCAAAGAAATGGTCACAGGTTGAGACAAAAACAGGGAGGGATCAGCAACCATTTATGGTCATGGGCAAAACCCAGACTCAACTTGGGGAAAAAACAAAATCAATTTAATTTACTACCAATCACATGAAAACAGGATGAGAAGTAAACCCAAATGTTAAAACACCTTCTCCCCATCCCTCCCTCCTCCCTGGGTTCAACTCTGCTCCCGGTTCTCTCTCCCTCCTCCCCCCAGCAGCACAGGGGGACAGGGGATGGGGTTGGGGTCAGTTCATCACACCTTGTCTCTGCCACTCCTTCCTCCTCAGGGGGAGGACTCCTCACTCCTCCCCTGCTCCACTGTGGGGTCCCTCCCACGGGAGACAGTCCTCCTTGAACTTCTCCAGTGTGGGTCCTTTCCACAGGCTGCAGTCCTTCAGGCACAGACTGCTGCAGCATGGGTTTTCCCATGAAGTCATGGCCATCTTTGGGGGCATCCCCCTGCTCTGGCGTGGGCTCCTTCCCGGGCTGTAGGTGGGCATCTGCTCTCCCGCTCCCCTCCACGGGCTGGGGGGGGAACAGCCTGACATCTCACCATGGGCTGCATGGGAATCCCTTCTTCCACCGCTCCTCCTCCCCTCCTTCCTCACTGACCTCAGTGTCTGCAGAGGGGTTCCTCTCACATTCCAATCTCCTCCCCCACTGCAGGTTTCCCCTCTTAAATCTGTTCTCCCACAGAGAGATGTCACTGGTGGGCTCAGCCTTGGCCACAGGCAGGTCTGACTTGGAGCTGGGGAAGCTTCTAGCAGCTTCTTACAGGAGCCATCTGTGTAGCACCCTCCCCTGCTATCAAAACCCCACCACACAAACCCAAACCAGTGTCTTTTGGGGCTAGCAGACTGAATAGCTCTGTATTGCTCCTATGAGAAGGGTCCCAAAAACAGTGGAATTGTTGGGAAGACGGACACATCTCTTATTAGCCTCCAAGTTAGGATGGCAAGTTAACTAGGCTTACTCAGTGAGGAATGCCTTGAGCTTCACTATACATTTACTGTGATGCTTGAAATATTATACCTTCTTTTGGAAGGCTGGAGGATAACAAGGGCTTTTTCCAGGTCCAGAGACCATCTCTATGTGTGGCATCCTTTGTCAGGCTTGGGTTCTTGGTCTGTTGTCCTGGTTTCAGCCCAGCCGGTAACAAAGGACCACGCAGCCCTTCCCTCACTCCCCCCGCCCCCCTCCGGTGGGATGGGGAGGAGAACCAGGAAGAAAAAAAAAGAAAGAAACCCGAAACCCC
>JANZLQ010000079.1:23786561-23803888 GCA_026212715.1 Elanus axillaris | reverse complement strand
TGGGGGGGCGGGAATTGGTTTTGATTCACTCAAAGTATAAAATATGTGTTTTGTTCACCTCTAAAATTCTGGAAATAATGAGATTTATATGGGTAAAAAACTCCATAACATTTTGCTCCTGTCTTCCCCAGTTGGCTGGTGCTTAATTGGAACATTCCAACCTTGGTTTGAACCTCTCTTTTTAGCCTCTTTATATAGAAGGTACATATAAAGGTAGACTCCAGGTATGGATATTCAGAGCAAGGAATTGTCTTGATCTGATTTTTTAATAAAATTCTTGGATTAAGAACATGAAACTTATTTAGTTTTGGCAAATCTGAGAGCATTTATTTTGAAGGTGTGCTCTGTGTATTTAATTCCAGATTTGGGATCCAGTACAGATATCCTTTGTCATATGATGCCTTTCTATAGCTATGATGTTCCTCATACTTGTGGTCCAGATCCAAAAATCTGCTGTCAGTTTGATTTCAAACGTCTTCCTGGAGGAAGAGTAAGCTGTCCATGGAGAGTTCCACCAGAAGCCATTCATGCTGGAAATGTTCAACACAGGTACAGTTTTTACATATTCTGCAAGGGAATAACTTAAAAAAAAAAAAGAAAAAAAATATGCTGGTCAAAGATGATATCTTGCATGGGTTCATGAATTTATATAGTTCTTAAAATAAACCTGTTGTAGGAAAATAATACCTATTACTTAACCCAGTGTTTGCTTATAAGTTCAGAACTTAATTTGAAGTGAAATTTGAAGATAGGTTATAATTAAGGAAGATACATTCATGTTTTTCTTTTTAATTCATAATACATGAGTGTAACTATTATTATCTCTGAATGCTGGGCAGGACGTAGTAATCTAGTTATAGTCATGTTACTGGTTTACTGTAGTATTTGTGAATTTTATGAATATACAGGGGTGTGTCTCCTGCTAGTGGAAGATTTCAGGGGCAGCATGGTGTAGTAGCTGATCAAATGTGAAGGAAAGCTCATGTGTCTTTAAATCAAAGTTGTAAAAAGAAAAATCTTGAATATGTATCCCAATTAGTTGAGACAAATCTTTCTGGAAGAGTAAGAACTTGTTTAACAAATACATGGAATATAGAGGCTATAAATATAATGTAGAGAGCCTGCTCAGAATGCTTTTTAAGGTTTTTGGTTTTTAATTGGATCTTAATTTATCCCTGCACTTTCAAGATGCAGCCTTTGCATAGTGATCTAAATTAGGCCTTGGAAAAGAAATGGTTCTTTCACCATGTCATATGAAATAAAAGACTAAAGAAATGGGGCAGGTATGTAGTGAACATATGATTAAGTTGAAGAGATCATCATCTCAATATGGTCTCTGAAACTTAATCTTTTGAATTAGTTTTTGGTAGATAAAAACCGTTTTGGTTTCTAACAGTTGAAACAGCAGTATGGTAGTTAATACCTATGGGAAAAGTGAAACTAACACAGGGTCTTTGAACTGGGAGCCTGGATTATTTACAATTGGAACACTGAGAGGAACACAGGAGCCATACTTTGAGAGTGTAGTTTCAAAAAAATCCACTAAAATGTAGGAAGTCCTGTTTTGCTGGAGAATGCTGAAAACACTACTCATATTTTATGACAAAGAAAAGGTTGGAATATTGTAAGCAACCAAAACCTCCTCTGATCTGACCTCTGCAACAGCACAAGTTTTACAGTTGTTATGATGAGAAGTATGAGATCCATAAGTAACTGGAAAACCTATCTTTACATCGTAAGCTTTCCAGGGCTAAAGGTTTGTAGCACACTAATTAATCTGTCTCTCCCCTCTGCTTGCTTTGTTTTTTAAGGCTGGAAAAATACAGGAAATCTACACTACCTGGATGTGAAAAAAAGTATTTGATACACATTTGATTTATTTAGAGACAAGGTTTAGATCACTGACCTTTCTTCAATGCTAAAGCTGCAACAAAATGAATTGACTAGATCTTGAATACTCATCTGGGACAGTTGCTTTTGATTTCAGTACTATTACGGCCATACATAAATACTGAAGAGATATTGAATTGAAAACTTAAGATGAATAGCCATTGGATTTATCATTGCCTTGCAACTTCAGTTGTGATTTGGTAGTAAAGAATGAAACAGCAGCCTAACTGAAAGCCTGTACTTGTTTAATTACACTTCATAACCACAGAGCTTAAAGATTGCTGTTGCACTTGCCCAGTTTTGCAATGTCATTTCTGTCCATATGTTTGGATACTGAAGTTTTATCTTTTCACAGTAGCAAGAAAAAAGAGCTTTTTTTTTTTTTTTCTTCCTTGAATGAGAATAAGTTGTTCTGTTAGAATAAGCATAGCTTGTTTTGTGTACGTCTCTCTCTCCCATGCATGGAAGTAGGAAAGAATCTGTACTGCAAGCTAGGCACTTTAGAAAAGGAGTAGAAAATGGACTTTCCCCTTCATTTCCTACTGTTCAAGGGTCCAATTTTACCCTTCAGCTTTTTTCTCTTTATCAGTGGTCATATTGCACAACATGCAGCTGGTGTTCAGAATTACTTTGCTGATGTGGCATTGGCTGTTAATGTTTGTGATTGCCAACCCCAAGAATCTGAGATCACACTCTTAGGAAGTACTTACTCATACTGTCTGCATACCCATCTCTTCCACAGAATTACCTGAATAGAAAATTGCCACTCCATCAAATGGTTTTGTTTTCTAGTTGTGATAATTGAGCAAAGAGTGAGTCCCTGATGCTTCATGTGCTGTATAGGCTGAAGTAGTAGGGACTGTGAAGCCATGACCACTGTCAAACCTGTCACATAGGACTTACTATAGCTGCTGCAAAATTTCTTGTGAATCCCACAGACTCTAGATGGCTACTGCTTCTCCTGCTTTGACATAGGAAGGGGCAAAACCAGCCACATTAATTGTTTTGATATGTTTTAGCCAAATACTTGGAATTTTTGTGGCAAAAGAACACATTTGTGGTATGAAGGGTTTTTCTTTATTTGTGAAGCATCTTAAGCATTCAGTGGTAACCTGAAAGCTTCACAAAGAAAGGTGAAAAATATTCTTGGTGCTGTTACTGACAGTGTTGGTATACTTCAGTGTTGCCAAGGAAGAGCACAGTTAGAGTTGCTCTGAATATTGAGAACTACATAATGCCTCTTGTATCCAATTCCAAGAACTTTTGATTGTATAAAACAAATTTTTTAAATTTTTTTTTAAGCCATTAAAATGAAGTTGCTGCTGGCATGCTATATCCATAGTTACAGTGGTACAAAAAATTTATCATGACTTATCTCTTGGTTTTCAAATTTTCATTCAGGTAGGCAGGATAAACATGTATCAAAATGTATCTAATACTGTCTTGCTGGGGAACCAGAGGAGGGAAGCATTTGGTGAGACTCAAGTGGAATCTGTTTTTTTTCCAGAAGTATTTTTCATCTTCAGCAAATTCTATCTGGGGCTTTCTGCTGACTCTTTCTCACTCCTGTATGAAATAGTGATTTAGAAAGTTATATGAGAGAAACTTGAGGATATACCTGACTTGAGACATCTAATTTTTCTTTTGTGTTTTTGCAATTAAAACTGGTTTGCAGTAGAGGAAGATCCTGCTGCCGCCTTAAAAACACCTAATAATCCTACAGTTATGAGTACTTTGAAGAGAGAGAGAACAGAAACACATGAATTTTGCAGTAGATTTGAAAAGAAACTAGAGAAGAACTTTGAAGAGAGATGTCAAAGTCAAATATCCTGTTAACTGTAACCTTTCCTGAAGTCCTGTATTTTTCAAGAGGTTCTAAAATAATGTTTCCAACTGCAGGCTGCATGTGGAAAATTTGAGTTAGGCTGGCTTTTTAGATGGTAGAGTTACAAAGTCTTGTGTAGTGCCAATTGTTCCGTTAGGAGAGGAAATAATTAGGTTTAAAACAGCAACCTGTTGAAAGTCATGGAAAATACTGATTCAAGCATAAATACTTGGAAATCTGAACTATAAATCAAACTAGATAGGGGCTGGGGGGGGCAATGCCACTAGTTGGGTCTATTCTAGTCTCAGCAGAACTATGTAGATCCTTAACTAAAGATGTTGTGTCCCCTTTCTCCCTCCAGAATACAGCCAGACCTTGTGTTTACTCAGTACTTTCATAATCTGATAGACAAATAAACTCTGACTTGCTGGTCAAAGAAATACCTGTTTCAAATATATTGGGACTAGATTCAATTCTCACATAAATGTTGATACAAGAGTATGAAATGAAAGTTGAGTAGACCACCTATTAAAAAGACTTGTAGAAACAAAAATCTCACTGGAAATCTCTGTTTGCTGCTATTTTCTCTTTAAAACGTTGTTGTTTGTACTCCTGTTTTCTTAAATAAGTTACTATTACTGTACTTTATAATCCCTACTAAAATTATTTCCATAACTTTAATTAGAGAGGATCAGCATCTGAAGATTTTGATAGTGATGGAGGGAGAGGGGCAGGGAGTGGACAGAATGGACCCTTTCAGTAACCCAGATATCAGACTTGTGATACCTTGCAGCTTAATGAACTGATACTTTACCCACCAAAGAGTTAGCAGGTGCCAAAGAAGAATTTTACTGCCTTTTTTCTGTGTGTGCATGTGTGGGGGTTTTGTTGATTATTTTTAAGGCCAAAAGCAGAAAACCAGTGGGTTTAATTTTTCAGGGCATGTGCTTAAAGCATAAGAGGGCTGGCTCTAAGACAAGTAAGAAACTGACTGAAGAGGGAACAGTGATTGTTAGTAGTGAACTTCCTCCAGAATGTGTGTGTTTTTTTGTTTTGTTTTGGTTTTTTTTTTGTGAGGCTGGAGTTCCTCAAAGATTAATTTATGGGCAGTTTTTCTGTCAAGGACATGAAGATATGAAGGAAAGTATCCAAGGGACTTACCAGAGGGGATGAGAAGAGCTTGCTTATTAATTGTAAATAAGGGCTGTAGAGGATTAGGATTGTTATCTAAATATAAAGCAGGTAAACATACTTTAAACTGAAGGTTAGCTTTGGCACAGGAACACATTGATGCAGACTGGCCTACTGTTTGAGATGGAGCTTGATAAGCTTATTGGAGGATTTAATTAGCATAGTGTTTGCAACAATAGTAGGTTGAATGTGGTGTCCCAGTGGGGGGAACTGCATCCAGCCTTTTGTTACAGAGTGAGACAGCAGAGTTTTGTATGTCTTGTTTAGGGTCACCCTAATGCAAAACTTGATATCTAAGAATTTTTTTTTCAAATGCTGACTTTTGTTTTTCTGTTTTCTACATTGCTTTTCCCACCTCCCCTGCCCCCCCCTCAAGGGCTTGGATGATTTTAGATCAATACAGAAAGAAGTCAAAGCTTTTCCGTACTAAAGTTCTGTTGGCTCCACTAGGGGATGATTTCCGCTATGCTGAGAGCTCAGAATGGGATCAACAGTACCAGAATTATCAGAAGCTCTTTGACTATATGAATTCTCATCCTGAGTGGCATGTTAAGGTAAATGCAACACTTTTTTTGGTTTGTGGAGAAAACAGTATTTCTCAGTATTTTGAGATTCTTCATGGAACAAAGTTGTGGTTTGTTTCTGTTTTTTTTTTCTTTTTTAATTTTTTAAAAATATTATTTAAACTGTGGAGTTTTGTATATTAATTAACAGCAGATTGGTTTGTCTTGGCAGATTACATTTTTTTTTAACATCACCATGTCCTCTCCCTCCAAACCTAAAACTTTGCTATTCATATCTGTCTGAAAACTATAAATAGTATCCAAAATAAATTCTTTTAGAGAACAGAACTTTAAATCATTAATTATGTTTGAGTGTTAATATGCACATTGATACACTCTAATCTTTAAGCTGAGTGCTTTAGACACTTCTTGTACTGTAGATGTTCTCTGTACTTGGACACCTTTTCATCATCTTTCAGCAATTGAATAAGAAATAGGGGACCACAAACTTGTTTTTTCTCAGGTATCACATGAAAGAGCACATGGTCTGGTCTCTTTCATATATTATTTGTGTGTGCATCTTTTTCCACCTCACTTTTTCTGAGACCTCCCTCATTCTTCTAACTGCAGATTTGAGTACTGCCTGTAGTGTGTTAGTTCTTCCTGCTGTCTTCTGGACTTGTGTTCTGCATAAGAAAGATGATCTCTTGGGATCACAGCTTGTTTGAGAGCTGGATTTTGCATGTTTCCTATGGGATGTAGGTGATGTGATGTATTTGAATGCCTGCTGTGTCTTATTGGGGGAAACAGACCTGCAGAATACTCTTCTACATCTTTTAAATCTACAGCCCATCTTTTAAAGCTAAAGCTTGCTGCTATCACCAGCTTTACTCCCCTCAAAAAGGGGTATAGTGTGCAGGTACTTACTCTTTGGATACTAACAGCAGCATACTTTCTATAGTCTCTATTCCTACTAACCTGGGCTGGATGATTTCTTCTCTCAACAAAAACTGAAGGTTCTAACTCTCAGGTCATTCTTCAAGGACCACTCCTGTCCTGAGACACCTGTAAGTTCTTTATCTGAAAGGTTCTACTCAGCCCATTGTCAAGGATTCTAGAAGTCTACTTCATTAGCCCTGGCTTGCCCACCTGGATTAAAGCTGTGGGAATCATGCCAGCCCTTGGGGCCCTTGTAGAAGTATCCAACCCTTTTTCTGCTTCTCAGTACACAGACATAAAAGGATAATGAGATATCCTCTCATTCAGCTACTTTGTACCTAGGGTTCTTTGCTTAGCTGGAGCATTGTTGGCACTGGAGTGTGTCTCCTTTTCATTTTATTTAGTTAGGTGTTTTTTTATTTTCTCTCTTTGCTTTTTAGGTTTTGTTTTGGATTTTTTTGTTTGTTTGTTTGTTTTTGTTTTTGTGGGGGGGAGGGGGTGTTTTGGGGTTTTGTTTGTTTGTTTGTTTTTTTAAAGTGATGTCATTTATCCTTGGAAATACAAGCTTAGGTGGAGAACTTTCACATTCTGCTGCACTTTCCGCAGTGGACTGTAACTCCACAGGTAAGTAGGAGGTCACGCTCAGCTTCCTAAGAACCTAGATTATATAAAGAAGGTGTCCACATGTCTTCCTTAAGTGCTGAGATACCTACGCTATTAGTACTTACACAAGGGACTGCCTACTTTGCCTTTCTGATCTTATGAGAGATTTACCTTTTCAGATAAATTTGAGATGTTTCTCTAGTGGATATGTCTGTTAGCATTGAGATTCTTACGCCAGCAACTATTCTACAGTCCCAAAAGTAGTTACTAGATTACTGTAAAAGATATCTGTTTTGCTCTCAGGAATTTTAACCTCCATTTGGAGATCTCCTTTACATCTATTATGCATAAATTAAGCTGAGATTTTTTATATGCCAGTAGATGACTCTACCAGTTTATTTCACTGTTTCCATTCACCCAACATTAGAATGAGTTTTCTTCAACTTTACTCGTTCCTTTGGTGATGTTTTCTTCCTGTGATGTAACCCAGCATACAGAAGGGAGGTCATCTATACCTGATTACTATTGGTCCGCTGTTTTGTTTTTTCTTCTGAGTTCTGTCTTGTAGGTGTCTGTGATAGTGAGGGAAAAGGCCAAGTGTCCTAGAAGTGCCTGGTAAGGCAGAGATCACTAATATTGGGATTTCTGTGGCAATATGTCTCTTTCCCTGATTTACTGCCATTCAAAGAGGCAAGTTATCATACCATAACCACCTAACATACTTAGATCTTCTGAATGATTTTGAAGAGTGAATACTGTTTGGGTTGTTTTTTTAAATGTTGAAATAACATATCTTTGTTGTCACAGTAGTAGTTCTTGTATTCCAAGTCACCTTTAAAAGATTTTTTACTGAAAGCTTGTTTTCTGGTGTTGCAAATTATAGCATGTTAATTTGTATGCTTGTTAAAAATAATTAAAAAAAAGTCACTTAATTTAAATTTGAAGAATTATCATTATAGTTTATTGTGAGGATACCTGTGGTAATGTGATCTTCTGTGCTGTTCCCACATTCATTAATTGTTTTTCCACTCTCATTCAAAATCCACTTTGCCATCTATGTCTTCTTTAACATCTCTCAGTGCTGGCAACATTAACATCAGTCCCTCTCCCTTTTTTATTCCCCCATTTTTTTGTACACCTCAAGCTTGAGGGTACTGTCTTCTGACCTACCCTTTAAAGGGCTGTTACTGCCTTATTTGTCTGAGCATTTTAAAAGATGACCAGAAGATAATGAATTTTTTTAACTCCCCCACGTTACATCTCTAAACACAATTTCTTTTTATATAGTTTTAAAAAAACAGCCTCTGAAAGCAGATGCTAAATTTTTTGATTAACTGTCATCTTGGGTTAACCATATATTGGAGAACTGGAGCAAAACAATTTTAAAAACGCAAGATTAAGACTACTATGCTTTTGTTGCATTACATGAAGTTTCTTAATTAGTCCAGACATCTGCTTAAATACTGAGATATTACTTAGCTCATGTATTAGAGACTTATAAGACATGAAGAATGCTTTGCTTATTTGTTGAGATTTAGCTTGTACCTTAAATACTGATTTTTACTTTTAAAAAAAAGTTTTTGATATTTCATGAATCATAGAATCATGGGATGATTTGGTTTGGAAGGGACCTTTAAAGGTCATGTAGTCCAACCCTCACTGCAATGAGCAGGGACATTTTCAACTATATTAGGTTGCTCAGGGCTCCATCCACCCTAGCCTTTAATGTTCCCAGGGATGGGGGCATCTACAGCCTCTCTGGGCAACCTGTTCCAGTGATTCACCACCCTCATAATAAAACATTTCTTCCTTATGTCTGGTCTGAATCTACCCTCTTTCAGTTTAAAACCATTACCCCTTGTCCTGTCACTACAGGCCCTACTAAAAAGTCTGTCCCACTTATAAGCCCCCTTTAATTACTGAAAGGCCGCTATAAGGTCTCCCTGCAGCCTTGCCTTCTCCAGGTTGAAGAACCACAGCTCTCTCAGCCTTTCCACATAGTAGAGTTGTTCCATTCCTCTGATCATTTTTGTGGTCCCCCTCTGGACCCACTCCAACAGGTCCATGTCTTTCTTAAACTGAGTTGAAATGAAGTTGAAGAGCTGTTCAGCTTGTCTGTTTGGACAGAGCTGTTTTGAAGAGCTGTTCAGGTTGTCTGAAAAGTGTGCAGGGAACCTCTGAAGCTCTTTAGGATAGTATTTCTGCTATAATTCTGCTGGAAGTCTGGTGTATTTCTGAAATGTATATGAAACCAAGCGTATTCATTCTCTTCATATGTCTAAATAAAAAAAAATGGACCTACATTATAGTAATTTTAATTTTCATTCAGGCCCAGTTTGGAACTTTATCAGATTACTTTGAAGCTCTGCGCAAAGAAAGTAATTTGGGTGAAAAGAGGAGCAATTCATTTTTCCCTGTTTTAAGTGGAGACTTCTTCACCTATGCAGACAGAGATCATCATTACTGGAGTGGATACTTTACATCGCGACCCTTCTATAAACGACTGGATAGAGTCCTGGAATCCTACTTACGGTAAATAATGCTATCCAGTAAATTCATAACATTTGTCTTGGCACATCGGAGAAATGAATGTATAACTACTCTAAATCTGTTGGACAGATGGAAAACTGATTTTGAAATGCACAGTTTAAGTTTACTTGCAATAAGGGTAGCCTAAATGGCCCCCAAATGTAATTCTTGGTACAAGGATTAGTTGGTGTACCTGTTTTTGTGGTAAATTCACAGAAATACAATGATATCTTTTCCATTAAAACAAATAAGTTGTCTAAAATACTATTCAAGTGATCAGCAAGTCCGGATTGCCTGAAAATAGCAGGTAGTATGCTTTTTATTTCTGTATTGGATTTGGGTAGCTGTCAGATCAACCTATCATTATGACTATACTGTGAACTCTTTTAGAGAGAAACACAAAAGTGCGAATTTTACAAGGGTTGTTAGAGGAAGTTGAGTAGTCAGGAATATTGTGTGCCAAGTGATCTCAGATTGTAAGGTACTGTTCTGCTAAAAAGTGTTTGCAACTTCTTTAAAGAAAAAAGTATTGCTTAATTTTGGTAATGGAGTATTTAAGTGGTTCTCCATTGTAGCAGCTGTAGATAACACATGTTGTAAAATGATTTAACTGTATTTTAAGGCTCCAGAAAGAAATCTGGATGGATGCTTATGATATAAACCCTGGACATTTCATCTATAGCCAAAACTTGGAAACTGTTTTCAAAAGATTGTTCTTCCAAGGATCCTTGGTCAAATGACACTTTTTGTCTTCTGGAGAAACCCTTTAAAAGACACCTATTTAGTGCTTCTACATGCTGTTCAGACCTTTTCATGCTGGAGAACTTCTGCAATGATGAGAAATCCTTCCTTAAGGATTTCTTGCCAGGTTTTTTGTGCGTCAAAATGGCTGCTGCAGTAGTGTAGGGAGCAAGAGAGGTGTGGAAAGTAGCATTTTGAGGCAGATACAAGTGTGTTTCAGAAGAAAAACCTCCATATCTGGCAGAATTTGTTTTCGTTCTTCCAAGGAATAAAGACTTTACTCTGATAAAGTAGACTTGGGAAACAGCTAAGCTACTCTGTGATCTCTACTACATTCTTCCTGTGATTAAAGTGGCTTTTTCTAGCCTTTCTCTCTGCACTCTAAGAATACAGAGCAAAAGACCTGAGGAAATCAAGAAAATTAGCGAATAAGAAATGAAAGCAATAGAAAGGCTAAGAACTGTGTAAGAAGTGAGATCAAGGGCCTGAGAATAGAAGGGGGTTAGGGAGGAGACTATGTAACATCATTTTGAAGGCATTGCATTGACCAGCAAAGAAAAAAGTTCCACAAATGGGAAAGCCGGGAGGAAAGAAGCCAAAGCCTGTCTGGAAAGAGAAGAAAAAGACAGAAGCTGAGAGGAATGGAAAAGAGCAAGGCTAGGATCCCTTTGCCAGAAGAATGTAAAAATAATATAGTAAGGAGAAGTTATTAGAGGAGTGACTTCTGCAGTGTTTAAATCAGAACTTTGGAATGCTGCAAGTGTTACGCTTAACTTACAAAACCAAGAATGTCAGAAGGTTACAAAGAAGGCATTTGTAAGGCTAACAATAATTAGGAAGTTTAACAACTATTCAGAAATAGTTTACAAATAGAGCATCAAGCTTCACTAGGAATATGATTTTCTTAGAAGCATTTTATTTTTTACTGTATCAACATTATAAATACTAATTAGCTCTGTTCTCATTACCTTGTTTATCATAAGAGTCTTTGATTTTCAGTGAAAATAGCCTTGTTTAATACTGCTATTGGAAAAGTCAAGATGTATAGAAAACAGGTCAGATGATGTCCTTATAAGTTGAATTCCCCACTTAATTGTTTTTTTGTTTTATTTTGCCTAAGTTCCTTTCTGTTCATTAAAACACACTAAGGATTTAATTTTTCTTTAGCTTTATCATAGGTTTTCTTCTCAAAATTTTTAAGTGTGTTTACTTTATTGTAATTTTTCTGGTTTTTATTACTTAGATTGCAGAAAAATTCAAATTAATTGCTTTCAAGTTTATTTTTCATATTTACAAATTTTACACTTTTAGAAGATTCATTCATACAAAAATTTGCATTACTGTTAAATTCTGAAAAAGGTACTAGGCTTACAGGTAAAGAACCTCTGGAAGAAAACTAAACCTTGGTCTTCTGAATTAAAACAAAGCAAATTTCTAAAAATGTTCCTGCAAAGTTTTTCATCCTTTGTTATCCCCTGTGAATAACATGTAAGAACAAAATTTACAGATATTTTCTTGTTGGTTTAATATCACGGTTTTGGGCAGTTTTGTTTTTGGAGACCTAGAGAATCTTCACGGATGGAGTATTAGCTGTGAGAACATCAGAATTAGGGGGTTTGTCTTTTATTTTTTATTTTCTTTAAAGTCAGAGGAAATACATTATGATCATATTTAATTAAAAACACCCTCACCCCAACCTCATAATTTTCCATAGTTCTTTTTGAACTAACTTATATCAACCTAGTGTGCATATATATATGTATGTATATATATGTCTGTGGGAGAATGAACCATGTATGGAAGATAAATACATATATGTGTTTATTCTTTACCAAGGATGAATGTTTTTAAGTTCCAGCAGTACCGGGATTAAGAAGTACTTCACTCTACTTAGTAGCCAGAAAACAGTGTTCAGCCTCAGGACCTGCTATGATGGCTAGCCATTTAAGCAAGAAAAGAGGTGGTTGTTTGAGTTTTTCCTGTTTTTAAAAAAGTTTTGGGGTTGTGGACTAAAGAAAGTGCATGAAAGTTTAGGGATTTTGTAATGGAGTTTGGCATCAATGCTGATTTGAGACATAACTGAAGTTAGAGATGGGTGGATTGAAGTAGTTTGGAGGATGATGAAATCAGTGACCAGAAGTTTGTTTAATGTAATAATGGAGAGGTGCAAAGAACAGCATAGTTGGGGACAAATTAGGAACACATTCTGTGATTTCTTTCTTTGCAGATGTAATCAGGGAAAAGTTATGGGAAGTCTGCAATAAAAGACTGTTGAAGTAATTCAGAAGCAGGACAAGAGCTGCAGTGGTACTTCTGTCTGTACAGATGGATAGAAAAGACATCTTGAGATTTCAGAAACTCTTGCAAAAATTATTTATTTTTTATTTAGGTTACATATAAAGTGGATGTAAAGGAAACCTAGTGTAGTCTTTGAGCAATCAGTGAAGCAAATTGTGGTCTATTTGTTGTAATTTGTCTCTGAATCTCTACCTGATGGGATACTGCAAAGTGGAAAATCTGTGGTGTCTACTTTAGGTAATCTGCAGTAGTTTGAAATAGCAGTGAGAAAACCAAGGCTTTATACAGCTTTCATGGAAAGATATTAAAGAGAGGAAAATGCTTACTTACAAGTCGGAAGTGTTCTCTAATACAGTGTTTCTTGTGGTTTCGTTTCTGAGTGTCTTTCATCTGTGACCATCGAACCATTCTAATGTTTAGAATAATATTGAGATTTGAAGGGAAAATTTTTCATCTAGAAGACCTATGTGCTGAATGGATCTGTAAAACAGAATCAGTGATTTTCCTGAAAGGCAAAGAGTTCTGAGTGTTCCTTATGGACAAAATGGATTTCAAGTGATGTTCTGGAAGCAGTAAGAGCTGAAAATGTATTTACTATACAGCTTCATTTTAATGTTATTTCTTTTCATTTCAAAGTTGTCATCTTGTTTATTAATAATGTACTTCCCTATTTTAAAAAATATAAAATAAATGAGTGGACTGTGTGGAGTAGAATCTATATAACAATATACTTGTTTTCCTTTCAAGTTAAGCTGTAATAGAGCAAAGTATGAGGAATGCACAGATGTAGGAATTTGCACTAAGCAACATTAAAATCACAGCCATTAAGCTTAAGTGCACTAGTAATAAAAAAAAATTAAATTACAAGTTTTAACACCTTGATTCTATCTGTAGCTTCTTACTTGTAAGAGCAAAATGTCATCCTATTCCTCAAGTACTGACAATATGAAAATGAATTGAGCTGTTATATGTATAGTGTACCTTTTAGTTTAGTTTGACACATGCTACTTGCTGTTTTTACATAATTGTCACCTATGTGATGCATAAAGACAAAGAGACCAGACTGAATCGAAAGGTATTTTTTCATGTTAACAGTACCAATGCACAGTCTGAAAACCCAAGCTGAGAATGATTTTAAAATTTATTGTTGTACCTGGTTTAAATTTGAACACATGCACTCATGAACAGCTTGGGTAAATGTGAAAGTTAATGTATTTTCCTTTTTTAAAATATTTTTATTTTTTTATTTACATGCTTAGAATATAGTTTTACATTTGCTTCAAGAACATACGTTATTTTGCTTTCTTTGCTTTTTATAACATTAATCTGTATATTCATGGTTTCTTCAAACACTTTAGAAACATTCATTAACCTCAAATAGAGTTTGAAAAGGAATCTGACACTTTTCAGACTTACAGAAACAGAACTGTAACATTTTAGGAATAGGAGACAGGAACAAAAGTTAACAGATGGTTTCCCAGAATTTCTACAGGCATCCTTGTTAGTCAGATATTCATAATGACTGGCAATTATAGGTTTGGGGTGTTGTGGGTTTTTTTTTTGTAAAATAAATATAGATTCTCATAAAGCAAGTGAGAGCCTAATGGTAATATTTTAGTGCTAGGCTCTTGCATATGAAGTAGGAAAGAAGGGTTCTGCATTCTGTTCAGTCTAAGGTTTTTGAATCCAGTGTTCTCACCATTCAGGTGAACGTATAGTGAGCAGGTACAGGAACTGCCTAAGCCTTTAGGATAATTTAGTTTGCTTGAAGTACAAATAGCAGAACAGTTATTATATAGAGTATACGGATTGATAGATTTCTTTAAGATAATTTTATTTATTTAACAAGTTGCTTTTTGAAATGGGAATTGTATGTCTCCTTACTGTACCATTTTAAGATCAGATCTGTATGTCTCACGCATTTGTGAAAATGGTATGTTACTATGTACTACCTTATTTTTATTTTAAAGCACTATTTTCCATCACTGAAACCTTGCAGGAAGCTTACAAGGTGGAAAACTAGTTGATGATGAAGTGCAGCGTGATTTTTAACTGTTTGAAGCTAGAAACAGGCTAAAAATACAAAATGAAATTTTAAAGAACTTACAGAACTAGGCATGAGAAAAGATGTAGAAACATCAGTTTATTCTTCAGGTAAAATGTGTGTTGCTTTTTGCTTTTTAAACTTGTATAAATATTTGATTCTTCTCTGTAATTCCAGGGCAGCTGAAATCCTCTACTCTTTGGCTTTAGTACAGTCCAGTAAATCTGAGAAGATGAGTGTATTTCCTTCAGTGGATAACTATAAATTGCTGACAGAAGCTAGAAGGAACCTTGGACTCTTTCAGCATCATGATGCTATTACAGGAACATCTAAAGATTGGGTAGTTGTGGATTATGGCACTAGGTAATTTATTATAGATATATAAACTTAATTACTCTTTGCTTTTTTAAAACAGAAGTATTTATTTCAGAGATACAGATCTGCTGTAGCTAGCAACATAGTACTGAAAGTGTAGTGGTGCTCTACAGGAGAAGTGGATTTGATTACCCGTGCTCTCCATTTACAAAATGTGTTTTAATCCTCTAAAGTAAGAATTTGATGTTCAAACAAAATTTCTGAGGTTCAGAAGAAGCTAGGTAGGCAACAGTACTCAGACTTCTGTAATAACAGCTATCTTCTGTGGTAACTATCTTATAGAACATTTTATATCTGCCTGTGCTAAGCAATGATCAAGAAACATGCTCATTTAAGCATATATTCTTTGGAAAATCCTACACCCTCTGTAAACTATCTTTCTTCAATGTGGGAAATCTTCTTCACATTGCCAGTCTTCTACTTAATTTGTCTGTTGCTGTTCATTGCTGTTATGTCTGGTGAGTAGTTACTTTCTCAGTATTGACAAATTGCTCTGCTAGCTACTTTGTAGAATTCTTTTGAAGAGTGTATGACATATATATGTATGTCTGTATGTATACATAGGCTTTAATTATGCATTTTTTTAAGAAAATTGTTACATATTGAAATGTTAAGCACTAGCAAATTTGATTAATTAAGGTAGATGATGGTAGATGGGTGATGGTAGAGCATGCCCATTAAATGAGTTATTGTTTTAAGTGCCTCTAAAAATACTCTTTCTCGGTTTAAACTACTGCATTCATGACAAGTATTTTTAAATTCCATAAATTTGTTAATTTTTTATCAATTAAAACATAGGTATAATCAAGGTATAAAAATGTGCAATACACTTGTTTATGAGAGAGTAAAATAAAGGCTTTTTTCACTTTACAAATACAATTGCACCGCTCTCTAAGAATTTGAAACCTTGTGCTGGATGAAGCAATGAAAGTAATGGTAATAATTTTAAATTTTTGTGTTTCTGATTATTTTTCTAATCCTGCTTAAAGGCAATCTTGACTTTGTGACCAGCATTTCAGGCTTGTCTCTGCTATAGATATTGAAAATCAAACATATAAACAACAAACTTTCCTAAGATTAGCATTTTGAAAATGTACCTGGTATATTGAGGCTGTAGGTTTTGTAGCATAACAGAGGTGTGGAGATGTACCTCATTTTCAGTATTCAAGGTAGGAATATAATGAAATTCAAAATATTTCTTCATTTTGCAGTCTGGTCTCCAATTGCAACTAGCTGTTCTTAATTTCATGCTGTATTGACATTAAAAATTACATTTATTTTTCTGTAACTCATACTTTTGAGTCCTTTATTCTTTTTAAATTTTAATGTTATCATATTAAAAAAAACAACTGAAAAGTAAGACTCTAAAATTTTTAACAGACTTTTCCACTCAATAATGAACCTGAAGAAAGTGATAATTGACTCTGCTCATATTCTTATCCTGAAGGATAAAGGTGCTTACAATTATGACACATCAACTCCATTCCTGAAGATGGTGAGCTATCTTTCTTGATTTTCTCCAAAAATAAAATGTGAACTATGTCTTTTCAATACAGTTTGAGTGCCCTAGGAAAAGTTGGAATGAAATGTGCTGCTAATACATGCTCAAAAATCTGCTACTTACCACTGTTCATGTTAATTGAAGATACTGGAACGTAAAAAGTTAAAACTTAAGCAGTTAATGCTGAAAAAAAACCACATATCTAAAGTAAATGGGCTTATTTTGTTCTACTTCATAAAGCACATAGTAAAACCAGGTGTTCTAATTTTCTTGTGGGCATAAATTTGTTGGTGACTTCAGTGACATGCATGTGATAAGTGAATATATAATAGTATTGAGCACTGTAATTTGACTTTACTTATTACTTAAAAAATGTAGGAAGCAGAAAATTTCCATCCTGAACACAAGCCTAAGCTGGATTTGCAAGACCAGGTGTAGACAAGACCTTGTACTTTTTCCCTTAGCTGAAATTACTTCAAACAGGAATCTACTGATGATAAAGTCAGCAACAGATTCCCACATACCATTTCAAGACCCATTTTACAGTGAAGAGGACCTTGAAGAAATACACTTGCTAATGTTGTTTCCTTTAAAAATTCTTAGTTTCTTCACTTTCTGAACAAAAGCTCTCTGCTGTGATAGCTAGTCTTAGGAAGTCTACCTAAGTCCATACACCTGTAATAGAGAGGAAACAAGATGCTTTCATTTCTTTGTACATAAACATAGCAGGATTAAGACAGTCTTCATTATATGATTACCTCACACTTCTAACATAACTAACTTTACATACATACTTCTTGCTTAGATGTGTCAGATGTGTCATACCTTGAATTACTCTTCCAGGCACATATAGTTAAAAAAAAAAATTAACACCACCACCCCCTCCCC
>JANZLQ010000079.1:23694104-23781253 GCA_026212715.1 Elanus axillaris | reverse complement strand
CCCAACCCCCGCCTTCCTTTTTTTCTCACTTCTGAAACTTCATGTACCAGGCTGGGAGTTTCAGTACTGACCTCCATTGCACTCTACAAGCATGGTGTAAGGCACCCCATCTGAACTGAAGATACTATGATATTGAAAGATTTTAAAAAAAAATCATTGATTATTTTTAGTGCTAAACCAACAATACTTATAATTTTCCCACAAATTACTTTTGTCAGCTAATCTCAGAGGAATGGTACGGTATCTTCTTATCAGTCTAGTTTAATAGCTTAGCAGACACATTTTCCACTAGTTGAAATATTCAGGTTGCCTAGGGGATTAATCTTGAGTAGGATACACTGTAATCAATGATTTCTTCAAAGATCTGTCAAAGCAGTGAGCAGTTTAGTGACATCCACCTTATAAAAGAAAGTTTCATTTTTGCAAATAGAGATACAAAATAATCTAGGCTATTATCCTTACTTCAGTATTTTGAGAAGGTTTTGGCATAATGTTGTAATTAGAAAAGTTTTGGAATAAGTTGTGTTCATCCTGTCAGGTCCAAAATTTGTGATCTTTATTCAGAAAGCAAATTCTGATTTACCTTTAAATTTTGCAGGTTGGTTACCTTTTCAAAAATTCACTGGGCAGGTGTACCTACTGCTTTCTCAACAGAGCACTATAAAGTTAAAATTAAAGCTATGTTATTAAGTTTAACGTGTGGTAAAGAATAATGTACAAAGGTTGAAGATTCTTGGCAGAGCAGTGTGTATGTTGCTGTATTTGGTTGGACAACAAGGATGACTTGCCTGAGAAGGAAACTTCAATGGTGTGATATGCCAAAAGGGAAAGCTGTCCTGATGATGTGAAGCAATTGTTTAAAGCTTCACACCAAAGGGACTGTATCTTTCTGAGCTTAGAATGTGACCGGATTGGGGTAATGTTTTGATATTCTTATTTGGCAACTTTAACTTTGGTGGTGGGTTTTTTGTTGCCTTTTTTTTGACCTGTGTTGCACGTGCTGGTACAATCAATCTAGACAGTTGTCCACTGTAGATACAAAGGGAGAATGCTCTAACAGCATTTGACATTTTAATAATATACATATTAATTACCTTTAATGCTTGCATGAGTTCTAATGCATATGTATTCCTGGTTATATACTGAAACAGTTTTAAAAAAAGACAGTTGAAACAAGGGTATTTTCAGTTGTTAATGAGGGGGAAAAATGTTTAAAGAAAACAAGAAAGAATAAAGTAACACTTAAAATGAGGCCAAAAATATTTGTGGCAATTCATACATTGTTAATAAGCACACTTGTTCCCAAGGGGAGAAAACAGACAAAGAAAAAAAGAAAAAACCACCAAAACCCCCAAACCAACAGTTTTAGTTTTTATTGGATGAAATACTGATAACAATATGCACAACCTTGTTATGTTTTTGTTAAAGTGAAACTTCTTTATTATTAACTTCAAGGGAGGTGGACAGGACGAATAGTCATTCAATCAAACCTTAAGAATTTTCTTCTGTTAAGAAACAATTAGGCACTTGTATACTCAGCACAGTAGTGGAAGTAGTTCAAAAATTAGAAAACTGTTTGAAATTATATATGAACAGCTGCACTTCTAGTTTCCAATATCCTGGCTGCTTAGGCTGAATACAGCCTAATGATTTTTAAAAAATTACATTGAAGTGTTAATCTCTGCGTTCAGCTGCTTGATCAATTTACTAGATTTGAGGTGACCTGTAACTGCCATGAACATGTTCTTTTTGTAGTAAAGTCAAGGTCATTTTAACTAAATTGAATGGGTATTTAAAAAGCATTCCCCCTCTTGATTTTCATGATGGATGAGCTGTTGTAAAGGCAATGAAATGCTTGGCTGACACAGGTTAACTCAGGCGTGTGAATCCAGAAACATCAGTTAATGTGCACTTGAAATAAATATTTCAGTAAAAATCACTCTAGCAAAAGCGGTGACTTCAAAATTAACACAACCAAAAGCAGGGTACATTCATTCTGCTTTATAGGTGGAAGTTAGCTGTACAACTACCTTTTTGACCAAAACTGGCAAATTCTGCATTGAGAGTGTCTAATGGGAGAGGAAGTGATGGGCATGGAAGAGTTCACAGCACCTTGATCTCTTAATTCTCCCTCTTCCTGTAAGATCACAGCAGATTTATGGAGACTTCCATTTTTACTGTGTGAGTTTTCTACTTCTTGTGTTAATTACACTACATGCAGGCTTACCTCAGAACTAACTCCCTGCACTGGCAGTTGACATTTCACCAGAAGTGTATCTCGGAACTCTGAAAACAAAACAACAAATAAAACAAAGGATGAATATCTGGTTTGATGTAAGGGATAGCTCTTTAAAACTGAAGTGTGGTTCATTTTTTGAGTTATAATAAATTCTCATTATTAAGAAGAAAAAAGCAGCTTTGATTTGCAATTAACTGCACTCCAAAGCTTTCTGTGGAATTAATCTTCATTTCTCAAAACTCAGTTTTGACTGTCATGCTTCTGAACTCAAGTTGCTCTAAAAGTTGTTAAATTTAAAACTGCTAGTCATTACTTTTTTAATGCATAAAAACTCTCGTAAGTCAAACTCTTTTTCAGTTTTTGTTCTGTCGTCTTGTTGATAAACCAATGATGATCTGTTCTAAACATTTTTGTTTACTGTCTTTGAAATTGCGGTTGCAAAATTAAACCAGTAAATAAGTTGATACAGTTTGTAGCATTTGTAGACTCTTTGCAGTTTCTCAAAACTGCACAAATCAAGGATTTTTGTTTCAATGCACAGAATTTCAACAGGTTTTATTGGGGTTTGCAGTACCAGTGCAATCAGATTGTGAAGGTGTTTGATGCTTCAGTTGCTATAAAAAATTATTACATTAAAATGAAAAATCCCACAATTAGGTTTTATAAGAAATTTCTCGGTTCCTCAAAAAACACTGTTTGTATTGGAAGTGTCATATGAAATGTAGAAAGAATAGATTAACTAAGCATACTTGGGGGTAGGAGAAAAAAATGGGTTTGTTTTTCAAAAAACAAGTGATCATAATGAAGAAATACGCTAGTGAAGAACTGAATACAGCTGAAAGATCTGCATTGTATGCATGTATTTGTTGAAGCAGTTTTGGAAGTGGAATATACACATTTTTAGTGTATTAGTATATTTGTGTATTATTTCTTTTTTTTTTCCAGGCACTGGCCCCTTCAGCCTTTTTACTGGATTGCTTTGAGGCAATACTGTAGTTAGTCCAAGGCCCTCAAGGCACAGACTGAAGTGATATGGCATACTTAAAGTCTTTCTGCTCTTCTGAACCAGATTTTTTTTCCCTTCTAAATGCAGATTTATAAAGCCTGCACTACAAGAGGAACAAGGAAAGGATTTTAGTGAAGGTACTTCCTGATCCTGAAAAAGTCAGGGGGCTTCAAGCCCATCTTGGACTTCAGAACACCTCACAACTTTGTGGTAAAAGAAAAATTTAAAATAGTGCCTTTGGACTTAATCCTTCTATCCTTAATTGGAGAGCAGCTATGTACTCCAGATTAGGATATGTGTGCCACTACAATCCATCCAAATCATAGGAAGTATGTGTATCTGGCATATGTAGTAGGTGCGTAACATTTTAAAAGTCTTGTCTTAGGTTGATGTTGGTTTTTTGTGTTCTCAAAATTTATAGTTCTCGCTGTGCTGTTGTCTGTGTTTATCGTGAATGCTGTTTTCTTGAGGGTGTTCCGTGGTTTGTTCTTGAGAAAGCCACACAAAGGTCCTGTTTCCCGTGAGACTAGAGGGCTGAATATGTGCCTATCATCTGCCTAATTCTCTGCCTTTTGCATGAGCAATGGATATTATAAATCTGTAGAGTTATAAAAAGAGAATTGATAGGAATGTGTGTGTGTGAGTTCTCTCACCTTTATTAATGAATCTAAAGTTTGATTTTGGGCTTGTAGTTAGGAAGGCTGTTCCTGGAGTTATTCAGTATTCTGAAATGTCACGCTAAGATAATGGAACTTTTTTAGAAGCACAGTATAATTTATTTTAATTATTTGTATGTTAATCAGGACTGTCAGCTATTACTGCTTTTAGAAAGAATGTGCAATTCTAACATTATAGTTCTATTTCTAAACTACACATTTAATTTCCTCTTCAAATGCTGTTATAATCATAGCATAATTCTATTTTGTATTAGTTGAAACTCTACTGAATTCCTGTGAATTTACTTATTTATCAACAGTATCTTTTTTATTTCTTGATGTCATCAGTTTGATTTTATAATGAAAAGCTGATATGTGGATAATCGATTGTTTCCACCTTTATTTTTATACCTTATGAAAGCAACACAAATTTGTGTTGTGTGCTTGTAGTTTTAAGTTGAGATTAGATTCCTACTAATTCTTCTGCAGGATTTTTTCATAAACTGGAAAAGATGTCTTATTTAGGAAGAGACAAAAATCCTAGTATTTGTTCATATAGGATAATATTTTATTACATATATTCAAGATTAATATTCTACTCTATAATAAACAGTTCAATTGGATTATAAGAGTTGCTGCTTAGATGCAAATTGATTTTGTTTTGTTTTGTTTTTTGTTTTGTTATATCTGTGACAATATTGGCAGTCCCAAATTTGGATTCTTAAATTTACAAGAAGCTTAGCTGGATGTGATGCACAGGACCATATTAACATTATTTATCTTATCCAGTTAAGAAAGCTGCACAATCTCCTTAGAGTTCATCCAGTCAATGAAAGGCCCCTTGGGAATGTGTCAGAATCTCCTTTTGGGGAGAACTTGCTTTTCTCTGACTATATAAAGGAGAACTGTTTGCTTAACTTGAATTTTCATTAAACTACCCATATTCCCACTGCCCCAAATTTCATGTTTTCATCTGACAGTGTGTCTGAGACTGCAGCTCTTTAATCATAAGGTTTTCCTCACAAATGACTTTTCTACTTAATTAAAAGTCTAGGATTGTATAGTTTGAGCGCTAATGGTTTCAGTATCTACTGTATCTCAGAGGAGGTATACATTAAAGTTGTAGCAAGTATTGAAACTAAGTGTTGTAATATAATTAGGTGTGTTGATGCAGTTTAAAGCACACTTTCACTGGAGTTTCATTTGGTACTCTGAGCTTAAGTTGGTATAACTTTTTGTGAAAGTTCATTCTCATAACATGCAGATTAAATTTTAAAAAACCCTCTAATAACCCAAACAGGAATATTGAAGTAGATCAGATCCCCTTTCTTTAAAACTGGAAAGCAAAAAAGGTGGAATTTTCATTATGTTTTAATTCCATACTTCCATTTAATTTCTAGCCAGTTTCTTGTAAAAGCTTTTTTGCCAGTGCTACCTTCACTCAGTTAATAGACAGATTTGCTGGTTGCCTAGCTATTACTTCATTGATAAAAGTAGGATAACATATTATTCAATTTACATCCTCGGGTATCCATCTGAGAAGGGTGTTTTTTTGTGCAAAGCTAGGCCAAAAACAAGCAAGAAGTTCCTTAGTTCAGATCATAAAACCACGAATTGTTTTCTGTTTGTATCAGTCATGCTAATAGAGTAGAATGTAAAAAGATTATAAAATTTGAAATCATACTGGGAAAAAATACTCTGTATAGGATTAGAATTTAAAACTATCTTAGTAAACTGGAGCCAATATTTCGTAGTCAAAGAATGAAATGAAGTAGGCAAATTAAAGTATTACACACCACATGGAAAAATAGTGTGGGGACTAAGCAAATAGACATTAGTGAAACAGAAAAAGACTAGGCATTATAGAAGATCAGACTGAGAGTTACTTGTATGGTATCAAAGGCAGTTTTGCTTTTGGATGATTTATATGGAAATGTTCTGTGTAAAATACAGCTGAAATGGTGTGCTATACTCAGAGTGATGGAGATGTCATAAAAAATATGGTATCTAGTTTTAGAAAACATACTTTGAGAAAGCTTAACAAGAAATCAAAAGTACTAAGTTGAAGAAACCAATCAAAGAGATGTTGAAAGAGTATCATCTGTTTAGTTTGAAAAGGCTGATAATGAGGAATATAAATCTGACAATACATACAGGTTTGCTACTAAGAGAATCAGTTGTATTATACTTGCAGTGGAAAAAAGGAAGACATAATTGGAAGAAATGTTTAATGTAAAGTAATTAAATTTAATTGTATATTAGCAAAATGGGTGCTTGAGCTGCATAACAGCATAAACAGTTTGGGATGTTTTCAAGAATAGTGATTGCAGCATTTGTTAAAGGTTGTCTTACTGAATTCTCATTCTGCTTAAGAGGTCAAACTACAGCAATCTTCTAGACCACTGGGGTTTTTATCAATATCTAGATTTGCCTTTTGTGTCTTTAATTTAGTCTTGAGAGTCATAGCAAAACAGTATATTTTGTCGTACCCTACATGGCCTAAGGTTATAGACTAGTCGGTTTTGTACATACTACCTTTTATTTGACCAACTGGAGTAAACAGAAGAAGTGGACTGGTTTAAGGCATAACAGACTTTCCAGTGACCTGAAATGTTACCTGATGTTTGTATGAGAAGTAGTTGCTCCAATGAGAGAACAGCTCTGCTTACAACTGCTGTCCCTAATGCACAAGCACAATTTATGCTCAGTTTATCTTGCAGGCAAAAAGATTTCCTGTTTAGGATAAAAAGTTGTTTGTTTAGGGTTTTTTTTTGTCTGACAAATGTTATTTTGGCACTTGGCAGGTCTGCTATAAAAGAAAGAGTGTTTCTGTATTGCTTTTGATGAAAGAGCTGTCTCAGTGCTGGGTATTTTAACTGTTTTACACATTGTTTACAGAGTAATAAATTTATTTTATTTTACTTTTTTTTTTTACTGTCAGTAGGTAGATTTCTGATGAGATAAGAGGCGTTGAGTAGAGTAATAACTACCTACATTAATAGCAACAGATCAGTTCTCTATAGGAATGCAAAGGTCAAGATATTTCCCAATACTGGAGAATTCTGGATTTTCCCTCTACCTCTCCCCACTCCCCATATATATAGCCTATATAGTATATGTATGTGTATGTATTCAGGTATATTTATAGAAGAAATATCCTAACTCCATAACTTCATATTTCTGTAAACTAGTGGGTATGTTTTCCCATGGAAGTGTGTTTTCTCATCTGGAAAAACAAAACAAAACACCTCTGATGCAGAATTATTCCATCTTAAAAGTATTACTGGGTTTGCTTCCTTTCTGAATATAAGCTAGGAAGGAAATTATCAGCTTGTTGGACAAGTATCCATGCATATCTCTTAAAAAATGCGTTAAATAATTCCTCAGGAACTTATGGAATTTTTAACTCAACTGGAAAATTGATTTCCACATTCTTTGATTCATTATATTTTGATAGGTTTTGCCACTAGTAAAAGTTGTTAAAAGAAAGTTGTGAGCCAAATGTAATTGATCCTAGCTCAAGATACACAGAGGCTTAGAGTTATGTATTTTGAATAACATGTATTAGAAAAAGTATAATTTGGATGAAATCAGGAGAACATTTCAGAAATAAATATTCATATGGCAGAGGGGGAAATGAGGATGGTTTTAAGAAAATACTTGCAGAGTCCAATTTTCTTTAAATCAAGCATGAGTCAGACTTGAATACCTTCAAAAACTGGATCGGTCACATGATTTTCATGCATGAGGTTTTGAATGACTTTGTCCAAAACTTTCTCTATTATCCAACTTTCTTGGTAAATAAATTTTGAATAGGACTGAAAAGTGTCTTGAAATGCTATGTAACATATAGTTTCTAAAGCTCAATTTAGTGACTGATAGAAGAGTAGTAGAAAAAAGCATTAATCTGCTGTCAAGTACAGTGTCAAGATCATAAGCCTGCACAGTTGGCTTTTGATTAGTCTTGTTCCTAAAGGAATGTTAAGAACATAGATTGAGATACTAGAAAATGTCTAATTTTTGTAGAACCAGAGGAACCGCATGACAGATAATTTCAGATGATAACCTGAATCCCTTTTTTTTAAAAAAAATTTGCTCAAATGACACTTCAAGTTGTATATATAGCGTTTATTTTCAAAACAATTATTTTGTAGACTCCTTCCACCTTTAGTAATTCATAGCAGAAATGCATGCAAACTTGGCCAGATATGGAAAAAAGTGGATGAGGGGACCTGTACTTAAAATGTTAATTTAATCATACTTCTGACTAAGGAGGCCTTGGCTTTTATGTCAGGACCATAAGAGCTTTGAATAGAACTAAGTGACTTGATAATAATTTTTTTTTCTTTTTTAACCTAGTGTTTTGAGTAAATATTCAGCAGGGTTTTTCTTCTTAAGAAAAACAAATTGTTATCATTAGTTGTTTTTCAAAGTTTTTTCACATGGCCCTCTAAAGTAAGGAGAGAGCTTTTTAGATAACATGAGAGTAATTTTTGTGGTCCAGTTATTTTTACTTTTATTCTGTATTAAAAATTCGAGAAAAATATTATTTTACATGTTTTCTTGGGCTTCAATGCAAGATTCATGGAAGTCTTCTTCAGGGGAGGTTGTACATGTTGGCAATGTACAGATAAATGTCTAGGTGTTCTTGGTTCTCTTTGCTCCATTTACCACCATCCCCAAAGATGTGGACCACCCTGGGCCTGTGTAATATCAATTCATGGAAGTTTTTAGCATTGTAGGTTTCTCAGGCTTTTTTTTTTTTTTTTTTTTAAAGCTTCTAACATATGGCCGAAGTCACATAATTCAAATTTTTTTTAATGGTGTTTTTGGCAGCTGCCATGGCAAGTGGTGCTTCATGCAGTTTAAATACTAATCCCCAGTACGTTTCCACATCATACCCACTAGTGTTTACTAATTAAACAATGTTACTATCTATTGACTCTTCTCACATCTTTCAAAGTAATTTTTTCTTGCTTATTTTCAGATATGGAATAGTTTTGATTCTCTTCTGGGACCCCATATGATGTCTGGAGAGTTTTTATTGTTTTATCATCCTGGTGAGATGAGTTTGTTTAGAGAATTTTGGTTTTGTTTAGAATTTTAAAATCTTAGTCCAACAAAGTCCATCAGCTTGCCAAGTTCTCAGAATAACTTTCTGGTTGAATTCTGGTTTCGAAGCCACCAGTCCTTCTGGTGATTTTTAACATATGTAGAGTTACTTCAATTCCTCATCTTTAGGGCTTAAAGCATTTTAATGTGTATTTATGATTTTTCCCTCCCTTCCGCTCTCCCCATGCCTTTGACATTTCAAGAGAACTTGGATGCTTCTGTTTGTTCTTTTCGGTTCTTCAGTAGAAGACAGTTGATACGGTATATCATTTGGCTTCCTGGCTTGTATCTTTTCTCAATTTTGGATGTACTTGTAGCAGTGTTGCTTTTTTCACCACTTAGCTGGTTTTGAGCTTAGCCTCTGTAATAGAAGAGGGAAAGGAACTAACCAGCTTTGAAGGTGCTGTTCATGTAGCTTTGCATTGAAACTGCACATATGTGCCAGGAGAATTGGTTCAGATGAGTTATAATGGGAAATGCTCCAATCTGTCTGGGAAGGTTTGTCAGATTCTAGTAAAATTGATCAGTGTGAGCTAGAGTGCCTCAAGGAATTGCTTCTCAAAGCAAACTTGAATAAGGGTTCTCCACTAAGCAATGAAAGGTGTAGCTTAGTATCATGAGTCCAAGTGTCTTGAAGAGGTGGTCTTCTGAATAATCCTGTCACTGATAATCCTCTGACATTTACTAGTAATGAGTTTTGGTTTCTCCTATTAGTTCCATGCATCGCTTGTGAAGGTAGCATTGAATTTAAAAGGAAATGGTAATTGTGTTGCAGGTGTTACCTGTAAATGTGTGTATGTATCGAGATATACGTATGCCCATATGTTCATGCATATCAGTGAAACAAAAAGAACAGTGGTCTGAAGTACTGTAGCTTTTCAGTTTAAGAAACAAAATTTGCAATAGCATTCTTCTAGGAGACGAAGATTAAAGCTGTTAGACATCTGAATCAGCTTTATTCACATTTTGCCTGTGAATATAGCTACACTGGTTTATGTCTTTTCTTGATAATTTAATAAAGAAAGCATTTGAAATAAGAATGGGGAGGTGGCTTTTTTCAGCTCCGTCCGAAAATGTTTCACACTGAGTTAAGTCTTTACTACAGAAAAAACTAGTCCAAATATTCTTTGATGCTTGAATATGCATGTTTAGTAGAGGGGTTTATTAATGGCATATGGTAGGTTATACAGGGAAAATGATCATGCTTGTATGAGTAAAAGGTACTTGTTCTGGGTTTCAGAGACCCAAAAAAGTATGAGGTAAAAAAAATTCAAGGTATATCTTTCTGAAAGTGTCTGAAAAGCAGGTGGCAGGATTTGCTTTTCTGAAATTACAAATATTTGCGTGTTAGACATGCATCCAATTTAGGATTAAGAGCTCAAATCTGCACCTGTTTCTCATTTTTTGAGGGGCTGAGAGTAGTTTACTCCTGCTCCCAGTGCACAGATGGAATACATGGTCTCTGTGTGAGTAAATTGGCCATGGTTATATATGTAGGAAGTTACATGATTTCCTTTTGTTTCAATACAGTGTATATTAAAATAGTTTCAGAATTCTTTGATTTCTTGAATAAATAAAAGTAATTATGGCTGACACTTGGCCATAATGGTGTTTCCAAAATAAAATATTTTGGGTAGAATTTTCATCTGAATTTTACCAGCAGACATTAAAACCCCTCCCCCTTTATTTGGATGAAAGGTGTGAGCTTTTGTACTTTTCTTGGTGCTGTTGCCAAAGACCAGTGATCTGAATAGTGAAAGGAAAATAATTGCTTGCTGCTTCTGAAAGACAGTAATATTCCTGGTTTTGCCTTAAAATCTGGAATAGAAAATCTTTAAATATTGTGAAGTTTCTTCTCTGTGTAATGTTACAACAATACATTAAGCAGTTGTACTCTCTGGATGATATTCTTTGTAATGATACAGCTTAAGTGAAGTGTAGCTCTTTTGTTTCACATAGAATTTAACTTAGTTATAGTGGGAAGTTATTTAAGGGTGGGAGTTGAATGGTACTTCAGAAGTAATGAGATTTAATTAAATTATTAGTGCTTCTGTGTATGCACAAGAATTGTATCTTACTAAGTATAAATACTTCAGTCCTGCTGAAATAAAATTTGAAAACAAAATACAAGCATCTAGGCAAAATTCCTCCATTTCAGCTGCTGAAAATCTGCCTCATCATTACTAGTTTCATCTGACTGCATTATTACCCTACATACACATAATGCACTTATAATACATGGCTTCAAGAAGTTATAAAGCATAGGTACCTTGGTACAAGAGCTTTGTTTTATCCAAATATTAAAAAAAAATATATATAGTCTGAAATATAATGATAATATGGCAGTTCCTAAGGTCTTTTGTCATGGGTATATTTCTCATGTGACTAATTAAACTTGTGAAACATGTTTACATCAATGGGAAGGTGAACGAAGTTTCTGGAAGTATTTTTACATTAATATGTTCTTTGTTTGACAGATAAATTTAATGAGGATGTATAGCACTACTAGGAATGAATTGTATGCATAAACTAGCATTTTACTTGGAGGCATAAGAACTGAGGAATTCCACTGTGTAGAAAGAATAAATAAAACATTTTTGTAATGTTCTGTTGATGGATGAGAATGCTTTATGCTGAGTTTTGGTGTTGGATTATCTCTTAGATCTGTATTGTTTCTGACACGGTTCTTACACTCTTCACAGTATATGAGAGGTTCTTAAAAAAGTATTTCAGTAATTTATTTTTTTTTGCCTCCCTACTTTGTAAAGGCTCTAGACTGAGAGCAGTGTTGATTTTGGTTCCACAGCTGTTACAGAAAAATGACATTAACATTTAAATTAAAATCTTACCTGAAAAGAAGACATCTTCAGCTAAGTAAAAGTATAAAATGACCTACCCTAGTCTAGGGGAGGCTCTCACAGTCTTGCACAAGTTCTGAAAGACTCAGAAGGCTGGCCACAAATATGGTTATCTTTTATAGTGTCTAATAATCTAGTAGTCTTCAACGTGAAACAGGGCAAAAAAGAGCATCCCAAAGTGCTTTTGGTTGTGCTAGAAGGCAACTGTCCACAGTTAGATGTACAAATATGCAAGGAAAATAGTTGTTATGCACCGAAGTCATGATTTAACAATACTTCAGCACAGGAATCTTCATCTAAGGAGTTAAAAAGAAAATAATCTTTATGGGAATCTCATTCTATGTATGGCATGTAATCCAAAAGTTCTTGGCAGAAAAAGCTAATGCAGCCTCTGATTGTAGTTTATTCAACAATGAGAAGTTGGAGTTGACCTTTCCTAGTGATTGTGAGGAAATAGGGTAGCAGTGAAGGGCTATGAAACTGAACAGCCTAAGTTTGATGCAGAAAAAAAGAGGGAGCCAATTAAAAGACAAAGGGAAAATGGTAGCCTGTGTAGTATTCATAAGGATTCTGAGTATCCATAGAGCAAAATTGTATTTGTTAAAATCAGAGTAGTGTTGTGAAGAAATCAAAGGGCAGGATGGAAAGTGAGTAGGTAAGATTTTTCAGCAGTATGGAGAAGAACAAAGAATCTTCCTTGTGTGTCTGTATTGTGTTGATAGTTTAGTGGTGGATTAACTTAGTCTTTCTGACTTTACACTGAAATCATGGAGAAGTCCTCACTGTCAGAATAAGAAGGAATTAAATTTGTACTTCCTTACTAACTCTAAGCAGTTTACTGCTGCCTCTCAGCCCTGAAATTTTGCTCTTTCATTATTTCCGAAGTATCATCTTGGCAGTTTTGTCCACTGCCTGCCAAACTTTATGGTGCCAGGGAGACCTCACTCTCCTCTGGCGTGTGTGTAGAGAAAGGCTACCCGCAGTCTGTTCAGAGCTGATCTTGGAAAAGAGAGAAGATTAAAGTGTTTAGCTATGTAAGTAACTAGTTAGCAGGACATTAGTTATACTGTAATGCTAGACTAGTGAATAATGGAGCACAGAGCATCTAAATCTTTGGGTAAGGAACTTGGAAGACTTACATTCAGAATGTGAGATTATGAAAGAAGGTTCAAGCTATGGGTGATGTTTAAGTTAAAGACCTGAGTGACAAAATGAGATTTCTAGTTTGGGTGGAAGGAGACAGCCTAGATGAAATGGTTTGATCTATGAAGGGGGTAATTGAATTTGAAGGTTAAGATGTGAAAGGAAAAGAAAGAAAACCACTGACAAAACCCTGAGGAATCTGCATGGAAAATGGAGCAGAGAATGAGGAGAATCTACTTAGAAGAAAGGCTAAAGGGGTGATTTGATAAGAAGTGGATATCATGGAAACTGATGAAAGATAAGGTTTTGTGAAGAAGTAAACTGTGTTTTACAGTGGTAAGGGTCAAAGGGGTTGAAGATGGAATATTGGTTCCGCTTTGTATCTAAGAAATTATTAGAAATTTTGGCAAGAACATTTTTCACTATTAAAGACATTTTTTTTAAAAGGATGAAATGAACAGAGGGTAACGTCAGGGAACAGCTGTAAATAGTACGGTTTTTGAACTTGACAATGAAAAGACAAGTACAATGATAGTCCTACAGATGCATGAGGCACAAATGTTCTAGTATCATTTTATTTTTCTATACCTTACAATATACGAACTTTAATAAAAAAATGTGCTAATGAAGTTGCTGTATTCAGTTATTCTGTTCAGGGCTAATTTTTTTGGTTCGTAACATAATCTGTGTTCAAATGGAAGAACAGACATAAGATTACATAAAAATTAGTTATTCCCTATGTACCTAATAAAAAAATTTCAATGTATATGCAGACAGTTGCCATAGGGAATTTTGGTAAATTATAATTTAAATAAGTTTGCACTTTCCCTTATAGCACAGAGAAACTAGTTGCTTTAAGGAATATATACCAGATATATGTATGTACAGCAGGTTTTGTTCATTACTTTATTGTTTCTAAATTATGCTAAAACAAAAGCAACTGTGGATAAGAATTTAATAGTTCAGCCTGAAAAATACATTTAAAATGCCCTTAAATATCTTGATTGTGCTTGCAACTGTTAATAGCAGTTCTTTAGTAGTTAAGGTGAGAAATTGATGTGTTTTTATTCTAATGTATTTTCAAAATTGCTTGGAAAAATAATAGCATTAAGAAAAGAAGATCTGCCAAGAATTGATGTTAAATATCCATTGTTTCCTGGCTATGTTTTGCACATTTATTTGTTGTGGCATGTACCTGTTGTTCTAACATTGTTTTAATGCTCTGTATGTAAAATTCATGTGCAATAATATTAAACCTGAAGGAGGCAGCTTGTTTGCCACAAGATAATTTGGCAAATATGTTTTTGCAGGTACCTTTTGATATATAATCCTATGGAACAAGAGCGGTATTCAGTGGTTTCAGTCACTGTGAATTCACCCAGAGTTAAATTATTATCTCCTTTGGGAAAACCTGTTGTTGTCCAGATTAGTGCTGTTTGGGATGGAGCAACTACAGTATCACATGAAGCATATCAGGTATGCTTGATTAAATAAAAAGCATTAAAGTATTTTTTTATTCAGATACTCTAGCTTCACCATTGAAGAAAATGGAAAGCCTACTTGAAATATTTGCAATTCTGTATTTGCAAATAATGCCATTAATTCAGTCATTTTAAGGAAAAGAAGAAACATATATATTTAATGTTTCTTAAACTGATAAATTATTAAACTTTTGTGATATGGTGTATTATATTTAAAGAAAGGGTCAGTTTCAGCTGCATGAACAGAAAATACTGGATGTGTGTATTTTCCGTCAACTTTCTAAAGCTGCTTTTTCCTTCAAGTGGTAGTCACTACAGTCTCTCTGTTGCCAAGCTCTCTAGCTGGAAGTTTTTCTAAGTGCATTGGCTTAAGCACTTAGATTCAGATTTATGTTTTTTTTGTCTTCCAGATACAGAGGCTGGATAGTAATCTCCATTACTCTTGTACTCAAGCTAGACAGATGACTTTGAGTCTACCTTTTAGTTTTGGTTTTAAACAAAGTTTCTTATCATTTTTTGAATCATACAACATTATAGAAGATTGTCAAAATGATGACATATCAGAAACTGTATTTTGTTAAATATTTACTGATATAATAGTATTGAATTAGTTCTTATTCTTACTTGAATAAGTTCAGACTTACATTCTTAGCCTGATTCCTTTTGACTAGGGAGCCAAGTTGAACTTGTTTCATGATAATATTCCTATGAAGATAATTCAATAAGTGTGTCTCACTTGTCCTCCAAAGGGATAATTATTGATAACTGTTGTGGGTTAAACTGGTTAAGCAGCTCAATCCCACACAGCCACTCACTCATTGCCCCCAGTGGGATGGGGGAGGAAATTGGAAGGGCAACAGTGAGAAAACTTGTGAGTTGAGATAAAGACAGTTTAATAGGTAAAGCAAAGGCTGCGCATGTGAGCAAAGCAAAACAAGGAATTAATTTGCTGCTTCCCATCAGCAGGCAGGTGTTCAGCCATCTCCAGGAAAGCCAGGCTCCATCACATGTAATTGTTACTTGGGAAGACAAACACCATCACTCTGGACGTCCCCCCTTCCTTCTTATTCCCCCAGCTTTAGATGCTGAGCATGAACATCATATGTTGTGGAATATCCCTTTGGTCAGTTGGGGTCAGCTGTGTCCCCTCCCAACTTCTTGTGCACCCCCAGCCTGCTCGCTGGCGGGGCAACGTGAGAAGCAGTAAAGGCCCTGGTGCTGTGTAAGAAGTGCTGAGTGGTAGCTAAAACATCCCTGTGTAACCTTGTTGCTATCAAAACATTGCACTATTTGAGCTACTATGAAGACATTTAACTCTATCCCAGCCAAAACCACTGTTAATTTCCTGAAGAAGTAATAAAAGTACATATTGGTACCTCAGATTCTAAGCAGATTGCTACCTTGTATATTACTATTATATGCAGATTACTTTATAGCTCCTAAATAACCAGAGACTAAAAATGAGACAGTTGCCTTATATTTTGCTATTTAAATCTGTGGATTTTTAAATGCAACTTAAGTGATAAGTAGGTTGTGTGCACACTTGATGTGCTACACATGCATCTTTAATGCCCAGCAAATAGGTCAGAACTGCACATCACAGCTAACATTATTTTTTAACAAGATACAAAATGATTATTGCCTTAATAACAGTGATCTCAATTATAAGCTAATTAGTGATGCAGACATTTTTGTGTGTTAAACACACTAACTCTTCTTAACATGCTTCATCTATAGTTTAAGAATGTCATTTGTAATGTCATATCCATTTATGGAAAATGGGAAAAAATCAGCCATCTTAAAATACTGAAGGAGGGTATATTTAGCATAAAAAGTTAATACTGCAATATTTTTAATAATGGCATTTTCTTTGGTCCCAACAGATCTCTTTTGTGGCACACATACCACCTCTGGGGATTGGAGTATACCAGCTTTTGGAGGTTCAGAGTTCAGAAGCAGTTTTAACAGACTATAATCTATATATAAGGAATAGTAGGCAGGAGAAGCCAGATGGACTTTTCAAGATAAAAGAGATGCAGCATTCTGTGGATAATATAATATTAGAAAACTCTTACATGAAACTGTGGCTTTCTGGAATGTCTGGATTACTGGAGGTGTGTTGCATTATATTTAGAAACACTGTTTTATGTTTTTAAGAACTTCTGTTATTATTCATGGAAACCTAAATGTGTCAACTATTTCAAACATGATTCTCTGTCCTTAGAAAATAAATACCAAAGAAGATGGTAAAAATCATCAAATGAAGGTGGAGTTTGCTTGGTATGGAACTACAAGTAACCGGGATAAAAGTGGAGCTTATCTTTTCTTACCAGATGGAGATGCCAAGGTAAATCTTCATTTGCAGAGAGATTCTAATCTTGAAGTAACTCGAAGCATTCTGCAAATACAGATTGGAAGAGCTACTTTTCCCCAGCACTGAAATTCAGCTGTGTGGCTGGAAATAATGACATCAGTTACTGAAATGATTGGCAGAGCTTTATACTTCATAACCCTAGATTTGGGTAAAACCACATAATTAATTTGAAAGTGTAAAAATATACAGAATATTTATGATTCACCAAAAAACTTACATAAGATGCTACCCTTGCAAGAAATCCAGCGAGATGTGACCATTCACTGTCAATAAATTAAGTTCACTTTCACTTCCTGTGGTGAAAATGTATAGGACGTACTGATTCATTTCTGTATTTCTTCACTTTTCTGATTCTTAAGATTTCTTCATTGTGATGAGGAACTTTCAGTTCAGCATGTAGTACTTTTTTTAGCTGACATTAGCCTATGTAGTTTAATATAGTAGTTAAGATACTAGGTTCCAATTGATGAATGTTAAGACAGAGTAGCAATCAACTGTTCTGATTTAGTTGTCCAGTGTTATCAGTATTTTTATCTGTGTAATTATTAGAGGGAAACAACATACTTCTGTTAGTTTTCGGATCGGAAATTCAGAAATGACAGTGTTCTTACACTGACTTAATTACTGTACGGAATCTACTGTACCACTTTTGGAACTGGAAAGAGGAATTTCAGAAAGCTAATAATGAAATAATGAACACTTTTAAGAAGCTAGTTAGTTTGTGGCATATTTCTTCTGCCCAGTTTCTCCTGGGGAAACTTAAGTTGCATTCATAAGGCAAACTGGGATTTTTGTGTTTACTGCTTCAGGAAATAAGCAATGGTAATCACTCTATTTTTGGGTGGGGTTTTTTTTGGTATATGTGTAAATCAGGCTGGAAGTGGACAGAACAGTTTTCTTTGCTTTTAGCAGTTTCTCCTAGAAGCACATGTTTTGAGGTCTGTGAGTTGGCAGTTTTAAACCATTTAGTGTATTTTGTCCTGTAATTGTTTGCATCAGTTATGTTCAACAGAGTTCACTTATTCTTAATTTTTAAATGTCAGTGGTTTTGATCTGTGAATACCTGAACAATATCACTTAATGTTTTTTAATTTTTACCCTTCATCAGCTGCATGGTCATACTTTAACTAATTTTATTTTAGATGCTACTTCAGCTTCTGCTTATGAAAACAATAATCACAAAATCTAACAGTTATATAATTTTAACTATACTTTTTAAATTATTTGCTTTATAAAAATAATCTGGACAAATATAGATAGCAAAGTGCTATGGTTTCAACAGAAAAAGTCTGTCACATGCCTGCAAGCACAGTTAGAAGATAAGGTACATATTGAACTTCTATGAAAAATGAAGTTAATGTACGTTTTTAGTTAACATTAAAAAGGATGGTGTGGTCAGCTTTTGTAACTTTTTATTCAATAAAAATGAAATTATGATACTTCTAAAAATTCTGTTTCATTAATATACCATAAGGCTCATTTGGCTTGCATTTTAGTAACATTAATTAGGTTGTCCCACTGGCAATAACAATGTAATTTTATAGTAGTTTCTAAAATAATTTGAACTAATGATTTCTGTCTTAAAAGAAATGCCGTCTGTTTGGGGTTCTCAGTGTGAGGTGGATTGACTAACATTTTCTATGTCCTTGTGTGGAATGGCAATAGGACAGATTATAGGCAGTTTTCTTGATTTTTGGCTAAGGTTTTATTTCCTATCCCGCTCACCCTATGTATTACTGCAAAATTTGCAAAGAATAGTTAGATTTGATGTTGGGTCATTTTTATTTGGTGAAAGTTCAATTAGTTAATTGTTTTCTTTACCTTTGTTAACTGGTTGTCTTGTCACCTGGTTTGGTTCCTTTCTTGTCAGTTCTGCAATATTCAGAAACTATTTTTCTTCATCTGGTTTAATCGTCTGTCTAACTATAGTGCTTATATAGCCCTCTTGGTCTTGGGTCCTTCTGCCAGTTTAATTTTGGAAACTTGGTGCTGTAACATGCTAGGTTTGCAGGCCATGGCTTACAGCCATGTCAATTTAGAACACTTGATGCATACAGTGCAGCTCTGGTCATCAGTAGGCTGTTATGAGTGGATGTCATGTTTTCTGCAGATGATGGTCTGCGTACTAGAATATACACGGATCTGAATCTTTCAAGAGGTTCCTTGGATTGAACATCTTTGTGGCTGACCTAAAACCAGCCTTGAGTACTGCAAATCATGCATTCTTGCTAAGAAGTGGTAAGTCTCTAGTACCACCACCAAGCTGGACATCAGCAGAGACCTAGGTTAATAACAGTGAGTTACACAGTATTAAATAGAAGGTACCCTGAACACCAATAACTCTTTATCACTGCTCTGGAAAGAACAGTTGGACTTAAGGCTCTATGACACTGTGGCAAACATTGCCATGGTGCAGCTAGATGGCTCCCAGTAAGAAGAGTCTTTGGGGTGGTGGCATAGGGTCTTGACCATGGATGATTCTGTCCCTGCTGTCTCTGAAGTGTGAAGGTTGTTCAGTGGCAGCCGCAGGTCAGGACACCAGTGTGAAGTCCCAGACAATGACACAGAGCAGAGGCTCCACGCTGCAGCTGTAGAGATAAAGCAGTGCTCCTGCCATGTCTTTGTATTTACTGCAAAATAGAACAAAAGGAAGGTACCAGGGAAAAAGACAGTATCTTAATTTTTTTTAAATATCAGTGCTGCTTAACTGATTGACAGTGTTACCAGGGTTTGGAAGGAAGGGACTTCCTTGGATCTCACAACAACTATAAACAAAAGCATCCTGCCTGTGAAGGGAAAACATGTTTCTATGTCTTCTGATTTTGTAAAGGATGGCCAACTGTGTAAATCTGCTAACAGTATTCGATAAACTTTGAAACAATAAAAAATCACTGTTTTTTTCTATATTTTCAAGATAAGTCAATATGTGATGATCTACTTACTAGCTATGTTTGGTATTGATAGGGAATAGAACAAAGAAAAGCAGTTTTTTTCCAGAGTCAGATGCTAAGTGTTTGTGGGATCAATGCAAGTGGTTCATTTTCTCGTTTTACAAATCAATTTTTCAGAATCAAAGTGGACTTTCTTGGTAGACCCAAACTGGGATATTTTGATTCTCCCTCAGGCAGCTTGTGTCTATGCATGCAATTGTATTAGCTGCTCTAGGTACTTATGTACTAACAGAATATATAAGAAAAACAGCTATTTTTTTTTTTTAACCTGCAGGATCTTTAGTGCTAGAGCTTTTCTCCCTTTTTTCCTCTTCACACTTCACAACTTCACTGTTGCCGTGGTTGAACTTCCTTTACTGATCTCTGACTTGTATCACTGCAGCTGCTGCCACTAGCTTCAAGAAACTTTTTTCGTGGCAGGTCCTTTTGTAATCTGTCAGGATTACCTGTTGCATCCACTTCTCAGAGAACACATATTTGAGTTATCTAAATGCTTTGCCTTCAAACCTAAGGAAAAGACAATGGGATCTTTCCATGTTTTTATACGTGAGATTAGGATGTTCTGCTGCCCCAAAGGAGAGACACAGTCCATTTAGAATATCCTGCTGTATCCATCTTCAGATCTTCCCTCTCAGAAGGGCAGAGGATCCTCATTCAAGCATAGTATCCTTACTTGTAATGCTTCCCCTGTTTTTGTATGGCTGATAACAGGAAAAGACAAGTACACAGGCACCTTTACCTGGAGGGTGCTCACAGTACTCAAGAATTGGCTGTCTTTGAAGTGTCTGTTCTTTCCTGGGTGTTATGTATTTTCTTCAAGCATCATATCTGTCATCTAAAAATCTGCCCCACATATTGGTGGGGTTTTTTTGGAGATGAAAATATGAAAATTACAATGGTCTTCCATGTAACTCTTAAAACACAATTCTCAAGAGCTTATAGTATTTGATTTTTATGCACCTCTCACTCCACTCCCAAGCCCAGTCTAATCTCCAACCCTGCCAAATGAACGGTAATCTGCTATTGAGAAGTAACTTTTCTTGAAGGCTTTGTCTTGAGTTCTTTTTTAAAACCTTGGGCATATCAAGAGAAATTCAGTCCATGTTGGAAAACTTTCCTTTGGGTGTTGTTTATTTGACTTCCACAGCAACAGCGTGCTGCACTGCCAGAAATTTCTAGACCACGCTAAGGTGTTTAGTAGTGCTTCACTTGACTTCAAGGGGAAAGGCTTATTGCCCATGCTTCATGCCTTCAGGCTGCAATATGCCATGCCAGCTTCTATGCAAGTCAGTAAACATTTAAGTGAGGGCATCTCTCCAGTTATCTCCACACTTTGGCACCCAGTTTGATGCCAAGTATTTTAAGATACCCTAGGGAGCTATGGGATATTATTTTGGTCCAAATATCCTCCCTTAAAATTTTTAGCTTGCTTTCTCCCACCATTCCTTTAAGGGGAGGTTTTGAGATTTCTCTTGAATATGAGTAGTGAAAAATGGTTTCTGGACCCATAGTTCTCTTACCCTGTTTCTGAAAATACTGTTTTCCAGGCTGAACAAAACCTGTCATAGCAGGCTGCTGAATCTTGTATAATGGAACTCATGCTGGTGAAGCTGAGGGAAACGGATTTTACAGTGTCTATTCATTTTAACTGTTTAGGAAGTGGAGTCTTGAGACTACCACTGGATATGAGACCCATATATTTTTATTCCTAATTTGAGGTCTGAGTAATCATAGAATCCTTCATGCTGGAAGGTCATTTAGTCCAAGCTCCCACTCAAAGAAGAACAAATACTGAATTCAGAACAGGGCTTTATCTGATCAGTTTGGCAAATAGCTCTATCATTGTTTGTTCCTTCCACTTAGAAAGGAAAGTTATGTCTGAGTAGTGAGAGGCCTATTTCTGCATCTTAGACTTTCAGATCAAAATTATCTTTATGTTTCAGATCCAGTACCAGGATCATTTCACAGGCCTCTGTGCATCTCATGAAGGATCTTTACAATGATACTAGAATAATTAAGCATTCAATGCATAAATATGTTTTCCTGCTTAAAAGACTGAGTCACTGATGTGTTTTCAGTGTGGCAGACCTGGTCAATTATCTCTTTATAGGTTCTGAACTCAGTATGTCTCCAGATGACTATCAAGAAATCACTTTCTAGGTATAGTGCTTTTCTAGGCATTGGGAATGAATTGGGACGCTTCCCTTTTCATTCAGTACCATGTTTTTTCTTCATTTTTCCTGTTTGCCCAACAATCAGGAAGCAACAAGTGTCCTTGAAAACTTCAGTACATGTCATATTGTGACTCTTTGTATCACAAAGAACTTGTCTAACCCCCAGAACTATATGATAGCATGTGCCTTTGTAACTCTTATTCCTCATTTATAACTTTTTTCCTGCGCTGTGTCTGAATTAGAGGCTTGCAAACTGGTTTTGATAAATTTATCTCAATGCCTGTGCTAGTGGAATCAAATTATGATTTTAAAAAATTACTTAATTTCAGACAATAACTGCAAAATGACATTCAATTCCTTTTATTTCCTATCACCTCATCTTTCTGTATAGTTCAGAGTAATAAGTATGGTTGCGTTTATTGTAAGCTGAGGAGCTGATCTGGCTACATGCACAGCTTGGAGATTCTGGTGTGTGAACTTAATGTTTGTGGCAATATCCCAGAATCTGAGAGCTGTTAAAGACATCTCATTTCAGCTTTCTACTTGTATGGGGAAGACATATTTTGGTAGTTGTTGTCAATGTCACCATCATGTTTTATACTAACAAGCTTGATGGAGCAGAGCTCCAAGTATATTTTTTACTTTTTGTTTTAAAAAAAATTACTTCAGGTAGTTTTTTCTTTTTTTGAGTAAGTGCACAGCCTTTTGTATTTTTTTTTGTCACTCATTCAGCATCTCTCCATTTCACTGGTTTCGTCCTGCATAGCTCCAGTGAGAGCCCTGGTGACAAATACTGTTACAAACAGTAGAAATAAACCCATAAAATATGTGCTACTTTGCTAGCAGAATGTATTTGGCAGGCTGGTGTTCATGTAAGTAGTACTCTAGGTAATAATTGGCAAGGGTATTTGCTTGTCCTGAAGACCTCAGGTTTCTTAGTTTATTTTCTAAGAGTTCCTTTAACTGCTGTTTCAGTCCTTCATTCCTAATCTGAGGACCTTCATGTTGCCCTACCCCGTAGGTAGGATTTTTAAGGGTTTGATTATTCCACCTACCTGTCAGTAATCCAGTGAGTTTGTCTTCCTTACATATGTGTGATAGATAAGCAGGTAGATAGCAATCTCTTCTGCCAGAAGAAAGACGAAGATTCAGTCTAACTTTAGGGATCTTAGCAGTTTTTAATGGAAAAAAAGAGAACACAAAAGCCAGCTCAAATTCTAGCCTAAGATCTGATCTTCAAATTTCTTTTAACCCAGCATATTAATTCACCTGGATTCTGTGCCCTCCTAATACCATACTCCTCCTGTATTTCTCGGCTAGCAAATGAATTTTGCATAATAGGTAACACTTGGTCTGTTATTGACAAGATGAGACTCCTTGGAAGTGTCCCATCATTTTTTTTATGTCAACTGTTAAGATGTCCAAAAGACTTTTTCCTCATTTGGGTTTTTGTACTGATTAACTGGATAAAACATTTCTGTAAGATGATCAGTAGAAAAATCCCTCTTTCCCTAAAACAATCCATCTTACCGAATTGTAAGCAGTTATGATTCCTCTTCCAAATTCTTTTACAAAGTATTCCTGTAGTTGATAGCTGCAGAGTTGCCTCTTGGAGCTCTGGCAAAGCTTTTATTAAACAGTGTTCCATCTGAAGCTTTAAGAAGAAATATGTGAATAGAAAGGCAGGCTTTTAGTCTTTGAAATTCTCTTTCAGTTTCTTCTTTTATAAAATACTTCTTAAAATCTTCTTTGTGAATACAGAAATAGTTATATGCTCAAAGAAGATTGGATGATATGTACCTGTACTTGTTCTTCTCTGACGTTTTGTCTGTATGTATGTAATCTTGATATCCTCTCTTCCTCAAGATACGTTTGATCTTTGGTTTCCTTGCTTTAGAAGTAAGAGCATGCTCTGTCCTTCTTGTGACATTGTTACATACAAGAGGAAGACAGCCACCCTCTAAGAGCCTTCTGCTTAGATCCCTCTGCATAACATGTTTTTCAAGTATTTTGTTGGGTTTATTTGAATAAAGTCTTTATTTATTGCTGTTGCCCTATAGTAGTAGCTGCATGTGTTATATTTTAATTTTTGGCTTTGTACATGCTTAATATTTAACCTATTTTTACCTTTGTAGCCATCCATGTATTTCTGTATAATGTATACAGTTCAGTTTGGAATCAACTGTTTTAAAAAGAGTCATTGTTTGCTTAGCTGAGTCTCAAAATACTATGACTACATGGAAGAATAATTTTCTTCAACTCTTTGGTTTGACTATGGATATAAGAAATTTCTCTTAGACTTTGAGAGACATTTGTAAGATGCCAGTGTCCTCCTTGAGGTTTCATAATGTTTCCCAGCTCTACCCTGCATTCCAGGGGGCTCCCCTGGCAATTGTAGCTGCTTTTGATGAAGAAAAAGCTTCCTCTTTCAAAAGGATATGCAAACTGACCCACAAGACGGGTCAGTAGAGGCGGCTTTCCTTACGCAGTGTGTACCAATGATGTAGTAAACTGTGAGCAAACAAAACAGGCAGTTAAACAGTCTGCCACAGATCATGAAACTACAGTATTTGATTACTGGTTAGCAACTATAATTTTGCAGGAAAAAAGCTCAATCCAGTTGTTTGCAATATTAATAATTACTGTGTTTGTCTGTAAGCCTTGTATCCATTAATCCTCATAAAATACCTGTGAGATACGTAATGAGGGTTATCCTAATTTTAGCTAACAGAAAAATGAGGCTCTGAAGTGAAGTTGCTGAATTTCAGATTAGGCATAGTTTTTAATTCCCAGTTTTTAGACTAGACTTAGATATAGAACAGTTTGAAAAATTTATAAGACTATTTAATATTTATTAAATACTTTGATTTATTGACACTACTTTTATGCAGAACACTCAATTATTCTAACTTTCTATTTTCTTTTTGTAGCCTTATATTTTTACAGATCCACCTACCATACGAGTTGCTCGTGGAAGGATTTTCTCAGAAGTTGTATGTTTTTTCCACCATGTGACACATACCATGCGATTGTATGAAGTCCAGGGTAAGAGTTGTGAAATTCTATCTCTCTCAGCAGTTATTTTTCATCACTACAGTCCTGGATCCTACCTGTCTTTAATATTTAATATTTAAATACTTAAATGCACTTCTGAACTAGTCCAGAATTCATCAGACTGAAGTCTTTCCTGGATCCAGTGCACTATGATCCTTTTCTGAGCATCATACTAGTCATTAAGCTGGCGTGCTTAAACTCAAGAGATTTTTTGGATATATCTCTCAGCATTAGGAAATTTTACAGTATAAATTACCTACAAGGGTGTCCTGAACTTTACTGGGTCTTCTGAATTCTGTAGGTAGCTGTAAATTATGAAAATTTGAAAAAAAAATCTGGAAATATCTTGGAGATGATATAAAAACATAGTTTCTTTCATAGCTTCAAACTTACCGATGGAGGTACAACAATATGTAGTCTAAAGTCACAAAGAATGTAAGTTTCTTTGTTAGTGACATTAATAGCGAAGTCTGGTTTACTCCACAACTGTAGGCATGCTGTAGTTACCGTTGAGCCTTCTCTTTATGTCCTTGATCTGCCTGGAAGAGCTTGTGACAGAATTGGCTATGTTTGTTGAGGCACCAGCACTGAATACTGGCTTATTGACTCTTAGGACATGACTTCCTATCAGTTTTGCTTGCTTTTCCTTCAGTAATGCTTTCATTTTTTATTTCTCTACTGTTCAACTACTGGCTTCCAGGAAAATTCTGGGAAAACATTAACTTTGAAAACTCTGCACCCTTCCAAACTTGATGATTAAATTGGCCAGTGACAAATGTAAAAGAGGGAGGAAATCATGGTGCAATTGTATAAACTTATTTTCAAGTGTATCTTTTTGTAACTGAAGTAGGAAACATACATTTTCAGTTGTTCACCTATTTGGATTTACACTACTGGAATTTTTCTGAAATACAACAGCATTGACTAATATTTTCAACACTTGAAGGAACTTAAACATGTTTTGTATTAGCATTACTTCTACTGAAGGTGTCAAAACTGTCTGTGTGGTTTTAAAAATCTTATTTACCATATTTAATTATTTTTTCTAAACACCTTCAGAAGCAAATAATGGAGCTTTAAGTACTTCAAAAGTCTCTCTTGCTCTTCTTCTTAATCCTTTTAGGTTTCAAAAATAGTACTCCCAGCAGTACCTACGTTACAGCTGCACAGAACTGATCTGTTTGGTTTGGGGTTTTTTTTCAGTTGTAATATATTTCTCTTCAGAACTAAAATTGATTCAGATGCCTCATTTTTTTATGACATAAGTGTATACCTCAAAGTTTGAAGTTGCTAGAGTTTACCCATATGCCATATACTGGTCAGAGTTCAGTTGCCAGCTCATCTCATACAGTAATTCTAGATCAAACTCTAAATCACATTCCTTATGAATGCATACCATGATGTTGTATAGTAAATTGTTGTTCAAGATTATAATTTTTGGTTTTATGTGACCAATATGTAAAATGGACTTAGATGAAGAAAAGGTACCTTGAGGTCAAGATGTACTAGGTTGCCAAAAATGTGAAAAGAAAGTTACTTTGCTGTGTGGGTTTCAGTAAACTTCTTGGTAAGGAGGGAACTTATATAAGGAGGATGTTTATTGTAGTGAAGGGGAGGGAAAAAGCTTGAAAAAAGCCTGAAAAGTCTCTATTTTGGTTAGCGTGAGGTTGTTTGGGTTTTTTTTTAAATGGATATCTTTGTAATACTGCCTTTTCTTTAATTTGTTAGTAAGTGCTTACCAGAAGTACTATACTTCCATTACACCATTCATAGAAAATGAGCTGTCAGTGAAAATCACTTGCTTGCCAATTCCTAACACTTAAGTTTATTTTTCGTTTTCTATTATTTTGTCTTTTGCTTTTTTTTGACAATTTTTAGTTCATCACACTGTTTCAATACTTACACCATTACCTATCCAGTCGTCATGGTGAGGTCCTGTACTATGTTCCCAGCTTTTACAAGGAAAAATGATGTAATTATTTTATATATTTTCTCTATTTACTTGTATGATATGTTTTTGTTTTAGTTTCTTCATATGAAATGGCCTTTGTGAAAGTTTAAAAATTTATGTCTTTGCATCATTGTTTTGCTGAGGTCTGTTTCCTAGGCTTTGTAGGGGAAGTTATTTACATAGCAGTACTTCAATTAAAGGAGGGTATCTTGAAGTCTTACTAGATATGTGCAGTAACAAAGCATGTGGAAAGAAATAATTATGTGTATGTGTATACATACATTTTATTCTTAAATAAAGACCTGATACTCCTATTGTAACCTACCTGCTTGACAAGGGGTAGAAAGCCTGATTGTGTGGCTAATCCAACTCTTGGACAGTACTTCTGAGTCCTACGGCTTCTTCAACAATGTTGGTAAAACACTGCTTTTTCCACTTTTGGCTTTAGAATTCTGTTGATTTTGAGGAGAAAATACCCTGGCCTGACAACTCTGTTCAGTAATTGACCAATGAGTGATTTGTAACTTTTTCTGCTTCCATTGGCATCTGGTTTTGATATCAGCATGATTTTGTTGATCTTTTTATCAGAAGCTTCTTATGTTTCATTATCTTTGTAATTGTATTAACTCCAATTATGCAGTAGAAAAGAGCTGAGGGTAATTCATGGCCTGGTCATCTTAAAATTGTAAACTAAAATATTGCATCCTTGTTCAATGTACTTGTCTTTAAACTTTAAAAGTTTAAAACTTGTCTTAAAACTTTAAACTTTAAAGTCCTCCTTTAAAAGTGTTGGAAAATCTATGACTAAAAGCATCAAAAGTGGAGTTTATAGATCCACTTTTTCGAGGCTAGGTCTGGGAAAATATAATTAATTACCCAAACAGAATGTTTTTCATTTAACACTGTAGTATCATAGCCATTGGTAAATGTTAACATTTTAACAGTTGTTGGTACTGCTGCAAGTGGCATTCAGATTTTAAAAAAGATGAGGAAACAAATACAGAGCTTGAGATTCTCCTCATTCAGATGACAAAACCACAACCCTGACTACATTTTACATACTAAAAAATAACATAAAAATTAAAGCAGGTGGACACTTCCAGCATTCCATTGTGTAAAGGTTCAGTGTTTGTTTTAGAATTTGACAAAGTAAAGACCTTCTTAAGGAAGATATTCCAAAATGCTCTCAAACAGAACTGCTAAAAAAATTTGAAAGCTGTATGTGCAAAAGGAAAAGAGGTTGTACTAACCTCTGGCCTTGTGCTTAGGAATCTAGGGATTTTATCTGAAGATATTTTATCTTTCTGCAAAACATTCTGCAGTTCAGGAGCCCAGACTGAAGAGTATGTCTCTGGGTCTTGTGACTTGACATACAGTGAACTGTTGGGAAAAAAAAGTATTTAGTATCTGAGATTTTTAAATACTGTCTTCAAGATTTGAAGGACTAAGCTGGTTAATCAGTCCCTCACTTTCTGCTGTCTTCTGTTTACAATCTATCAGACAAGCACAATGTAACTTCATCTCACTACAAAAAGGTATTTAATAATATCTCTGTTCTGCTTGGCAGAATTCTTTTCACAACTGTTAGTCCCATTAGATGACAGAAAGGGTAGAAGTGGTCATGATGGTATGATTCCAGTCCAAACTGTGTCTTGAACTGTTTTAAAAGGTCAGCTTATTATTAAAGGTATTTAATTTTCAGTGAGAGGCACTGTAGAAAAAAATCTCACTGAATGTCTGTCTGCATTTTCAGATACTTAATCCTTCTTTTAATAAATAGGCATCTTTCCGCTGTCAACAAAGACTTGTGTCCTGGTTGCGATCATATCAGTGTGTGGTTTCTTAATTCACTGTCTTTAGGGAAGATTCTCCCAATTTCAGTTAAAACAGCTGACTGGTTTCCTGCTTAGTGGAACAGTTGCTGTTGAGAATCTGCTAACTTCATTCTTGTATGTGAATGGCGACAGCTGCATAAGAGTCAAGGGGAGAAGTGAATGGCTAGGTCTTGCTCCAGTGTATTAGCTGCTGCTAAAGACAGCGCTTAACAGTTTTGCGCTGTTTCCTGCTGATTTACCAGAACCCACATTGGTTCTTACCGTGAATTGCTTCTGTTCTACTTCAGTGCAGGTTTCAGACTGACCGCTCAATGAGGACTGAATTACAGTTACTACTGTTATCATATGGTACATAATTGAACTGGCTTCAAATACCTGGTTAGATATAATAGAAAAGGAAAACAAGCAGGGGAAAACCAGATCACTGTGCTCTGGGAGCACAGCCATTCTTATGTGTGTGGCAATCACTTTTTAAAATTGAGAGATTTTAAATGCATCTTTTTCATGTAGGTTTGGAAGGCCAGTCTCTTGAAGTTTCCAATATTGTGGATATTAGAGGAGAATATAATCGTGAGCTTGCAATGAGAATTTCAACTGACATAAACAGTCAAAACAGATTCTATACTGATCTTAATGGATATCAGGTAATTATTGTCTATTAATTATAAAAGCCTGGGGTCTCAGTTTTTGACTGTATTAATACTTCTGGTTGTAAAGAGTTTGAGTCATATTAATCAAACTTTCATGTTAAACTCCACTAATCAATTAAAAGGAGAAAAGCTTTAAAGAAGTGTCCATTATAAAATTTGATTTAGGCCAGAAGAAGTAGCAACTGTTTTCTTTAAAGGAGTTTGTTAAATGTGCTTTTATATTCTTTTTAACATAAGAACTCTAATGTAGCATGTTACAAGTCACCATGTACTTGCTTGTATATCTGCATGCCGTCTTTCGCTTCTGCTAGATGTGCATAGGGTCCCGCAACTCAGACCTAGAGAACGTCTGCTTGTTGCTGTGGTGGAAATAAGTGAGGTATTTTTGGCGTGTAATAACTTTTTCTATTGGTAATGCATCTGATGAAATAAAGTGTGTCTGTTTTCTTAACTTGGACTCTGCAGCACACACAAACGAAAATTTTCTTCTCCTTACCTTCCTTCCTTGCTAAAAATAGTTTTGCAAATACATTGAAAAACCTACCTGCTGAGTGAGACACTACTGTTTTTCCAGTTAGTGTGTAGAACTGCATTTTGCTGGAGACAGTAAAGTGAATATTTAAACATGAAAATAATTTTAATACTACTACTCATTTGTCATGTACCATTCAAGAATTCCACAAGCACTTTAATAAGTTCCCATTATAAACTAACAATTTCTTTTCTGCTACCTTGGATCTATTAACTTCTTGCTCTCTAGGGGAGAAATTTTTTTCTCTCATTCTATAACTGTGATTATTCTTCTTTTTGTAGGTTTCCTTGATGAATCTTTCAGGGTTTTTTTTTTAATATTCTTTGATCTAAAAGTACATTGAAGTTATCATTTCCAAAGTGGTAATTTTAGCCACACATTTCCAAAAAGCTAAATAATACAGCTGAGTGAATGCTTTGGTGCCGGTTGTGCTTCTAAAGCACATGGGATAAATGTCTGAAAAGGTCTTTGAAATTTAAATGCATAGAAAGAATGTATTTTATTGAAGTTCATGTTCATACTGCAGATCCAGCCCAGACTGATGATGAGCAAATTGCCTCTTCAAGCAAATATCTATCCTATGACTACAATGGCTTATATCCAAGATGTTGGGGTTCGTTTGACACTTCATTCAGCTCAGTCTCTAGGTGTTGCAAGCTTGAAAAATGGTAAGTAAAAGGTGATAGATATTACAAAGGCCTATCCTTCATTACTGTCTGAAATAATTCATTCAGAGATTACCATACCTACCAGTGTTTGAAGAAAGGAAATACATTTCTCCAACTCTGACAAGTTTTAGAATATGTCCATAAGGGAGGAGGTAGAGGTTGTTCCCACATGAGATCCTGTCATCTTCAGTGGAAGATCTGTCTCAAACTACAGACAGAGGAAAGAGATTACAAAAAAAGACAAAATGAGCAATAAGTTGTCAGAACCAGGTATTTTTCACCCAAGAACTCTGATGGAACTCAAGGATGAAAAAACAAAACTAAGTAGTTTGTTCTCTTTTGTACTGCTCTGGTAGCAGAAGGCTTAAGATGGATAATGTGATGTTGATCATGATGGTTTTGTTTGTTTGCTTGCTTCAGGGTAGAAAGCACTAGTCTTAAGGTATATGTGGTATAGCCTAACATCCCTGTCAAGTAAAACAATAACAGCTTTTTTGAAGATTAGAATTAGTGAAATAAAGGATAAAAATGGTGCTGGCTAAGAGTCAGCATACCTTTTCTGAAGCAAAATCATACCTCACGAATTTAATGGAGTACTTTGAAAGAGCTGATCAATATGTTGACAAGGAAAATCAATTCATATTAAGAATTCCAAAAGGGATGTAGTCTTGTCCCTCACAGCAGAGAAGGCTGTGATGAATGGCCTGCAGGGATGGAAGCAGAGTTCAGTTGCTTAGTCTGTACTGCTACCAGAACGAGGAGGCATTGAAATAAAGCTAGCAAGTAGGGGGCAAAAAAAGCTCTGTAATTCATAATTAAAGATGTGCAGTTTCTCGCTGTAATATATTGTGAGTTTAAATTTACACAATTTTGAAAAACAGTGGAAAGAATACTCAGAAGAAAAAAAGCCCATCAGAAACTATGCCAAAACCTACTTCCCAGTTTCTTCTCAGAAAAATGCCATATTAATGTCTATTCTGACAAAAGATGAATACTATACCAGGGTGATGGCAGTATTAGCAAACCTAATTCATTTTAGGGCAAAGAGTTAACACTGGCCTATAGACTGATGCTTTAATAAAGCCATAGAGGGAAATAACAGCCTTTTGTTCCAAGACCACCTGCTACAAGACCCAAACCACATTTTTTCATGCCTTCCATTGCTAGAAACCAAATTCCCTTTGGCCTGATCTTGTGAATGAGCTTGACACCACCAAATGTTTGTTGGCACTTGTTATGTAGGTATTGGAGATGAAATTAGCATGCAGAGACTCCATTACCTTGTAGCAGTGTCTGTATTTGTTCTTCAACAATCCCAGTCTCTGCATCACAGAATAATGCAACTTTTAAGTCCACAGAGAAACCCAGTCTTTGTCCAACTTAGAGAAGTTAAGGCTAGCATTGTTCGAGATACTGTAGTTGAGTATCAGGGAGAAACTGGCTTTCTGTGAGCATTGGTTTCAACCCAGTCAGAAGACATTAGAGGCATTTCCCCTAATCCAGTTAAACAAAAGAGCAAAAGACGTATCCCATACCTGACCATGGCATTAATTTCTTAGCTATGTCATTCTTTAGCAAACTCTATGATGTCACTCAAGGTTAACAGATAGATAGCAGCACCAAATAATTATTCTGCACTCACTATAAAAGGAGGGGACTGTATTTATCTGCCTTGTTATCATTAGGTAATATTTCATGAAATTACTATGTTTACTATCTTTGTCCCGAGGCCATGCTGGACTCCTCAAAAGAGAACAAAAATGAAGCTGAATGTTCTGTGCCTGCTGAAAGTCACATGCTTCATGACAATTATTTTAAAGGTTCTTCAGGATCTCAAAGGGATCCTGGAAGAAAATTCAAAAACATTGCAGTTTAGGCAAGTCCTTTCAGTAGCTGTGTATCTGTGTGTCTGAGACTGTGAGTCTCAAGGCATAACCGCCATCTAAGACTTACATAAACAGCTGATTATTTATCACTTCTCATTCTTGGATTAGAGACAAGTTCCCTACTATGGAGCAGTTAGTTAACTCTCATGCTGTCAGATGATCTCAGTAGTATGGAGTAAGTTTTCTCACTCTATTGTCATCAGTCTTCATCATCACCTTCTAAGAGACTTGATAAAAAACTGTTAAAGTTGTATGCGACAACTTTATTCCTACTTTCCATCTCTCTTCCCATTTGTGGGATTGAATGCATAATCATTTTTCAGTGTTAGATGCTGAATGTCCTCCACCTTGTAAATTCCATCCAGTTCTGCTCTAATGTTATACTTAGTAGATTATCCTCCATGTCCCAGGGAAGACCTCTAGATAGATGGGATGCACCACTGTCATTTAGAGGTGGACTTCCCTACAGTCTGATGGATAGTTAATGGGGTAGCAGGGATCATGTATGTCCTGAGGCCTTATGAAATACACATATACCACTTTTAAGCCAGAAATTCCCCTAAACCAATCTTTTTTAATCTTTGACCCCCTTTTAAAATGTTTTTTATCCCTGGCTTTAGCAGCACTGATCATTTTGTTTGTATTTGCTATTCACAATCACCTAAAGAATCATGAAGCTTTATTTTGTCATCCTTCATTATCCTAGCTTCTTAAAGAATGTTGGAAATGTGGTTAGGTAGTTTTGGATCTAGATCCTCTAAGTTTTGTTTGAAAACTTTGACAAAAGTTTATCATAGGTTTGTCCTTCTTACCATGGTTGTAGCTTTTTTCTGGGACTTATCATACCTGTCTGTCAGCCCATGTTTGTACAGCGATCCACAAAGACTGTCAATTTGAGGCACAATCCTAACCTTATACCTTAGTTCAAAATGGTAGGTTGTTTCTTACTCACCACCAGCTGACTTCTGTCCTGAATACACAGAATCTGTTTTTAACTGAGGGAAGGGAAGAACAAGTATTTAAGAAAATTGGGTAAGTATTTGTAGAATAATGAAGAAGTGTAAAAGAGATGCCATATCAAGCAGCCTTTTCTAGTAGCTTAAATTGTGTGTTTCTTATTTAGGAAACAAGTACTTCAATCTTCCAGTTTTATTTGGGAAGCAAGTACACTTGCTTGAAGATTCAGTGTGCAAAATCTGTAACAGTCTTAATTACATGCCTTGAACTAGTTTCCCTCTGGAGATATAAACTTGAAAGATATGAACTTCATATTTCATAAGGCTATTTATGATTTAACATCACGCTTGAAGAGCTATTCTGAATGGCAATGCTACAATTCAGTATAAACTCAGAACTTCATACTTGGTGCTCATCTCATGCCTACTCCCACAAGTGAAAATACTCTTACAAGGAGTGATTATGAGTATTTATATATTTATATTGCCTACCTGTTTTTCCTTCTGCTTCCAACTGTGAAACAAAAACAACAACAAATATTTGGGAGGTGCACTCTTCCATGGCATGTAAGATGAAGACAGTTCCTCTGCAGAAGTCTCCATACAGCTGCAGCTACTTGGGGTGACTGTCCTGTTTGAAGCTTGATGTGCCAAGTATCGTTGTTACAAATAATAGTTAACAATAATAACTTCTCATGCTAAACTTCTATTTAGGCTCTTATGTTAAAAATTTGCAGGACTTTGTGCTGAAAGGCTTATGAAAATTTTTTGGAAGGTTATAAACAACCAAAACCCAAATGTATTAACTGTTTTCACAATCAGTCCTAACAATGTTGATGTGCTATTGTTCTTCCATAAATAAGAGAAGAATTATGATTCCATATAATTTATATTTCAGGGTATTTTTCTTATGTATTATAGAAGCTTTACATAGTCTTGTTGCCAGTATAATCTTTGTATTGCTCTTTCAGGTCAGTTGGAAGTGATCATGGATCGTCGTCTTATGCAGGATGACAACCGTGGCCTTGGACAAGGTGTCCAAGATAACAAGATTACAGCTAATATCTTCCGGCTTCTGCTGGAAAGAAGACATGGAACAGATGTGGTAGGGTTCACTGTCTGGATTTTTCTGGCTAATTAAGATATAAATATTTATTTCTGTTGCAGCAGCGGTGAACTCAGTAAAGAAATTATTCCATGAGCAGTAGAACTAAGAAAACATAGATTCCAAGGGAGTTTTGTCAGCTTGCTTGCATAGTCTCATCATAAAGACTTCATTTTCCACTATTTGTCACACAAATACCTGCAGTGTCTGCTTTCTCACTCACATTTCAACATGTGACTGGGGTACTGTTGTAGAAGTCTCTTCTTTTTCTTTCTGGTTTTTTTTTTTTTTTTTTTTACTGAGGAAGCTTTAAAAAAATGCTGATTAGTGGGACTTGCTTCTTAACAAAGTCAACTGAATCTCGACAAAGGGAGACAAATTATATCTCATGAATGGGTGGAAGGAGAAAACATCTTATAAATTTAATTATCTTAGGAAATAAGATTTAAGTGGAAATATTTAGATGCCAGACATACAAACTTTCTCACTTCATTGTGATTCAGGGAAAATTGAGACGATATTGTTGTAAGGGTGTTTTTTCACTTGCATAGATCATTTCAGTTCACCTTTTTCTGTATTAGTCTTTTGAATAACTCTTCAATTTTCTTTAAGATCTTTGCATTTTCTTGTCTTCTTTTTTCCTATCATTTTTGAGAAGGACAAAATAAGATGTACGTCTCTGTACTGAGGCAGTAGAATCATGATGATAGCACTGAGTGTATTTTAAAATCATCACATAGCTGAAGATGAGACGTTGTATACTGAGATACTAATGAATATGCAGATAAATTGGAATTAATTCTGGGTAATAATGGATATCATTAACCACTGTGAGATGATGATAACATCAAGCTTAAAGCTAATTTCCACCACTTAATGATTGACAGTGTTTTTTTCAGGTTGTACATGTCATTATGATTTTCTAATTCCTCATCCTGTATAACATAGGCAGCATATTAACTGCATTTATGAGCGTGGTGTGCAAGTATCTGAGCTAAGTTGAAAGAAGCTAACTTGAGTTCTGCAGAGGTCTAGCTTTGACAACAATGAGCCTTGCACAGGTTAATCTACCTTCACAAGAAGAAACCTGCAGAGATCTATACCACCACAGAAAACTTCTTTAGTACCCAGGGTAATTTGTGTGATATTAAATTAGAATGTGAAGCTGGTAAGTAAGAATTAGTGGACATGGAAATCTATGTTTACATAAGCAAATAATTTTAAACAATAGGAGCAGATCAAACCAGTTAGTGCCATGGTGCGTGCAATTGGCACTGTGTGCAGTTTTGGTATTTTCCACAGAGCCATAAAATAAGTCATGAAAAGGTATCTCTGGAAGTCTTCTAGTCCAGTCCCTGTGCAAAGCAGGTCTATTTTGTGTCAGAACAGATTTAAAAAACTGTCCAAATGATTAGTCATCCATTCAGACTGTAATGGAGATGTGAAGGGTTAGTGCACATTTGTTGCCTACATCCAGGGGAGCTTCTTGGTTACTTCATTCTAAAAGAAAACTAGTCCATGCACATTGAGACTCCTGCAAACTAGCACAGTGCCTGGTTAAGTGGGGTTGACCATAAGTTCAATTTCAGAACAGCACTGCTGCTTCAAACCAAAACACTCCTTTGGAAAGCAGTTTAAGGTTACCTCATCACAACAAAGGCAACCTAAACAACTCTGGGATTATCTGGTTAGTGAAATGTTTACATGTGTCTTTGCCTACATTTGCCACTTTGTTTGGGATACCAGTTAGCCATCAGCTCAGTAGAATAACAATGTATTTCCCTTTTCTTATTAAAATCCTCTTCCTTCAGTTTTGAAAGATTCTGTGCAAGTTGCTGAGAATCTTTCAAAGGAGAAGGGCCAGTTACCTGCTACAATCAAAAATCTTTGAGGTGTTTTGGGTACCTGTGTTGCAGCATCTACCTTCCTTCCCCTACCCGTCCTGCCAAGCTTACAATGGGTTTAAATAGCTGCCTTTAGAGGCAGTTGTTTCTTACACACTCTTGCAGGGACTTGAAAAGAAGGGGCATCAAAGCTATGGGGGAGTTGGCACAAAGAGGTGCTGTTGGCCCAACTGATATGGTGTGCACAACCCCCAGGAGCCAAGCAATATGTTTTAAGGAAATACTATCTTTCTGGTGTTATATCTGGTATTCCCCTTTCCTATATTAAAAGCGTTCTAGCATTTTGTTTTTCAGAATTTATCTGAACATCGGTAATGTTTTCTGATTCATGTAACTGTTTCAGATATGTTAAAGTAAGGAAGGGTAGTAGTCCCCTTATGTTTTGTTAAATGTACAAACATTTTTTTTAGTGTGTTGGTAGTCAGAACGTAGTTGTTCTAATAGTTGGAAAATAGCCCTGTCAGAAAAATTATGAAGAACGTATATGAAATTTATATATGTAATTGGCTGCAGTGTGACTCAGACGCTGACCCTAATTTAGTTGTCAAGCTCTATTTTGTTACTGACTTGAGGAACCATGGAAACTATAGGAGGAGAGAGTTTTGATCACTTGGCATCTTTGCCAGTACAAGCTTTTCCAAAGTATATTCAGAAACATTTTATTCTGTCTTTTCTCAAAAAACAGTTCTGAAGAACAGGATTTTTTCTGCTCTTCGGGAAACTACCCTATAAAAGGAGTGTGTGAAGTATAGGATGTGCAATTCTTTAAAATTAAAATAAATGTGCGTCACTTTGGTGTAATTACTGTGGAGTTTTTTGGTTATGACAATATCAACTAAAAGTTTCTTTTAATTTACATCTCCAAAATACTTTTTTCCTTCCCCAACCCCATCCTGAACAGTATATTTTAATGGTAGAATCAAACCATACAAATGTCCTGAAGCTTAAGATTGACCTGTCCAGTGGGTAGGTATAATTCTTAACAATTGCAAGCATACTCAGGTAGCCTATATTCTAAGTCCCTAATACTAATGTTACCTTGGGTTTGGATGTGGAATTCTAGCTCATCTAGCCAGCAGTAAATAGTCAAGCTGATACTGCTGCTGTGGAAAAGACTTCAGGTTGATTTGTTTTGCTCAAGTTTCCCTCCCACACCCAAACTGGATACTACAAAAGGTGTATTCAGAATGATGGTATTGTTCATTCAGAAAGCTATAAATGTATTAAAAGCTGGGCAAATCTCATTTCACTTTACATTATACTCACCTGATTTATTGACAACTGTGTCCCTCAGACCTCTGTTGATATTGTTACTGTGTTTTGATACAATTTCTATATACACCTTTTTCTCCTCCTACTAGATGTAACTAATTTTGCTTACATATTCATTTTCTCCTTGCAAGGATTTTTTGGGTCTGTCTTTGACTTCTCTCCTAATATTCTTTGTTTTCCTCAGATTGTTAAGCAAGAAGTGAATGCATTTAATTTTTAAATTGAAAGGATTATTATTTAGCTGAGAATGAAACAGTAGTTATCAATACTTGCTTGTCAAGAGAGTAAATATTTATTTTTGAAAATATAGACTATTTTACATTTATTATAAGTTTTGTTAAAATAAGCATTAATTATTATAAGTTTTGTTAAAATAAGCATTAATACCTTTTTACTTTCTGGGCTTTAGTGTTCTATGTTAGTATAAGAATATGGATGAAAGAGGATTTATAGGTAGTGGTAATATCTTTATTTCATCAGTGACATAGCTGGAGAAAAGATGCCATGCCAGGCACATACTTTCTTCTTCAGATTCCTATTTCATACCTTGCCTTGACATGCTTAATTTATGTAACTGGATTTATAGCCTAGTCTCACGCAGAGGGCCAGGATTCAATGGCTCAAATAGCTGCTATGGTTTGGGGGAGGTTGTTTAGAGAAACAATGATACAGGCAGTTATGTGGAAGTCATAATCAAAAGCATTTTCTTCCATCACATACAACTACTCTTTTTTTTCTTATTAAATATCTGTCATTATCCACTTGGTGATATAGCCATTTCTGTCTGATTACTGAGTTGCACTTGCCTATTACTTGGTGTGCATATTTATAATGCATATGTAGGTTTCATGTAGTAGCTATACAGTATACTGTGCACTGCTATGCTATGAGTAACCCCATCGTAACACCATAATTAAGTTAACGTTTCAAAAAAGCAGAAACTCAACATTGGCTTAACTACTACCATTTAGAAGCATTTTCAAGCCCACATGGGACAACCTCAGATATTCCAATATCATTTTTACTTATGACTACTGTAATGAACTCATCAAATATCTACAAAATCTTGAACTTTAAAGTTTTGCCATTTTATGGTGGCCACAGAAGAAAAGAAAAAGACATTTCCCTCTCTTGCTCTCACACAGAACACAATGCATCTTCTTTAAAGCCTTGCCACATACATTTAGTAAGGGAGTTACACTTACTTCTTCTCTAACTGGAAGAAAGATTCAGGTATGTGTTAGTTCTTTACAGCTTTGCTTAAAACACTACATTTAAATTATCATTACTGCTAACTACTGTATAGACGATACTGTATTTCTAATACACTGGAAGTTTGTGTCTGCTGTTCAAGAACACTGTTTCCATCTCTTATTTATCTACAAATACCATCTGCTTTCAGGCCAGCAACATCCTTGCTTTTATGCCAGGGAACCTTTACAGCTTAATTTCTTTCAAATGTTTTTTCTTGACACTGTGACAAAGATGTGTTGAAGAAAGATTCTAAATAAAGACAGATTTGTCTCTAAGCTCCATTCATGTGATAAGTGTCCAAAGCTGTAGGGAGTGAATGTTCTTACCTTACAACAGGGCAGCAGCCACTCATTGTGTAGCTGGCTCATGGTGAAGTAGGTAGTACAGAGGACTGCCTTCCTCTGATTTCTAGATTTATGCCTATGTCTCTTTTGTGTTTTGGGTTTTTTTTGTATGTATGTACATCTCTACAGTAAATTACTTTCCTTTGGTTGTTTTTATTTGTCTTCATTTGTGCATACCTGTCTGCCAGCTCTGTTTAGAAAGAAAGTATTTTACTTCAGTAGTATGCCTTGTATTCAAACCTGGTCTCTCCACTTTTAACCCATATAATTCACCAAAGTGGGAGAGTAGACCTCTTTAAGGTCTTCTCTGAGCTTATCCGAGCTGGTGCAGTTTGAGGTCTTAAAATTTAAACATTTCTGTATCATCACTTCTAGGAAGGCCTTACTTGTTCCTGCTGCAAGCTCTGGTGGTATGGCAGAATCCTTCTTAAAGGAGGGAGAAGGGCTGCAAGTTCAGCTGCTGCTTCTTGTATTCTCAAGTGAAATAACTCTGGAGGGGTAATCTCTTTGCACGTGGAACAAGCAGTTTCCATCAGCAGCAAGAATTTCACATGAGCAGCTTAATTCCAATGCAGATAGCTTCTCTGGAGGACAAAAATCAGGAGATTTCACTGCATAGTTTCTGTCTTTAGCATCAGTTTGGTGACCTACTTCCTCATCAAAGCAGAACTCCAGAAAACTTCTGATCACTGTGTTCTGCCATCATCAGGAACAAGATAAACTCTTCCCAGTCAACAGGAGACAAAATCTAGCACTGTGTCCTTTCCACGACTCCAGTATGGGTTATTTCTTTAGGCACTAAGTCCTTCCTCCTTCCTCCTGCACTATTATAGAACAATATAAGCACTCTAAGAAGAATTAGAAAAGAAGAAATAAAATTGGTGTGAGAGGCGGCTATAACTAAAGTATAAAGTACTTTTATTGTTGAGACAAGCATGTCATGCTGTCTGTCTGCTTTTATAGTTTCATCCAACTATACTGATGGCTGCATATTTGTCAACCTCAGTAATTATGGTGGTGTGCTTATGGTTATGGTGACTAGTTACTTTCTTTGCCATCTGCACTGTTCTGTAGACAAGTGAGCAGCTCTTCTTCAAATGATCTATTTATAGAACTTGATTGCTATTATGTCATCTGATTAAAGACTAATTAAATTAAATGCAAGGACCTGACAGTCATTGGAGGAACTTCACTGATAAGTGAAGGAAGTGAATGAACCTGACTAGGGAGGAGTGGAGCATGCTGAACTGGCTGCTCATGAGAGCATGAAGGGAAGAAGATTACACTGTTCCTGGTGTGGAACCCAACAAGACAACTCAGCAGAAATCAGTTCATGCAGGCTAAGGGCATTATTGCCTACAGGGGTCCAGAACTTACAGGATTTGGAGGAGGGAGAGAATTTTAGACTTGTTTGGGGGAAAAAAAAAAAAAAGGCTTGTTATGGGTTGTTCAGTGAAAGGGACATAGGAGGTGAAAGAGAATGATCAAGGAGGAACAAGTGGGAAAAACAGGGGTAAAAGGAGCATAAAAGAGTCTGATCAAGTCCAGTGCTTGATCACCACAGCCTGTCCTGTATTTTTATTAAATCTGGTTTCTGTGTGAGTGCACAACCTTTTTTGACTCTGTGTGAGCCATTAGCCAACTTCAGGAAAGACTAGGAAGCAAGTAGATTAAGAGGTCTGGGTGTCAGCTATTGGAGAGAGAGAGACCATGGGACAGAGGCACCAGTGCAACTGGCTGCCATTTGCTGGCAAGACCTATTTTTAATGTATGTGCATGTAAACTGCTAGCAAACTTCAAGCTGACAGGTAGGGGCTGGCATCTGGAATGATGTGAATTCTGAGGTGGTGAATGGTTGAGAGGCCTAAGGTCCAGGCCTGAATATCAGATGGACATAAAGTCCACCTTGATTTTTGAGGGATCAGTGGTTGTGGAATATACTTGTGAGTCAAGAAAGTGAGGGTCTTTGACTGCTGAACTTCAGACCTGATCAGCTTGAGGGCACAATCAGGGTTCTGCTCACGTTACTTAAGAGCACTGTGTTTATGTGGGTGCTGGTAAAGGTGCTGGTGTCTGCTCACTTGTATGGCTGGCTGTGTGTGCATGTGCACGCCTATTGGGAATACATGCTGTGCCTTTCTCCTGCCTGGTCTTGGAGGAGCAGAACCACAGCAGGCTCCCATCTATCAACATGGGATGAGAGAAGTCCCCTGGTCTTAGAGACTACCTAATTTAGCTCTAGCAGACTGGGAAGAACTGTGGGTCCAAATTTCTCTGGATTTGGACTGTAGCAGTCCCAGGTTTCCTCACCTGCAGTCCCAGTGCCAGCTAAGAATCAACAGGCAGTACAGAAACTGTGTGGTGATTTTCGAGTCACTCTGAACCAACTCACAGCCTCATGGATATTTTACAGTGCCTCAGAATTTCCATTTATTCTTTAATCAGCCTCCAGGTACCCCTTTCACCTAGTGTGGCAGAAATACATTTCCAGTGTAACAGCCTCCAAGTGAATTGATAGAAAATTTTCGATTCCCTGAGGTAAAGAGGTAATACCAGTTTTTGTCTGCTCAGTTGAGTCCTCCTTTGCTGGCCACTTCAGCAGCTATCAAAAAACCCTAAGCACTCCAGATCATGATTCTCAATAAAGGACTTAAAACATATTGCCAAAAGAATTTATGCTTTGATGTGCAAAAATGTAACATAACTGATGAATATTTCAGTGTTGACAAATATGTATATATGGATGATTCTGGCAGATCTAATCCTTATATTTTTCAGGATTTTTGCTATCCAGGATTTCAGGAAGGACTACTGGCCTAGTATGGCAAAAAAAAATCTGGCATCTGTATTATTATTATTTATAGTCTTGGTAGGATTTCAGGATAGCTGCCTGTTCAGTACTCATATTTGTGGCTGTTACTTTTGGTTGCAATTTATCCAGGCCTCCCTAGAAGTCTAATTAATTGTAGAGGACCTGCTTTTTTACATAGATTACCTGAAGATTGTTCTGCTGAAGATTCTTGGGCAGCTTTGAGGACTTAGGTGTTCTGAGAGAAAATCTTCCTATCACTGTATTTGATTTCCATACAAAATTCTCTCTACAACACTAGCCAGTCTGAAAGCTGCTTGAAGTTATGGTCAATGTTTTCTTTGACACATGGTTACATCAGAATTGCACTCTTGGACACTGAAAATGAACTATTCACCTCAGAACAATTTATCCATTTTTCATCAGTGACTAATAGCTATTTGTTGCATTGTGGGTGTAAGCCCCATTATTGAATATCCTTCTCTCCTCAAAAGACTTAGGAGTTTTTACAGGCACACAAAAGTCTAGCTCCAGACATTGATCTCAGAAGAAAGAGAATGATACATCCATATGTAGAGGACTTTCAGAACTTGTCAGACTTTGATTATTCTTTTTGTATTGCAATGTGCAACTTTGGATGAATTTAAAGCAAGTGGATCTTATTTTCACTTGGTGAGGTAACAAACAGGCAGTCTAGTGTGTAAAGCCTGCAACTAATTTGAAACCATTTACTGTTTGATGTCAGTTTCATGAATTTGACTAGTATGAGGCGCAAATAAAACCTGAATTACTCTTCCAAGTTGGAAGCTTTAGGGCAATGTGTGTGCAAGAGTGTTGTCCAATTTTCTCACTCTGTTCCTGTTTATAGACACCTCCTTCATCAAGTGGGGAGCACTCTACATAGTAAAGGATTCAAGATGTTAGCATTTGGGGAAGAATGTATGTAATTTAAAGCTAAGACATCTGTCCATACCTGTCACTTATTTTTGTCATGTGTTGTAAAAATGCATATTCACATAGTCAATGATGTTGTCTGCCATTTGTTTCTCACCTATAAGCAGGCTCGCACAGTATTACCCAACCCGTTTCTCATGTAGAAGCAGCTTCTCATCAAACATGCATTTCAGGATGTTTGATCAGATAGTTTGGATGCTGGTGGGGTTTTGGAGTTATAATTGAATGTCTTTCCTGACTAGGGTTCTTCACAGCAGAGAACAGTCTAGAGAAGGAATAAACAGTCAAGATTTGTGATTTAATATTCTGCCTCCCTCAGTTTCCTTTCCTCACTTTTGTATGGGAAATTTTAGACTACTTGTCTGTGTTGAAGAGTTACTTGTTTCTCTGTTTGCTCAGTTGAAGTCCAGTTATCAACAGCTTCAGCTTTACTTTCTTCTTTACAGTATTTTACATTTCTTTTTCCATTCAATTACTAAGTGATTTCTGAAGAGTCTAATTAGTGGTTTTCCCCTCTAATTAAGGACGCAGTTCCTCAATTTAAACTCTTACCAGAAAACCCTTTGAGTCTTCTTAATCTGTTCCATCCTCCATTTATTGATAAAATAGCTCATTTCTTATATAAGGGCACTTTTTACATATGAGGCCTGTCTTAGAACTTGTTGCAACTTGTAACCAAAGTTTATACTAGAGTGTGGTTTGTTTAGTTTTGAGGAAAAACAAACAAAAGTTTAGAATTATTCACCTTACTTTTGATGACAAAGAAAGATCCTATATGAGGATTTGTTTACATCTTTTGTGCAGTCATTCAAGGGGTTGTATTTGAACACAGGTTCCAACTGGATAACTGTATATGAATGTGCTGTAAGGTAGTTAAAAAAAAAAAAGCAGTATTTTCTTTGATTAGAGCTCATTAAGCCAGCACTCAGCTATATCAGTGGCATTAATCAGAATCTTGCCAGTGCGTAATGTTTGTAAGGCTGCCAGTGGAGCTCCATTCACACTTTTGAGTACTAAACACTGTCATTGAAGTTGAAGAAATAATGCCACTTTTGAGAGAGCAGTACCTTAATTAGATGGAGACTGTGGGACTATGTCTTCTGACTTAGCATCAGCAGGGTACTGCTGAAAGCCACCCACACAGTGAATGTGTGATTATTGTTCCAAATGTGTTGTCTGTACATGCAAACCCTTCCCATCTCTCTTTCCCCAGAGTCCTGTTTAAATTTTGGATCACTAAATTGGGAGGGGAAGGATATACTACAATCCTTTTGTGACTGTGATGTACCTAGGATGGAGTGGGATTTGAAGTGTCCCTTCTGGATATTCTGTGATAGCATTGGCTTCACAGTGTTTGCAAAACTTTTTCCCTTGGTCTCCTGGCAGCTTTTACACCTGCTGTACTCTCCATTCCCATTGCTATTACGTAGATTCACTGAATGACTGCACTTCTGTTGGTGCAGTCATCCAAAGCTGACTGTGGTTCCACATGTGCAAATACAAAATTCAAGATAAAACCTCCACCTAAGACTTAGTGCAGCTTTTCAAAGTTTCAAAGTGGATAATGCTTAAGTACAATGCTTATGCCCATGATAAAACAACCAAACACAGTGGGAGCAAAAAATGAGCTGAGTTGAATCAGTTCTGATTCTAGCATTTGCCAGAATCCTTCAAGATTGTGTTTCTCTGCAATCCTCAGTTAATTTCAGAATCTAGTTATTGAGGAGCCACTCTTGGTGGTCCAACTGCCCATTAATAGTAAATGATTCTCCCTCCCACATTCTTCTTCAAAGTTTCCAGTATCTTTCCTTCCATCTTTCCTGGTTTTTCAACTGCATCTTTATATTAAAAACACCTTTTTTATTCTCATTACTTCTGTTAGCCTTAGAGAAAGCTTTGAAGGATTCTGTCCTAGAAGATTGACCTGCCCACTGCTATCTTTTCCTAGACAAGGCTGAGGATTCATCTGATATTTTTATTATGGGCTACTTTTTACTTTCACGTCAGCCAATATACAAACTTGCCTCCCATTTTTTCCTGTACTGCTGATATCTGGGATTTGCTTGTATTTATGTACACAGTATTTTCTGTACATGGAACAGAAGCCTTCAGAAAGATCTTATGTCTCTTCCTTTCAAATGACCTTAGTGGGATTTTCAGAGGAACATCTGTTCCTGAAATTGTGAGGACATCTAAGTAAGTTCTGTTACTTTTCAGCAGGCACTGTACTTCCAGGCATAAAGTTGCACTTGGTAGAATGATTTTTCAGTCACTTTTCCCATAAGAACCTGTGGCCCTTCTGCAAGTATTTGGGATGTCTTACAGTGAAAATTTGCATGTAGATAAAACATTTTAAAAAAAAAAAGTTGTTTCTCCTTTCAACTCCTTGGAGTCCCTTAAATCTGAGAAATCTGGAAGTTGAGGAGAACTGTGTTGGATGTGAGATGTACTTCTTACTACAACATGTTTGTAGTTTATGTTAAGGAATAGTTGAAAGTAGAGGAAATGGCTGAATATTATTTCTGATTAGGCAAAATAGCTGATCTCAAATGCTTTCAGTATGAATGTCCATTGTTTAAAAGTGCATATGAAAAACTGATCTCAAATAACTGTTGTTGTTGGACAGTGGTTTTGTCTTCTGCTTGTTCTTAGTTAACATGCCTAGAACTGGGAACCAGTTGCAAGAGCTTTTGATACAGCTTTTGTTTTAAATAGTCTATATAGGATGAATAAATATTTGACTGATTATGTTTTAATTTATAAGATATTCTAGGAGACCTTTTTTAAGTTCTCAGATGCAGGCAGTCAACTTACTTTCCAGAAAAAAAAAAAGACTGAGTAATAGTAAGAAAGCTGTTGATAAAATCTTTTGACTGACTTTAGCACATCTATGGCAACAGAGTAAACAGTGTTCCTTCTGGAGTGAAATGGTGAGTTCTTCTTTGAAAGAACAGAGACATGCACATTTTTCCTGTGGGCAGAGCATGCATGCAGTTACTTGAACTGAAGACTTTTAGCTTTAGCTGTACTTAGAGCAAGCTTGCTCATACTTTAATTGGAAAAGAAGAAAATCATAACAAAGTTTGCCAGTGGTGCTGAGCTATTTAAGGTAGTAAAAAAAAAAATTAAGGCTAACTGAGGAATTGGAGGACTTGAGACTGATTAAGCATGCAGTAAAGTGGCAGGTGGAATTCAATGTAAATAAATGTAGTGAGGCACGTTGAGGAGCAATCCTCTACAACTATCAACTATTAAATTTTTTGAAAGTAATTCAGGGGTCATAATAGGTCTATAAAAACACCATCCTCAATGCTTAGTAGCTACCAAAGAGGCAAACAGTGTTAGTCATTACTAAGAAAAGCACTAAGAATAAAAGAGAAATTATCATCAATTCAGTTCTGGCATATTTTCAATTGCTACACTGTCAGATGTATTTAATGGTACTGCAGAGGTATAAATAAATATGCATACATGCATATGCACCCCAGAACAGGAATTACTGTTACGGTTGTCCATTATAAGCTGATAAATAATCCTTCCCTTTGCTTTAATTATCTGCCATTTATTTTTTATTCCCATGTTTTCAGCCTATCATGAAATGCAAATGTAAGATATCAAGGCTTAAGGTATTAAGTTTTCAGTAAACTTCCTCCAGAGTTTTCACTAAAAATCACCTGTTTAACTATAAACAAACAGGGATTTATCTGATTAAGTATGCAAGGAAAAATAAGAGCAAAATAAGTATTCAGCCACTTCTACCTTATCTTCACTGACTTTCTAAAACAGATATTGCCTTTTTAAAGTTTCTTTGTTTTCTGGCTTCTATGGAGCTTTAATTGTTGTGAATATGTAGGACTTGGTAGTCTCGGGTTTGTAACACAGCTTCTGCAGCCATGTAAAAGTACTGCAAATACAAAACTTGGGAAGGTACAAAACTTGTAAAATCTTGGGAGAGAGTCCCTTCAGTTCCCGCTGGCATGGCATTGAAATAAAACTGCTGAAAGAAATCTTTTGCATTGCAGACTAAGACAAAGATGCTAGTTGCAACTTCTTCCAGCAAACAGTTTTAAGAAGTTAGATTTAAAAAGAAACAGGAATGTAGGATACAAGTTAGTTGAATCTGAAGCAAGTAGACAAGAAATAGAGGACAGAAGATGTGTGCAGGAAAGGAAGCCTGCAAAAGACTAGCTGGCTGTCAGTATTCAAGTAGATACTGAATAGATAGCAACTTGCTGAAGTAGTAGCTAGTTTCTTTCTCTAAACTACATTGTTTACACACCAAGGGCTAACACAGAAAAATGAGGAATGGCGTAAAATGAGGTGTTATCTAATGATTATTTGAAAGACGTACTAATGATTTGTAAAAACTGGAAATATACGTAGTAGTAGAAGAAAATTAATGGTTGATCAGAAGTTTCCAAAAGTAATTAAATGGACAGTCTATAAATTAAAATTTTCTATTAAATTAATGGACTCATGTATAAAGTAAGTGGTTTTCAAAATTTAGACATGATGATATATTAACTTGAGTTTACAAATATTTTCTCTTATATTTTGCAGAATGAAGAGAAGGCATCAGTCAGTTTTCCCTCACTTCTTAGCCATATGACTTCTTCTTTCTTAAATCATCCTGTAATTCCAATGACAACATATGCAGAGTCAGGTGTCCCAGAGATGCTAAATACTTTTTCTCCACTCATGTCATCCATGCCTTGTGATATGCATATAGTCAATCTGAGGACAATCCAATCAAAGGTAAGGTCAAACCACTATTTTTATGAGCAAACACATGATACAGCTTATTAATAATACAGTCTAATCAAATGCTTTATTCTACAAAAGTAATTTGTGGTTTTTTTAAAATACAATATGATAAAGTGCAGCACAATAACTTATTTTTGTTAATTCTGCAGGAACTAGAGACTTGTGTCTGTTTTGTGAAACGTGAAATACAGGAATTGTTTTTTCGCAACATAATAATATGCATAGTGCATTTTTCTGTCTCTAGAGGGGGAACATTTCAATGCATTTCCATTTTTTGGAAAACTGAAAGAAAATCTACTGCATCCTAACATCCACAGGAATAAATTGTTAAAATATTATAAAGCTTAAATACAAGACCTATTTTAATTATTCTAACACCAGCTTACAATCATTTGTTCCTGTGAAACTGTTTTCTGGTGGGTTTAAAATAACCCAACAAACTAACCCCCCAAAAACCCCGAAAAACAAGCCACCAGAAAAAAAAATATTGTTCTGTACTCAATATTTTTTTCCTTACAAAGGAACTTATACAATTGTAACCACCATATTTCAGTTTTATGTTTGATAAATTATAGCATTAGAACTGTTTGTGCATCCTTATTCCACCAGCTCTTCTACAAATTCTTTTCAGTTTTTCAACACCTTTTAAAATGTGGGTATATTAAATTTATGGTGTATTGCAGTATTACTAACCAGTGCTGTTACCATATATGAAATCCCTTTTTAATTCTGCAATACTTACTTACAAACTACAGTTGTCCCTTCTCCTTTAGGGTTTCCATGGTGGCTGAGGTAGAACTGCTCATCTATAATAACCTCAGATTATATTCAGATTACCTGCAAAACTTGCCATTAGCTACTGTTTTATCATAGTTTGTCATTTTTAGTCTTAATCCTTATTTTAAAATTCAAAGAATTAGTTTACTTTCTCACACTTTCTCTGTTAGTAATTCAATCTCATGTACAGTCCTTCAGCTGTGACTGTTTCTTATTTTGAATTTCAAAGTGGAATAACTCTTGATTCTTACTGGATCTTATGGCTTTGAAGGGTTAGAAGAAAGCTTCATATTAAAATTAAATCTTCATGTGAACTGTATGTTCCACACTTCACTGTAAAATCTCATTTACCTCAGCCAGTAACACCTGTTTGCTTCAGCATGTCAAGTTCAGGGGCAGACCTTCATGAGCATGTCCCCTCTCCCTTTTCAAGGCCTAAACTTCCTCCCCTTGTTTGTATCATGTGCCCGTGAAATCTGTGAAATGGAAGGATAGCTCTGTCTCTGCTTTTTTGTGTTCAATGTTTCTACTTGTAGGTGAATTCTACAATTTTATCTGGGTTATATCGGCCCCACTATCCCAGTTGGTATAAGATCATTTGAGGCTATGATCTCTCCCCTGTCCACAATTGTGTACTTCAATGATTATTTGATTGACAGGTCTTGAGCTTGCAGCATTACTTTTTGCATTTCACAGTGAAAGTTATCAGTAGTCATAGGATAGGAGCACTGTCATTATAGGTACAGAACAGTTCTTCCTGACAGCAGAAATGGCAGTATGCCTTGCAAATAATTTCTTGCATGCCAGAATAGCCTTTTTAAATCTTTCCTCATTTTCTGCTCCCTTTCTCTGTCTTCCAAGAATTCAAATGAGAAGTGTCATAGTTCTGGCTAATTATGTAATGCATTTTTCTCCAGAAACGTAGACGACTACTCCATTGCTTTAGCTGTTGAAGTTGATTTTCAAGAAATTATATCATTACAATGTCACATAAAAGAGTACCACATTAAAGTATTATTGAGATTTAAGGTAGAAATCAGAATCCATGAGAATGCATTAAAGCATAATCAAGAAAAAAATGTAAGGGTATTCCTATTTTGCCTTTAAATTCTGCTCCTCTCAGTGGGAAGAATATTGCTGTTGTTTTAAGAGACGTGATCTTGTCATGGAAGAGTCCAATGCCTTACGAATATGAAATTTAAAGAAATTTTTAATAAAGCTCAGTTTTTTTAAGCTTTTTGACACATATTTTACCTAGTATAAGTAGACTGGGCTTCAAGCTTTAAAAACTGAGTAAATTTGGCCCTTTATACTAAATATAAATATGTACTTTTGTCATGTTCCTTGAACTTCTCAATGCATGTCTGTTAGCTTACAGTAATCAGGTAAAAAAGTGTTTAAATGGTTTTTCTTTCTTTCTCATCAAATTTCTAACAATATTGTCCTGGGATATCACTTATGAGAAAGCCTAGCTAATTTCTTTTTCCATCTAGAAGCCAGATGTGAGACCTGCATTTTATTTCTCAGAGATCAAAATCAAATGAAACTCTGGTAGCTCTTGCAAGAAAAGCAGTCAGAGTTTTGATAGTCCAGTAGTTAAGGAACCATATTTTTGTCATATAACAGTGCTGTGAAATTTTACAAGATTAAGAATGTTGTTTGTTAAAATTGAAATTTGTTACATATTTTCATGCAGTTAGCATGGTCATGTTTAGAGGGTGTATTAGATGTAAATTAGCTTCATCCTTGCTCAGACATTCCTTAGGCTTGCACACACTTAATCTGATTTACCTAGAGATGATATAAGATAAGGTAAGTTAAAATAGATGTGGAGGCTCTGGCAACTTACTGTCTTACACCTGCTTTGATAATAGGTTAGAACTTTGTAGTTTATTACACATGGAATCTATATGCATGATAAAATCCTCAGAATTCTAAAAGGTTGGCTGCTATATCATAGATGTTTATACTTACCAAAACTCTTTTCCTTTATGTGTCATTAATTGTTTATTAACTTTCTAGTTTAAATCTTTTGAATTAAGATAATATTTACTTTTAAAAACTTGAGAGATTTAATATTCATGCCATCATTTGAAATGCGTACATGCATTTGCTATGCAGATTACAGCAAGATAATTCCACTGTAATAGAGAAAGGTTTGATACCCATTAGTGGCTCGTCATTTCTAACATCAATTTACCCTGTAGGAAGTCAGGCTTTTGCAGTATGAATTTCAATATTTCACTAATCTGACATTTAGGCAGACGATATTATTTTGTGTGCATTAAAGTGTCTACTTTTAAGTGCAACACTGTCATATCAGCAACAGTAAAAACCAAGTCAGGTATGTCATAGTTGGAGATAGAAAATAATTTTGTCACATCATCATTATTACCTTATTTAATGTTGAAAGTGGTACTACTGTTCCAATAAACAGGATAAGAATTTTTTCAGCCATCAGTGATATGAAGTACTGCAAGCTTGTTTGAATATGCTTACTGTAGACACCATTCGTTAATTAAGAACTTGATTTTAGGTGGTTATAAGCTAATGTTGTTCATGAAAATCTTCTCAAACGGAGTTTTATTCATGATTTGTAAACTATGCAAAGTTTTTACCAGTCAATGTTTTACTGCAAAGTATCTCTTTCTAAATACTGTTGAGTAAATTTTTACTCTTTTAAATGTGAAACTTAGAAAATGCTCTCAGTTTACCATTTCTTATTATCTGACTGAGTACTTAATACTATGAATTTGTAAAACTAGGAAGCTGTGTCATGCTGAGTTTCCAAGAAGCTAGTTCAAGCTGTTCCAAGATCTCCTTTATTATGAGAAAAATGGTTTTGATCTGAAGCTGGTTAGATTAAGACACCTCTCATTTGTTACACCTTCAAGAGCTAAAGCATCACAAAGTGCCTAATGCTTGTTGGCACGGGTTTCTCCAAGGCAATAGATACTTACTGAAGTACCAGAAATGAACCTAACTCATGACAGAGACATTTGGGAAAGAGCACCAGTTCAAAAGCAAGTAAACCAGAAATAAATTAGAAAAAAAAATAGCCGGAAGAGCTGGCATAGCTGCAGATGGGTCTATCTTTTTTATGCCTTTATTATGTATGTAGTAATATGAAAAGCTGAAAAACGTAAAATGTCAACAAAAAATAAAGTAGTGCATCTTAGAAAATAAATTACTAAGGTGAGTGTAGCAATACAGTGAACAGCTTCCAACATGAAGGGCATCCTGTCATGTGCTATCCTGTGGTGTGAAGATAGCAACTTTTTGTGTAAATCGAAGTTTCCTAGCCAGTTTTAGGCTATGACTATGTTCTGAAGTACATCTCAGTACAAGATTCTTATCTTATCTGAGGCATTTATATATATAAAAATATATACATATATATTTATTTATATTTATCACCATTTGTCCTAAGTGATTTTAATGATTTGGTCCAAATTAGGAAGTTGAGATTGTAGGTTAGTCTTGGGTTGCTCTTTGATGCCTACTGAGGCTCAAGAGCACTGTATGTCTCATCTATAAGCATAAAATTTATGTAACATTTGTATTTTGGTGTACAGTTTCATGTACACCTTAAGCTGAGTTAGATTTTAGAGGGTAGCTTTGATGCAACATAGTCACAATGAGTATTTAAAACTGGCTATTGTAATGATCATATGATTTCTAGCTTGGTTTTGGTTTTAACATGTAATTTCTCTGGGAAGCCAGTTAATACAACTATGATAGCTACACTTAAATTCTGAATCTGTACATGTGCATCGGTTGAGCTTTGAACTCCTTTGTTAACAACTTACATTTATATTCTGTAGTACTTTCTATATCTAAACTCTGTGCTGTTTAGTTCTTTCTATGTTTAGTCTTATAAACATTAAAAGAAGCATGACTATTCAGTCTAGGCTGAACATTATTTAGGGCATAAGTGGCTCTGTCACTGTAAGGTAACAATAATTTTATGAGGTCCTAAAATGTCTTTCTTGCTCTGCTACTTTCTGAATAATTTTTTATTTTGTTTATTTGTAGGTAGATACTGAGCCGTCTGATGAAGCTGCTCTGATTCTTCACAGAAAGGGGTTTGACTGTAGGTTTTCAAACAGAGACATGGGTGTCCTCTGTTCCACTACTCAGGGAAAGGTATACTGACATTTTATGGGTAGTTTACCTTACAAGAACTGCAGAAACATTTAAGTCAAATTATAGGTGAACTCTAGGTAGTTATTTCTCAAGAGTTACACTTTCAGGATAAAGGTTAAGTTTATCTTGAAAGCCGCTTTCTATTTGATAAAGATACGGATCTGCTGGTGTGTGGGAATGACCATGTAAGCATCAAGAAGTAAACTTTTAGGTCAGTTTTAATCTCATTAACTCCTGTAAATGTTGTTTTCATATAACACTGATCAGTATTTCTCAAATAATTTTTTACAGTGTTTCAGAACTGTACCAAGTAAAACCAGTCAAATTACATATCCTGAAGTGTATCATGTTAATAATATCCAAAAAGTATATGAATGTTACTTTCAAAACTGTTGCTTATTATAGCATGTCCTTTGTCTACCCATACTCACTTACATGACCATTGCAAATACCTAAGTGTTTTGCAATTGCTATAGAATTGATGTGATACATAAAATTATGAAATATAAATTATACAACTTTGTTCTGAGGGTTGCAGATGGACTGGATGGTTATGAATCTGTAGGAATTTTGTAACTAAATTTTGAAATAGGTTTGGGATTTTATTTAAGCAGAAGAATAAGTGTTGTTTTGTTTAGAAGCAAGAGCTTTAATCCAAATATTTCTGATCAGTTTTTAATACATTGATTTAACTTACTTGCTTTGAAATGTGACAAGTGAACACTGCCTAAAAAGATCTAATTTAGTGTATGGCATTTGAGACATGGTACTTAAAAATATTCATAAACTTTGTAATAATTGCCATGCTGATACCTGTAAGGAGATGTATTATTTGGATCATTGTTAGAGATTAGGTTAAAGTCAACTTTACGGTATATACTGTATTTTCTAATTATTTTTTTTTTTCCCAGATAAAGGTGCATAAACTCTTTAACAAATTCAGAGTGGAAAGTCTTACACCTGCATCTTTATCTTTGATGCATTCACCTCTGGATGCCAGAAATATAAGTGAAATAAATATGAGTTCGATGGAGATAAATACATTCCGGATTCGGCTAAGATGAAATCTGGCTTTAATACTCAGATAAAGAAGAGGAATCTGCAATTATATCTCCTCTAAGTTTCACGTGCAATAAGAAGCACATTATTATTATTCCAGCTTCTGGATACTGTGAGAAAAACATGCATTCTATAATTTTTTTTACCAACACAGTGAAAAGCCATGTTGCAAGCAACTTTTTTGGTGTTTTTTTTGGTTGGGGGGTTTTTTTTGGTTGGTTGGGTTTTGTTTTTGTTTTTGTTTTTCATAAAATGGCAACATCAGTATAAGTTAATGCAACAAGTGAAGAAATTTCTAAGGATGTTAACCTCTCAACAGATTAAATCTCAGGTTAAATGCTAACTAATGATGTTTCTGGTGTTTTAATTTTCATTAAGAGGGGATTGGATTTTAAACAGCCTTCTTAGCTGATCCTTGATGAATTTATGTACAAATAATTCAGCGTAGAAAGTCCTGATGCAGCTTGGAAATAAAATGGAGTAAAATATTTGTGTAGTAGCTAATGTCCAAATATTTACAATCATTTCTATAAATGACAATAATTACAGTTTATTCCACAATTAATTTCAATTTATTCAACACAAAGGGGATTATTAATTGTGGTTAAATGAAAGCCTGCAGTACTTGTGATGAGTGATGGTAGATTTTAATACTTCTACCATTCACCTGAGTTATGTAAATAGGAAAACATGAACTTACAAAATAATTTTGCAATGGAAATGTTTAATAAAACTCCCATTTTGTTACTTGACACACTGGGATATGTGCAATTATTCCATTATCATGTATGATGAGAAATGTCCATAATTATCATGAATACAAGATTTTTTATAAAACTCATTTAGATACTGATGTTCTCTGAAATGAGTTTTCTATTTCAAGATTACCATATCAAGATAAATGTGCCTTATTTTTTGATACGCCTTGTTACCATTTTGGTGTCTATGTTAATGTTTTTGGGGGAAGGGTAGTTTATATAATACTTAAGCTGTGTATCTCCTATTTGACGATGCTGGCCACACTCTGATCTATGTCCTCCTGCACCAAGTTTGTGCTATCTTATTCTGAACATTTTGACTATTTGAATGTATTAAAATGATGTCATAACATGAAACACAGACAAAGAACAAGAATTACTGTAAAATCTAAATTCAGTTGCTTTCAAGGAAATTGCAACTTGATGCAGAGAGTTGATAGTAAGCAAGACATAGTTTGCAAACCCATCAAAACATGTGCTTGCATGTCACAGACTGTGGTGACCTGTTAATTAGAATCATGTGCCTATATTTTAAACAACATTTTTCAAACTTGCAACCTCACTTACATCACCAGTGTTCACATTACCGAAGAATGGAGTCTTAATTTTTGCTTTGTTTTAACATATTAAGTAATTCATATTTAGTGCTGAAGCCATTCAAGTGTGAAAAATATTTCCCTAAGTAGAGCTGCTGTTTACAGTTAATATATATAAACATGCACTTGAGTATGATCCCATTTCCTAGTCTGCATTTATCTTCATAACTCTTTATCCTATCTCTTGCTTATGCTTTACTTTTCTATCATTGCTTATCTTTAATACTAATGCATGAAGAATCATCATAACTGGTATAAAGATGTGCTATTTTCTAAGTCTAATATTGCCTACTGCATTTAATTTCATCATTGTTGTTCCACAGTGTATCAAATTATATCATGTAGCTACAGGCTATCTTAAAATGAAAGTGAAACTTTGATTTCATGCATTGTCACAGGTTGGATCACTGTTGAGATTGTGTAGATTTCCCTACTTAATTCAATCTACTGTGTGTTTTGTAATTAATGGAACTTAGTAGGATCTGGTGCAAGTTATGTCAAGAATATAAGAACCACTAACCACAAACGGAAGTATCAGATGAATCCAATAAATGGATGTTTTCATGCAATAAACATGTACTGTAACTTTTCTTAGCTGTAGTTTTGAAAATACTATTTTTTGTTGGAACTCAAAGCTTGGTAGAAATGCCAGCAGAAATTTCTCATAACATGTATTTTGTTACATCTTCAGAATTAAAATGCTTCAGAGACTTTTATGTGTTCTGTGCAAGAGAGTTTTCAAAATACTATTTCAGTTTTGTTAGGCAGAAAAGTAAAATTTTGATGCAATAAAGTTTTAAAGTATTTTGCCTGTTGGAATTGCTTCCAAAAGATGTTTCATATAGCATTTGGTCTTTTCCTTCATCATCAGCTGTACAATCATGATGCCTGAATCTTCCTTAACCAGCAGATCTAGTCTTTGTTCCTTTATTTTGCATTTTTTGTGTAACAACAGAATAGCCTTCAATTCAGGATACTTTCCTGAAATCCCTAATTAAGTCAAAACTACAGTCAAAGTCTGATAATAAATTTTACTTTAATTGGTTTAGAATGTCGCTGTCAATGGGTTTGGGTTTGGGTTTTTTTTTTTTCCCAACAACTCTTAATGAATTCTTATGCTGTATTTTTGTTATACTGGATATTTCAATTAAGCTCATGTTTTTTCTGTGAATTAGCCATCTAATTTAATCATATTCTTTTCTTTTTTTCCTACTTCTTTAGCTACTGGGTTTATAACTACTGGTTAAGAGAACCAAGCATCCTTGCCTTCCAGTATGGTTTTAAATACAATGCTGTGTAAGAAATGGTTTTAAACCTCATGATTTCCATACCAGAATTGTACCTTTACAGATTTTTTTTAACCTTCCTTTATCTTAAATGTCTTGTTTACTTCCTCATATTGTCTGAAACAAACTGATTTCAACTGAAGGTTTTTGATATATTCTCTTGGAAGGTTTTATATCTTATGGGGATATGTAAAATAAGATCTCTAATAAAAGATAATGTTATTGTGAAATGTGATCAGTGTCATTAATACCTTAGCCGTAGCTAATTTAAGCTAAAAAAAAAAGAAAAGAAGGGAGAAACAACAAACATCCTTCTTTGAGAAGGTTGATATATCAGTAGCTTTTGGGAATGACAATTACCCATAGTGAGATGAACTCCTGATGAAAGATGCAACCTATTTCACAGTTGCCAAACAGAAGAAGATAGATGCTAACTTCAGAGACATAAACATGTGTGATTACAGTGTTGGAAGGAAATGGGTAGATCTTCTTTCACAAAAGAAATGTTGCATTGACATAGCAGAAAATGGTAGAAGGTGTAAAATTCTAGATTTTTTTTTTTACTTGAATTAATATCATTTTTCTTTTAAGCATTTGAGAGTAATGGATCAGAATCTGTTCTTGTAAATTAAATTAACAAACACACCGTTAGAAAATAAAGTCAAAATAGCAGTTCAACTGTAATTAGACTGAATGCTTTTAAGAAAATAATATAATTTTAATATAGCACACTGTAACTGAATATGACGATTTGAACAGGTATAGATGCTTTACAGGTTTGCTTCCCAAAGTGCTGATGGAGCTTGGACAGAATAAGTTGCAAAGACAATCCGTATAAATTTTAGTCAGCTAATTGATGTTGGACTGGATAGTCTTTGCTATAAATATAAAAATATACTTATACACATACTGTGTAAATCCCCATATTTTAAGGTTGATGTTTCAAGATATAAAAATAAAAGTATGTAATGTCTAACTGCAGCAGACAGTTAGTATGAGTCCAATCTAAAGCACCTTTTTAAGGTTATTCTGCTCTAGAATCCATTGATATCAACTATGACCACAACTGGAGAAGCTACTATATTTGATGTATACCTGTCCATTGTGTTTTAAAATAACAGGTGCTAGATCTCTGTACACATCTTTACTGATACTGGCACTAAAATACATTGTTCAGATTTAACCAGTTATCTGACTTGTGATGAGTTGTATGTATGACAAAATATAAAACAAATGAAAAATGTTGTCCTATTTATTTTAGGATAATTACTCTCTCATAATATTAAGAAATTGCAACAACAATAATCTTCCAAAGGTATTAATTTTGTCTTCTAAAAGACAGAACATACAAAAATCTTAATTTACTCAATTCATTGGAGAACTATTGGGATTTTAAACAGTGTTCTTAGTGATACAATCTGTCTCCAGACATTTCTGTAAATTACATTAAATCGTGGGCCTATCAGTCTTTGAACTAATAGATATTTAAAGTCTATATTGCATCACTAGCTTTTGTCTGACAGATTTTCTATGTAGTAGCAATAATGTATTATTTACATTAATCTCCTTCCTTTAGGTAAATTATTTAATAACACTGAGGGTATGAGAAAATAATTTTAAAAAAATTCCATCATGGTTGTAAACTTGTGCTATCCGAACTGTAAAGACAGGGATATTTTTAATTGTACATTTCAGAGCTTCAGGTCCTCAGTGTAACATATTCTTCCCACTATACAGTGCCTGTTCAAGGGATGTCCTTTGACAGTCTATAAAATTGTTCATATTATGTGTTTGCCTAAATTGGAGACTTTAATCCCGGCTGTGTCTGCCCTGCTTTACCACCACCACCGCTCCCTGTGCATCACAAACATCCACCATACAGGAAGGCGTGTGCCTCTGTTCCTCTCAAATCACGACCTGCAAATGTGTGGTCTCCTCAGATAGCTAGTTTGTTTTCATTTCTGTCTCTTAACTTAGTTATTGCTTTTGTACTCTTTTGCCCTCTCTTAGCATACCAGCTAAATGTGTAGGCGTTTGTAGGCTCCAGCATGTGCAGAGGCTTCCAGCTCTGCTCAGTGCATACTATAGACGTTTCTGGAGTCAGACTGCCTGCAGTGTCAGCCAAAGCATGAGATGTCCTGGATGTGAGCACTTGGCCAGCTCTTCAAGAATTACATGGTTTTAATCTACATCCATGAGCATGTGAAAGGGGCACATGCCCTACTTGCTTGCCACAACTGCCTCACAGCACTAGCCTGCTCTTCAGGAACATGTATTTTTCTTTCTCTGAAAACCCACTTGAACAAACTGCAGTGCCATTCTGCCTTTTTCTCCTCCATTTCTTTTCCCAGTTTCCCAAAAGAAATTTATGCATTAGTGACCTGGAATTATGTGTGATCAAGAATCTAGGGATTCCTGATGTTCATCAAGAGAGATGGGGGAGTGCTGACAAACTCTGTTCTGTCAGTGCTCTGCATAGGTAGCATGATGGAACAAGATTTCCATTTCAGGACCTGTCAGTCATCCCCAAGTTTACTTGCAGTAACCCACCTTCCAGAAGTCCCGAATATGCTTAGAATTAATTGATCTGTCTTGATCAGGCAATAATAAACCAGAGACTCTTTGATAATGGCCACTGTTACAGCTTTGGACACCTGGGATCCTCTAAGAACAACCTGTTCACATCAGTGACCAACAAAATCTCTGATTTCTGTGCTTTGAGCTGCTTTCTCTTTGAGTTCTGTCAGATGTTTCCTAACTCTGTTTTCCAGAAGCAGGTAGGCATGACCCTATAGATATAACTGGTTTGAACAATGAAGCCTCTAGTTCAGGTAACTCGTGTGTAATCTCAGTAAGAATGGGATGCAACCCAATCAATTCTGAAGAAATTGGACTTTTTATAGCTTTCTCTTTAGAATTCAAATCTCTTTAAACCACAGGCTTTGTACTGGAAGAACTGAATGAAAACAGTGAAACTGGAATAATTTGCAAGTTCTCAATTTTTCAGTAAATATTAGCTTTGAGTCAATTCCAAAGACTTCTGCATGGCAACTGTCTTGTAGTTCAAAGTGAACAATAATGTATTGTGAGAAAACCTCTATGATATGTATTATATTGTTGTAGGCAAAATAACTGAAACTGCTAGGTTCTGCCATCTTTTAAGATGATGAAAGTAGTTAAGCTCTTTTGAAACAAGGGCAACTGGAGGATTTCCAGGAAAAATAGAATAATTACCTGTAAGCACAGGTGAAGTCTTTGGTAGAACAAAAGATTAAGGCATACTGAGAAAGCCAGCCACAAAACAACCAGACAACCAAGTCACATTAAAGAGAGAATCAGCAATTTGTGCTAGATCAGGAAGTTGTCTGGAAAATAGAGGGTATTAAAATTTTGGCCAACTTCAAATTTAATAACAGAAAAGAGCTTTAAAGACTTCAGCAGTAAAATGTGGTGATGAAAGAAAATGAGCAGTTGAAAATGACAGTGAAGGTCAGTTTTTTTGATGATACCAGTTAAATGCTATCAGCAATACTATACACTTACAGCAGTTCTTCTCATGGTCCACAAAGACTTGAGGAGGAGACGGCAAATCATCCCAAGCCAATTCATGCAGAAGTCTTATATTTTTGAGAAAATTCCTTGGTGACTTACTTGGCTTAATTCAGCATGGTGGCCAAAGGAATAAGTGTGGAAAGGAGCGAGAAAATAAACAATGGCCTACTAATGACATTGTGTAGTTCTGTTCTGCTAGGGACTGGAGCTGCTCCCATATGAGGAAGGACTGGAAGAGCTGGGACTGTTTAGCCTGGAGAAGAGAAGGCTCGGGGGGGGACCTTATCAATGTATGTAAGTATCTGAAGGGAGGATGTAAAGAAGACAGAACCAGGCTCTTTTCAGTGGTGCCCAGTGACAGCATAAGAAGCATTGGGCACAAACTAAAACATCAGAGGTTATTTCTGTACATCAGGGAACACACTCTTACTGTGAGGATGGCTGAGCACTGGCACAGGCTGCCCAGAGAGGCTGTGCAATCTCCATCCTTGGCAATACTCAAAAGCTGTCTGGACATGGTCCTGGGCATGGTTCTAGGAGGCCCTGTTGGAGCAGGGGTTTCAGCCAGATGACCTCCAGAGGTCCCTGCCAACCTCAACCATTTGGTCATTCTTCGGTGCTGCATGGTCTGTTCCTGCGAAGGGGATGGAAGGCTTCATTAGATAACCAGATCTGGATGCATGTATGAAGATGTGAGGCCAAAGATGATAGCTGAAAATTGAGAGAAGGAACAACCTTTACCAGAAATGTTTTTCCTAGTTCACTGTGCAGCACTGAACATTTCCAGGAAAAAATGGATATTGGCAAATTTCAAGATTACTTTGGACTTGAAGTTCAAAATACCTAATGGAAAAAAAATACACCGCAAGTAAGCCATGCTGTCTGAATCGCTTGCTGCTGTGTACTGAGAGAAACAGCTTTGCAAACAGAATATGACCTTCATTCACAAAACTTTATTTCATACCTGTGACAGTGAAAAGAACTATCATCTTTGTTCCATATGTTTTGAATTGTTTAAGACAGTAACCCATTCCAAGCTATTAAACAATATAAGCTTAATGGAAGCAATTCAGATAGACAGTGATTGTGTCAAAAGATTGAATACAGCTGTTACAGATGTGTCAATTCTGAATGGATCATGCTAGTAGAAGCACTTCACCCAAATAAAGAATTAAGATTTGCACACCAAAAGGAAATCATCTATTTTGACAGTGCCAAAATCAGTCCCATTGTTTTTGCTTGTATCTTGGTCAATGAAATCTACTGGCTTGGCTAGTAGGCAGGAAAAAGAAACTGTGAAAGCTCAAATGTAACTAAGGCAAACTTATTCAAATGGTTTTGTCACAGAAATTCCCAACCTGTTCACGTAATTGGTCTCCAAACATACAAAATGAGTTATGAATTTTCATTCATCAAAGACTGGGCCTTCAGAATTTGAGCCAAGATACTAATAATTGGGTTGAGCTGTGTTTTAATATAGCTAATAAATGTGTAATTGCTGCTAGGAAAGGTGCCTTACAAATTGAGTTTGATGAGGTTCATCTTTAAAGATATGGTCTATGTAAAACTCATGATTTGTGGGCTATTAGTAGCTTTCCAGTACAGAATATATGAGGAGTAGTTGAAATGTGAAACCTATAGTTTGGGAGATTTTAGCAGTTACACGTCCTGCGGATATGAATCAGAAATGGATCTCTGTTCATTTTCTGAATGTTTTTGACAATGAGTAACCAGGTGGTAGGGATTTTTATTTTTAATATCTACAATATGAAACAGTGAATCACGTAAGTGCTAGCCAAGAGGAAAAGCAAATACAGATTAATTCCTTGATGATGACATATATTTAAGCACGGAGAACCAAAAAGCTCTTCCAAGCTAGGATTCAAGAGCAACCTTCTAAATCTGAGAAAAAAAAGGTCTGTGGGTCACTGACCTAACAAGAGTCAGGTATGAGGGTAAGTGTGAAACAGGCATCACCTAAGTAAATATCAGTAGCCAAAAAAGAAAAAGAATTGAGATCTCATTCCTTAGGGCTTTGTCAAAATCTGTAAGGAATCTTCCAGCGGTCCTTGTCATCTTCGCCATGTTTCAATTAAAAATACAAAGCAAAAAACACCCGTACCCCTAACACACATATATTTCATCTCGTCTCTGGGAATGTCATTATCATCTCTGTCATGAGTTTTAGAATTCCACAGTATAAGGTCTATAAAAGTCCAGTTCACTTTTATATTGCAAACTGTGGTCAAAATATGGGGTTTACTGGTGGTTTTAGGCACACTGCTTTCACACTGGCACTGCCTAAGTCATTAGGTGCCAGAAGCCTTGTGACTACGGTGACAGCATTTCAGATACACAGATCACAGAGTACCTGGGTGGGAAAGGCGCTGGCTCTGTTGTGATGGGAGGTGTGGAACTCTGGGTGGTCAGGGTAGGAGTTTACAGTTGCTCTAAAAGTGAGGGCAATCACCAATTCAAGGCCACCTTACATTCGGACCAAGTTGGAAATTGAGATTAAAAGGATTTTTATCAATTGGCATTGACGCACAGTAGCTTGGCACAGGTGTTAAGTTTAATTTTGTATTCTACACTTGGCTTTAAAAGGAGGTACTGGCAAATGGAAACTAATCCAAAGAGCAAAGAAAAAACATTTTTGTGGTAATGCCAGAGCTGTAATAATACAGTGATTTCTCTTGTCTTATATAATGCCTTAAACCATGTTTGAAGGCTATTGCTTGTTTGTTGAAAGATGTTATCTTGGTACATATTACAATCCTTGAACAAGAATCAATATAGTTTCAATTGGCCTGTGAAAACACAAGATTGTCGATATGAACAAATGGAAAGAAATGTGAATCATATCAAAAGATATTAATTTATTTTAGCCACACAATCAATAAAGAGAAATTTCCGTGGGCAAAACCAGAACTGAGAATGCTCAAAACTAGATAATTTCCCAGACAACCATAGATGGAAGGAGTTTTGTTGGACTTTGCTGCTATTATACATCATCTGCTTGTGGATTTGCCAGTTTTTCAGAACTCTGTCATAGATTAGATAAGAAACACCGATTTATATTGTAGTGGCCAAAGTTAGGAAAGTTATGGTGGCTGTTCATACACTCATCTACCAATATTGTCTTTCCCACTGGATGCAGGTTTGGGAATATATAAGTTTTGCAGAGCTGATGCCCATATTACAAAAAAAGCTCAAATCTACTTTAAGAACTGTTTTGGGCTTGTGTGGTGAGTTTTTTTGGTAGCGGGAGAGAGGCTGCAGGTATGGCTCCTGTGAGAAGCTGCCAGAAGCTTCCCCAGCTCCAGGTTGGACCTACCTCTGGCCAAGGCCGAGCCCATCAGTGACAGTGGTATTGCCTCTGGGAAAACAGATTTAAGAGGGGAAACCTCCAGTGATTGGAATGTGAGAGGATTCCCTCTGCAGACACTGAGGTCAGTGAGGAAGGAGGGTAGGAGGAGCGGTGGAAGAAGGGATTCCCCTGCAGCCCATGGTGAGACGTCAGGCTGTCCCCCCCCAGCCTGTGGAGGGGACCGGGGGATCAGATGCCCACCTGCAGTGCGGGGAGAGAGGAGCCCACGCCGGAGCATAGGGATGCCCCCAAACATGGCCATGACTCCATGGGAAAGCCTGCGCTGGAGCAGTCTGTGCCTGAAGGACTGCAGGTTGTGGAAAGGACCCACACTGGAGAAGTTCATGGAGGACTGTCTCCCATGGGAGGGACCCCACGCTGGAGCAGGGGAAGAGTGTGATGAGTCCTGCCCCTGAGGAGGAAGGAGCAGCAGAGACAATGTGTGATGAACTGACCCCAAACCCCATTCCCTGTCCCCCTGTGCTGCTGCGGGGAGGAGGGAGAACTGGGAGTGGAGCTGAGCTGGGAAGAAGGGTGGGTGAGGGGAATTGGTTTAAGATTTGGTTTTACTTCTCATTATCCTTGTTTTGTTTTGATTTGTAGTAAATTAAATTGTTTTTTTTTCTTCCCCAAGGTCAGTCTGTCTTTTGCCTGTGACCATAAGTGGTGAGTGATCCCTCCCTGTCCTTGTCTCAACCCACAAGATTTTCTTTATATTTTCTCCTCATCCCACTGTGGCCAGCGGGGGGGAGCAGTGAGTGTAGTGGCTTCATGGTGCTTTGTTGCCAGCTGGGCTGAAATCACAACAAGAACTTGTTGAGAGAATCAAGTATATAGATATTTTCCTTACTGTTTGTACCACTATTACTATGGGAGACAGTCTGCAGTTACTGTGAAGTTACTACTAAAGAGATTTGGTCTAATCTAACAAACAAGTAACCATTTGCTTATCAGCAAATCTGAAATTCTGTTATATTAGTTTGAATTCAGTCCTTGTTGTATCACTGCCATTTAGGAAAATAGCATTAAATTTGCTATGGAAAAGATCTGGTTTGCTCTGGAAGATGAAATTTAGGTCTATGATCTAGTGATTAGAAGAAATACAAATATTCCCATTTCCAGTGCTCAGAAATGGGTACAGGATACCAGACTTGCACTGAAGGACAGCAGATTTTTTTTCAGGTAAAGAGACAAGTAAATTTATGGAACTGAAAAAACAGGCAGGGATCCATACTAGAAATGCAGTTCACTTTCAGGTCCATGATAAAATGTACCTGATCACAGAGCAAATGCTTGGATTTCAAAGGTTAAATATTCCACAGGAGAGAGGAAAGCCAGCTGATGATCAGAGCATGGCTCCACTGCTTACATCAGGAAGAGGAAGGTTTTAAGATTATGTCATTCTTTGAAACTGTTGGACATTCTGCAGTTCTAAAAACTTCAGTGAAGGTCAGAGGGAATTTATCTGGGGAAAAAGGAAATTTGGCAGTGGAAACCATGCAGAAAATGGGACTGAGTAAGCATCTAGCCAAGACTAGCTCTGCTGCTGGGAGAGCAACAAAGTACATTGCTGGCAACGTATCTGGGACTTTGAATTATATAAGAGATCTGAAACTTAACAAATAAAAATAAAAGTTTATAGTGAATGCACTTTTTTGCATTTATTACAGACCAAGGGAGAAACATGAACCTATAGCGCTTTGGCAAGCTGAGACATTTGGAATCTAAAAATTCATATAATCTTTGGAAACTTGCAGTCTTCTATAGGATTTGGAATGAAGAATGAAGATTGGCATGTTGACTTTTGTAAGCTAATACTGTTAATGGTGAGATCAGCATAGAGCATCTGGTTGCTCAACAACAGTCGGTAACAATCTGGTTTACACACAGCAGTATTTCTCATAGCTGGGCACGAGCAGACAACCACACAAAGCTCTTGTTTGGAGATCTTAGAAAGCGCAAATGGATTTCTGTCATTTGGACAGTGTGCGGATCCTGCCAACTCAAAGTGATAATCTTCTCAGTTTGAGTAGAGAAAATGTGATGATAACTTCTGACAAGCCAAATGGAGAAGCCCTTTTCAAAAAGTGAATATTTGGTTTCACTCTGAGAATAATAAACAATACAAGCCCCTGTCTGAAAAAGGGAGAGATTAGATAATTATTTTGATCTGTATAGCAAAATAATATGTAAGTAGAATGTAGGTCTCAAGGGTTTACCTATATTTCTTATTAGAGTCTAATTAAGGAGTTTTCTATCATAAGGGCAATGCTACTAAAATCCTTAACTTTGAGGTTTTAGGTGAGAATATCCCGTAAAAACTTTGTGCCAATGAATTAAAATAGAAAAGACAGAAAATATGTATTTTGGAAAAACACAGCATTCCTTAGGTTTACTTTGAAAGATGGCTTACACTAGTGGCTGAAGCCAGAAGGAGCTTGGTCTAGCCTTCACCAAGCATTTGAACACTTCTTGATTGAAATTCTAAGTTTCTTACTATCATCATATTCCCACAGAAATAATTTATTTAGATATGCTGTTTGAAGTCATAGGAATCTTGAAAATTAGAACTGAGACCTTGAATATGTCTCTCTATGATATAAAGGACCAGCAGATAAGGCAGAGTATGTGTTTTTACAAATTTGTGGTAGATTTTGTCATAAAGCAGAAGTATTAAAAGCATTCAGTAGTTTCATGCCGGAGTTTAATCCACAGCAGCAACGATACAGACTAGTGTGGAAAGGCAAAGTGTAGCCACAGGAGGCTAGTTTCTCTCTTGGTTCTCTGCTTTCAGGGAGAGGAAATAGATATTCTGCAGAGTGACTCAAGAGAAGTCTGCTCTTAGGTGCACTGAAGCATTCCCTCCACAGCCCTCTCTCATGCTTATATACAGGTGCTTATAGGGAGATTAATCTTCTGGGGCTCAACTTTATCTTTTGGAATATCATTTCACATCAAGCGATCAAACAGATTGGACACAGCAGTTTTTGAGCCAAAAGGATGTCTAAAAGAAGGGGAAAAAAGAGAGAGAGAGAGTGAAAAAAGGATATAACAGGATATAAAGCCAAAAAAGGAAAAAGAGATATTTTTGGAGGCTGTGATATAACAATTTGGTGTCAGTGAAGACTGTAAGATTAATGCTAGAATATAGGCTATATTGACTATTGTATGCATGTACCTTCCATCACAAAGGATGAGCTGTGGCTAAAAGTTGCTACAATGACTTATTTGTCTGTGAACTCAGTCTCCTTCTTGCAGCTGAACAGAATCAGAGTGTTTCATTCAGTACTTGATTTAATTAAAGCATGGGAGCATTTAAATGATCATCACCAAAGGACAGTAAGTAGAATGGCTATCACCTGCATAATGCTAGAGCTTTGATTTATATAAAACCACTAGATTCCCTGTAGGCAACGTGTTGGCTGGTGCTGCAAGCAAAATGCTCCTGCGAGATTTGGTGGCTGAAAAGCCAGTAGGTCATGATGCAGGTTCACATCACTGTTTGTGGGGTTTCTTTCTCCAGGGAAGAATTCCAACACATGATGTTTTCCCAGGTGATGCACAGGCATAGAGCTAGGCGTGGCCAACGGTGACCAACACTAGAGAGGAGGTAAGGAGGAGGCCAGCACTCCCAGCCTTGGCATGCAGTGGTGGGCAAAGCAGTGGTGCCAGGCAGGCAGGTGCTGCTCAGGCTCTGAGAAGTAGAGTGCTGGGTTGGGAGCTCAGTGGGCAGCTACTTCCCAGTGACTTGCTGAGGAACCAAAGATTCAGTGTTAGGCAACAGTTAGAATTAGCACAATCAGAATGGAAGGCTGCTAAGACTGTGTCATGTTAAAAATGGGAGGAAAGATACTTTCCTTTAAACCTAATGTGGTACTGTGTATAACACCCGTAAGCAAACACATGACTTGAGAGTCCCAGCTTTTAAATTAAAACACTTTCAGACTTTCCAATACTTCCTGAGTATCTAATGTGTTAAGTATTCAGCACATAATGCTTGAAAGTATTCAATGTATTCTGCAAATATTGGTGGATTATAGTACAGGATCATTGGATGTGTCCTCTTCCAAAAGCCTTTTCAAATGTATGTGGTCCTCTTTTAAATAAAAAAGCAAACAAACAGTTGAAGATCATGTACCTATTAGAGTATTTAGTAAAGTGATTACAGTGATCTTTTCTCAGTTTATGGTTTTCTGTATTATAGTGTGCAGATACATATATTTTGTTTGTATTTTGAATTTGAGGAAATAATGTTATTTAAGATATACTATTTAGAAACCAGAATATTTTCTCAATGTAAAATGCTAAGACACAACTGTTCAGAATGGGTGATTTTTTAAAAAAATATTTGAAATATTTTATTTTTATATAATACTTGTACACTGTTCAACATTCTTGAAAATTATATCTTTAGATTACTTAATACGCACATCCATTTGCCTGAATATTTTTCCTTGCAATTTGTATGAATTAATCTACAATTTAGAGTTGTAAACATTAACAAGGTGTACTGCACCTCCAGTTTAGACATAGATTATTTTCACCTATCTATTAGAATATTGGCAACAGGAGCATTCACATCTGATTCTTGTTGCCATGACAATGGCTTTTGTCCCTTTTTTGTTTGGTAGATCTTGCTTGCTTTCTCCAAACCTGATGCTCAGCTTGCTCTTCTGCTCCAAATTCCTTACATGAAGAAAGGTAAGATAGGGTTAATAGAAGACTAACAACAAACAAGAAAACACGATTGTAAGTATGCCTTCAAATACAATTAAGGAAAAATTATGAATGCAGAATTTCTTAAAATCTAGGCCTACACGGGACCTAGCTGGTCTGTCTATACATCTCTGGTTTTATAAGGGTAACAGTGAAGGATCTGAGAATTCTGATATAGTTTTCACTGTAATTTAGTATGTGATGAGATTTGTGTCTGAAGCCAGCAGGCCAAAATAAAGTGTCATTTACCTTCCTGAAGCTGTACTAAAGTCAGTGTCTTAGTGTTGACACTGCAGACAACAGAGACCTTTGCTATTGTGGCTCACTTTTTCTTCATTGTTCACTATTTAAACATTTGTGTTCAACCATACAAGCAATCAGCAGGTGCAGTGGCATCGTTACTTCACCTGAAAAAACATGTCTCCAGTAATTCCCCTGCTAGTCACTCTAAGGCTGTAAAGGCAATTGTGAGTTTAGGAGTTTAGGACAGAAAATGCCATTATTTCTTCCTCACTGGCTAAAGAGTTTTTACTTCAGTGTCTTCTACCTCTGGGCAGGTAGTGTAACATCTCACTGGCAAAAATCTCTGAGTCTTCCCTTTCAGTAGCAAGTAACAGTAATTTTTGCAGACAGGGACCACGGGCACATCTTGCTCTTCACCACTTATTCTACTAGCAGTTGTATGCCTGGTTTTCCAACTTCTAATTATCACTTGGCAAAACTTTCCTGAGAAAGTTGCAGAAAGTAAACAACCTATGTAAAAAATTTTCACCTTATTTAGGTATAAAAAATCCTAGAAAGTGTTTGAGAGTTTAAGAATAATAATCAGTGCTTGCAGCTATCACAACAGGATGTTAGTTGTTGGATTCACTGACAGGATACATAGTGTAAAGGCAAGAGCATTAACCTTCTGTTCACATCCAATAAAAATAGAAGAATCTAGCTTCCAGTCACTTTAATATTTCTGTATCTGACTTCCTAGCTGTAGAGATATAGCCAAAAGCCATAGTTTGCAATAATAAAGCCAGAAAGGCCTTATGTATTGTGATCATAGCCACTTCTATTATAACAAGTCAGTCTGGTTCAAAGAAAGTTGGGAGCATTTTGCACATCCATTCAGTGTGCTGCCAACACCTCTGTCATTTGCTGTGTTGGAAAACTGGTAGGTTGGGATAGCTAGTTGTGTTTTTCTTTCCAAAATTAAGTCTGGTGTAAGCTGTTACAAACTGTGGAACGGCAACATGCTGCCCCTCAAAGAAATGAGGTGCTGACAATATTGTCCTTTAGCATAGACGTTCTTGGATTCTTCTGAGTTTAAACCATATTTGTTACCTCTCACAGATCCCATTCTTTCAAGATGACACAGCCCTCCATTCCTGACTTTGCTGCAAGCAATTTGAAGCTGCTTTTGTGCTGACTTTGGCAGCTGTCCTGGAGATTGCATTGTGGGTTAGATGGTTATGCAAGTGGCCTGGGGAGAATATATCTGCTTTTCCTTATCCTAAAGGGTGTCTACTGTGTGTTTTCTGTGAGACGCCTCAGGTTGCTTTTCAGAGGGCTCTGCCAGTTTGCTGTTCACATCAGACAGTAATGAGTACAAATTGTAAATTTTCATCCAGTCCTTTGTGATTCTAAGATTCTCCAGCTGCAGATTGACAAGACTACCTGAACTGGTCTCGAAATAGATATGTGGACTTGAATTTCCTCTCAAGATGCCTGCTGGAATTTTTAGGGATTCAGACATGGATGTGCCACTCAAGTTCAAAAGGCTGTAGGGCTAAGAAAACTTTAAACCCCCACAACTCAGTTTAGCTGTCTCATTAACTTAATTCTCATTATTCATTCTGTTTTTCTAAGCATGCTTTTCAGTGAGTCTACTTCTGCTAATCTCTATGAATACTAAGGAAATCACACTATAAAAGTGATGTAGGGATTTCCCAAGGAATACTTCCTAGCAAAAAAAAGAGTGTCTTTCTGGTAAATCATTGTTAAACACAAGGTCCAGAATATATCTTAGAGTTTACAAAGAAGCCATTTCAGATAAAATCAGCAGTAGTTATCTAATAAACACTCTTATGTGGATGCTAATTTATAGTAGGATAAACAAGACAACAGGAATGGCACACAGAGGTAAATCTCAGGATGTTTGTTTCCAGTCCGCCATTGGTGTTAGGAGAAAGGACATTAGACTGAATTTTAAGAAATGTTTCTCCTCTACACATCAAAGAAATACTGCCCCTGTTCTAATATACAAAGCTCTTCCAGCTTTATCAGCCTGTCTAGTACCAGAAGGCAAACTGTACAGAACTTGGAAAGCACTGATGCTTTTGGAGACTCAGTTTACTCTTCTATTTATTACAATATCCCACTTTTTAAAAGCAGAATAGCTTATGACTCTCCAGAACTGGAAGTATATTGACACCTGTTGTGAACCTTGGTATTTTTTCTTATTGTCTTTGTAAATAATAACTATTAATATTAAGCTGTCAAACAGTGGAGCTTTAATATATTATCAGTACAGGTCAGAATGTTGCCTGTTGTAGATGACAAACCACATCTGTTCCTTAGCTGGGAATATGCAGGGTTGCTCTAGAGCTGGGCAAGGGGGATAAAATTGTGAACAAATGTGCATATGCAGCATAACTGTGGGAGGCATTTTGGCTCAGATGGCTAAGTCAGAAATGTGTATTTGCAATTTTTTCTTAATCTAGATGAATATTCAAAGGACATACTTGTCTCATGAATATTTTCCTGGGATCAAAGCTTCAAAATATATAAAATTTAAAAATGTATAAAAATATCTGGATGCCCTTACATCATTTTCTTTTGTGGCTGCTGAAAATTATGAAATATGAAAAATTATATGAGCTGGTTTGGAAATTGCAGCCTGCCATATGACTCTCAGGAAGGTTTTTATTCAATATTTAGATATTAGTAAAAACTCTGTTGTATAACAATTTGTGCTGGCCAGCAGGATGTTGATGGAGGAACATAGTAAATAGCGTATACATTAGAAAATGAATGTAAGCTAAAATGAAAATGTATGCATGTATCACAGTCATTTACCATGAGCCTCTGCTCTTCAGCAGCCCAAGCATCCTTTAACTATCATTTATATTTATTGTAATTTTAGTTGGTGTGTCATGGAATGCTGTGATTTGCACTTGTTTAACACTATCCAATAAAGGAAGCTACCCAGTTCCAAAAGGCTATAGATTAGCCAATTAATGGAGTAAAAATGTTTGTGTTAAAAGTTCCTGAATGTCTGCCTCTGGGATGATGACAGAAACTGATAATGGGATATTAAGATATATAATGGATAATTCTTAGCTATGTAAGAATTCTACTGGGCTGGCAATTTAGGGTTTTCCCCACAGGTAAAAGTGACAGAGTATGTCTAATCTCTGGTGCCAAAGGGATTTCACCCAGAAATGCCTAGGGCTCATCACTTACTCTGATATGATAGTTGGCTTGAGTAGTGGCAAACAAGTTAATTCTGTAATTCGCTAAAAGGTGGATGACCCATTCAAGTGGCATTCTCTAATGTTGCTACTGAACACATTTGATCCTGACTTGTTGGGGCATGACTAACACTGAAAAGTGAGCTGATATATATCAGCCTAGTATCAACTGCCTAGATGGCTTTTTGAAAAGATGCTAGATAGCATGAACAAAAGCCTATTTTTTGCCACAAGAACTCCCCAAATAACTTTTTGGGGGGAGACTGAGAGCAACACATAACACCTAACAAATGTGTTTTAAAAACAGTAAGTCACAGCTAGTCTACCCAGGAGATTTTAGGAGTCTTTCCCAATGTGAATACATCAAGAGATGATCACTCAAAGTAAAAAGAAAAAGAAAAAAAAGAGTTTACTTAAGAATAACTGTTCTTTCTTTAGAGATGTTTCCAGTATGTACATTTATAACCTACCTTTCTGTCTTCCTCACAGTCCTGACTCTAGGTTCTTGGACTGAGAGGAAATGACTGGGAGAGATCTACCCACTTATATTCCTGTATAAATTGAAAATGAGAGCAGGAGGCATGGAGTGCTCCAGGATGGATAAAAGTTTAAAGGTCTGTGCTTAAAAGTGTCAGTACACCTGTACCCATAGCACAAGTGGGTACAAATACAATGCAAGTTTTATTTTAATGGTGCGAACAAAGCATAAAGACTTAAAAAGAGACTGTTGTATATATATCTATCCTCCTATTCCCTGGAAGGCTTGTCATCTTTAGATGTTCCAATAGAGTCTGTGCATTTATGTAGTCTGTTACAAAAGCTACCACAGCAGCTAACCTCTCCTCTAAAAAAAACAAAACAGAATTGCAGTAGTCTTTCTGATCTATTATATCATCAGCCTTGTCTTTTCATAGGATTTTCTCTTAACTCTTTATAGCTAATGAGATGTGAAGAAGTTATTTTGATTTCTTTTTCCTTTTTTCCTGCTTCTTATAACCTCTGTGGTCCTATTTGGCTTTAGACTACAATTGTATGTCCAAAAAGAAAATACCCCAGTATCAGATTAATTATATTCATAAATTATTAGAGGGCAGTGCTATTTCTGTTAGATTCATGACTGGGTATTTCTGAGTTCATCTTTTTATACTCATAAATAAGCAATACTACTTGTCTATGATTGATCTATAACCTAGCAAAATACATCTGCTAATGTTTCTGTAGGCATCTAGATAATAATGGGTTTTAGGAAAAGATTTGAAAGGAAAGAGACGGCAATACCTTATTTATCACGTGAAACATTCATTAGTTTTCCCAAAGGCTTACTACATAATTCATGTCAATATTTTCATCATATGACCAACAGAAACAACACAAAGTTATTGGTTGCTATGATGATATGCTCACATCTATGTATGCAAATTAAAAGTTTGATTTAATTGATCTCTTCTGATTCTAATCTGTTTGAAAGATTTTCATTTTAACTAGCTTTTGTGATATAAGGAGTTCCCTGAATTGTCTTAAATTTCTATCCATAAGAAAAAGCGGGTTTTGTCAATTACAAATTTTATTTCAGGCCTTCCAGATCACTTCATCTATTCATAGTGAGACGAATGTGATATAATGGGCATGTACTATCTATTAGAGAAAGAAAAATGTCTTCTCACAGCACTTTTCATTCTATATACTGTGTTTCTTGGGCTGAAAAAAATTATCAGAAGAAAAACATGTGATGGATAGTGGAAAACATCCTTCCCTCACTTTTCTGATTTGGTGATATTTCTTCGGTACCAAATCTTTCTGACTTGAATGTTGTCTGCTTTCAGTAGCTTTAGGCCTGCACAAAGATGAAATTCCTGTTAATATTTTCATAGTCTTTGGATATCTTTGAGACTAGAGTCATTCCTGTGAAATAATTCTGGCATTTGCTATAACACTTTGCCCAGACTTTTAACTATCCTTGTAACAATGTTAGTAGACTTGATATTTCAGCATTTTCCCTTAAACATATATCTTCGCTATTGGCATATAAATACCTTTAATCAGAAACATGTCTTTCATTTTGGACATATATATCTATTGCTATTTTTTCCATAATTCTTATGCTTTTATATTCTTTGGCACCACACCTACTATTCAGGATTAGGCATTGCAACATATATACCAGAAACAGGACAAATGGACTGGGAGATGAATTTCCGAATGTGTAAGTGCATATTGGAAGCTATATGTATACAAAATGATATGCTCTAAAATAGCTGTTCCTGAGCAAAAAGATCCAGGTGGTACTGTGTACAGTTCTCTGAAAATGTCCATTCCAGTGCTCAGAGGCAGGCAAGAAGAAAAACAGAACACTGAGCTTTCTTGTTAGAGGGATAGTTGAGGAAAAAACTCAAACAACAGAAAATACTGTTGGGAACTTGCACAAATCAACAGTATGCCCCTGTCTTGTGTACTGCCTGCAGTTTTAATTAATTTGCCTTTAAAAGGATATAGTAGAACTAGAAAAAGTAATGGATGCCTAACAGGGATGATTAGAGTGGCTCCAAGTAAAAAGCTGGGACTCCTTAACACAGAATAAAATAACATGAAATGGCAAAATGGAAAGGCATTTATAAAATTATGAACCTATAGATGTATGTGGATACAGTAGATAGGAAGTACTTACTATCTTTCTACCACCTAAGAACTAGTTACGACAGAATGAAATCATTGAGTAACAAAGTTAAACCAGTAAAAGAAGGTAGTAGAACTTGTGGAAACCCAGTGGATAAATAGATTAAAAAAAGAGGTTAGACAAATTCAGAAAAAGACAGGTCTTCCAGTGGCTGTTAAAAACAAGAGCCCAGGTACAACCTGCAGTTCTGAAAATCCCTAAATGGTTAATTGTTGGAAGTCAGGCCAATAAAGGAGGGTAAGGATTTTTTTATAGTGGTCCTGTAGTGATATTCTTCTCTTATTGAAAATAATATATTGACCACTCTTTGTTATGCTACATACACCCCAAAACTGATCAATCTAGTAATTATTATGCAATATTGCTTACACAAGATATAAATCGTGTATTCCTCTCCCTAGACCACTTTATGGTTATTGTTATCAGTGGCATCCATTTCTGCAGAATTATGCAGATTAATTCTCAGGCAAGATTCTAATGAATTGGTGGTTGTAGGAAAATAGGTGCAATTCAGATAAAAAGACTAAAATTTATAAATAAGCATTACTCCCTTTTAGCTAAAAATAAAAAGTATGTGTAGCCTCTTCGCATCAATACTAAAAAATATTTTAAAGACTCAGTAGGTGAATCACTAACAAAACTTTGCTGTTTCTTAGGAACAGAGGGTTATAGACCTTTTTACATACATGATACAGCATGATATCATAGTCTGTTTGCAGAAGCTTAAGAGAAATTGCATAGAGTAACTGACTTCCATATTTGGAGTGTGTCATGCCAACTGCCCTGTTATATGTCATTAGTACACAGAATAGTCTCCAGAACAGAGGTATGACTCCAGACACCTCACTGTCTTTGGAGTAAAGAAAATACAATGCCTGCAAAATGCAGAGAAACAAGATTTGTTGGCATTCTTTAGGCCTTGAAAGGGAAGGTTTGTCTACCTATAGAACAGTGTTGGGAAATTACAAAGTAACTCCTTTTTCCTCCCATTTTTGACTATTCATAAGTTTAAACTAGTTGTAAACTTCAAAACAATGATCTGAAAAATAAGCAACTATGTTCTTCTCGCATCCTCAGAGATCATCCAGGTTTGAACTCCTATGAGTTTAGAAACAGAAAGAAGAAAGTTACATTTTCTCTGAGGTTGGAATATTTGAAAAACACATGAAAGATACATGGCCTTAGAACACATTATTGAAGACAGACCCACATGTTGTTCTTGTTCTTTGTCAGACTCTTATAACAAAAGGAACACCTTATTAAACTATGTACATAGAAAGTTGACTGACTCAAAAGAAAAGCTGTTCAGTTGTATCCTATACATTTACTTTGTTCTAAAATAGAAGTCAACAGAAAGTCAATCTAAAAGTTACATTGATCCAAGGGCATTTTTCACATATCAAGAACATTTGTAAGTAGGATATATGGGTAATTCACGTTTTGCTTCCCCAAAAGCCTTATTAGCCAGTTTAACTTACATAACTTTTGACAACCGAGGTTAAAAGACTGTAAGACAGGATTTCTTCCCTATTCTGTGCCTTGTCATGAATGCCTTCCCCTAATCTGACTGTAGGTCATAAGATAGGACACCCATGCTCTTTCTTCCCACGTGGCCTGAAATGCATGCACGCTCCCATTCCCTAACTCGGTGTACATCTGGTATGTAACCAATGTTAACTAAGTAATTGAACTTATTCACATGATACATATATCTGGTCATGTCAAGAGGACACCAAGAGGCCCTTGGGGAAGCAAATGATAGGGAACAGGCTGCAGCCTTTCCAGATTATTCACCAGCCTCCTCAAAACAGTCATCACGTTTGTGTCCTGCTCCCTTTCCACATGTGAGGGGGCTTGGGAAGAACAGTGGCATAGAGTGTGCCAAAAGACAAACTGCTTTGGCAGCAGCAGCTTATCATGTAATGAAAATAAATCCTTTTTTATATTGTAGCTGGAATGTAGCCATTACCCGGTAAAACATGAATACATGGCACTGGCACATTGCATTACCATACTCCTAATCTGTTTGCCAAGGTCATCGATTAAAATATTTAAATACCATCAGTTCTAAACCCAATACTTGAAAAACTCCCTAACTGCCTTTCTCCAGCCCAGTAGTTCTTCTTTCATCAGAGCTCTATTCCATCTCCCTTTCAGGCAGTTGCTCAATCATTTTTTAAGTTCGTATCTTAATTCCCAGTGCTCACTAATGTGTATTTTCAGGCTGTTTAATTTCATCAGCTACCTATGTTTAGATACCTATATTTATTCTTCTGTCTCCAAATGACAAGAAAAGCTTCTTTGTGGTATGCTAAGTCACAAGACTCCTATGATGACAGACCACGTATGTCAAAGGATTTAGCTAAACTTAATATGACCCGTTAGTAATTGCTAAGAAGAAACTAGCTAGTAAACTAAAAAACAGAGAAGTAAAAATGTCGTGCCCCTATTATTTAAATGAGAAGAAATTCACTTAACATAGTTCATTATAGTTAATGAAATTATCTGCTTGCCACAATGTAGTCAAGATTAGGGATTCGAGAATTTAAAAGCTCAAGGTTCAGACCATTTGAATAATTTTGTGAGTAAACTTGAGTCAATAGGATTTATTCGATTCCATCTTCCTGCTGGCATATGATGCTCTGCTGTGTCTTGGGGCACAAAACAAAGCTGGCACAGGAGAGAGAGGCAGATTCCATCTCCACTTCATCCAGTGAAACAAACCCATGGCATCTGTGCATGCAAAAAATATGGTATGAATGACTGAAGTGAATTTAGCAGGCTTGATGGGGTTTGGACAGTGCACAACTGGAGAAAAAAAAATCCTTGCAAAATTAGTGCAATAGGTCTGAATTTATGCTATTCTTAGTTACTGTCTTAACAGCTATGTTATAGCTGTACAAATGATCAGCACTCTACATCTGTGCTGTAGATGAGGATTTGCAGCCTCTGTGTAGTTGATTTTGTATTAAGGATTTGATACTGTTTATATCATTATTTTCACTTTTATCCATTCATTTTGCTTTACAACTCCAGGAGACTTAATAGGAGTTTTGAACTGGATAACCCTTTTACAAAGATTTGTTGAAAATCAGTGGTAAGTAAATGAAAAATTTACAACTATATTCTGAATAAGAATATAGTTTTCACCTGTGCTTTATAAAGTGAAATTCCCTTGGAAAAATGTAAAGCTTGAAACAGGGGACTAACAAAGGTGAATTTGGTCTTGTATTCCCAAAAGGCCTGGGGGTAAGGTTCAGATTTATTTCAAGTAATTGTGTGACACAGGTATTATTTTACTTGGTTAAAATATAACTGCTGTAGCAAATAAATGTATCACAGACCTTTACGTCTATTCTTTTTGTGTATCTTCTATACAGGAATAATCCTTTGTTGCTGGTTTTCTATCCCTTTTCACCAGCAGCTTAGGCGCTCCAACCTAAGCAATATTATGTTTTAACCTACTGTAATGCAGCACATGGGAACATAATTCCTACCACTATGAAGGAAAAAGTCTGTATTGAAGGAGAAAATATTTGGTTGGTTTTTTTTTTTTTTATTTGCAGGAAACAGGGTAGAAGTCTGCATGTTTATAAATAAAATAGACTTCCATGTACTGCTGAAATAGAACAGCTGCCATACGTATTTTGAAAATATCAGTTTGATAAGTGTGCAACATAAGCATCATGACTTCAACAAAATTAACTTTAATTTTCCCATCAGCAAGAGAAGAACAAGTTCAAGATTAGTTATGCGTTAAACAGCAAATTCATGGAGACTAATTGATGAAGGGAAGACCTTGTAAACAGAAGTCATACAAAAAAGGAAACTGATTAGTCTTTACATTAACATTTCTGTTCAGTATCATTCACATTTTTGTCATTCATTTAATAAAGAACTACAAGTCCCAGTCTGAAATTCATGGAATAATGAATGGCTTTCTGCTAGAAACGAAACACATAAAAATCTCTCTCTGTGTGCACATATGTATAAATACATAGAGATGTAGTTATAAGCAATGCCATGCCAGAACCTTCTCAGCTTTGTCTGGTAATAGTGCAGTTTGTCCTGAAAATAGTGCTTTAAAAACTGAGGAATTCTTCTGTGCATAGATGGAGGTCTTCAAATTACAGTGCATGTCATAGGCAAAATCTAAACTGGACATTTTGTAGGAGGAATGTGTAGGAGGCTTTTCAGGCTATACAGATTGCATCTTAGTTTACAGAAAGAAAAATTTTGATTAAGGATTAGACAAACTATTTCATACAGAGGTCAGTAAAATGTTATACGAGATGCTTTGACTATTACAGCACTCATTCATCTAAGAAAGAATTATTTTTTTTTAAGATTCATAATCCATGTGTTCATATATTCAAAAATTTCTTCTAAGGTTTCAACAGAAAAGCAGTTTAGGTTCTGCTCCAATTCATAGAATATAATTTTAAATTTTTAATCCTAACTCTTAAGAAACTTACCAATATTTTGTGCAAGAAGTTAGAAAATTTATTTTTAAAGTGGAAATGTTTTATATGAAATGGTGTGCTTGCACAAAGAAAGTTTTATTAGATTCTTATAGAGAATTTTGCTGGAAAAATATAAGTATTTCTCACAGACCAGAGTATTTTATAACATCAGATATATTGCCCACTAAGGACACCTGAAAATAATTTTAGCCATTTTGTGTAAAGGAGTTACCATAGCATAGAAACTTGTGTGGCTGTCTTACTCCAAAAATAAGAATAATTTAAAGAGATATTGAGGTATATTCAATCAAATTTCACTGATTTTAGCTTGATATTTAAAAAATACTTTGGAAGTTACAGATGAACTGGTCTCATAGCTTTTAAAGGAACAAATCTTTCCTGGATCTCTGTTATTATATGAATGCAGTGACTCATTCTAGAGAAGAAATATTAGCTAACTTCTTATTTCCACAAGCATTTGAAATGATGAGACAGAAATACTGTTAATGAGACTTCTTGAGAAAGAATACTTCTTTACCTAGATTCAGCAATCTAGATAAAATATAATTGCTTTCCTACCTACCAACTTCCAGTCTGGAATGAAGCAGACAATTTGGTTTTATATAATCACATGGTTGGTTTTTAAAGTTGATTTTTTTTTTTAATTAGGTATCCAAAACCAAAGAACAAGAGACCACGCTCTGCAGAGAAATATGTTGGAAGACATGAAGAGATACAAGACAATTTACAGATACCGATGATAAAGCACTATTTTGATGCAATCCAGAATCCTGAAGTCATCAAATATTCTTTCTGTGAAGTCTTTCTGGCAAAGAAGAAAGAGATTAATTCTTCCAGCCTCAAATTTGCATTACTTTGAGGGAGGGAATTAGCCGGCTGAAAAGACTACACCTACTGAGCACAGTGATGCTGTGCAAGCATTCACTACTTCACCTAAAGGAAATCTTAGAAATGTAGTTGCTCAGTAGAGCATTTGCAAGCCACAGATGGCTTGCAAAGCAGTGCTGGTGACTGAGAGGAGGGTAAGGTAATAACCAGTAATGCTGAAGAAGATGGAAAGGAAAGACAGAGATTTAGGTATACCAGTGCCAGGAGTCAGTGAGCAACACAACAGATATTGTGGGCTTGGTCTGAAGCTTTGGTTCTGTTATGACTCTTTGATCCTTATGAGCTGTTCTCCCCTCACTCCTAAGCTTGCACTCCACTGCAAGGAAGAAAGCTGGCACTGCTGTAGTTACCTTGCTACTCTGAGGGCCCTTCATGAGGAGCTGGAATTCCTCTGCGTCTTCCTTGTGATCCTAGTGACAATGAGTATAAATCATTCTGGGACAGCATCAGACACAGTGAAGGAGCTGTGGGGGCAACAGCCATCAAAGGCAAGATCACAGTGGTGCCAGAGTCCTTCCCCTGACATATTTTCTCCACGTGAATAGGTTTCTGTGGGTTGCTGATGTCCCAGGTAAGAAACTTCTATGCTGCACCAAGCAGGGGAGAAGCCTGGGAAATTTCTGAAATTTTTAGGGCACAGAGATGAGATAGGTGTAGCACTGGTGGGAAGCACAGCCTGAAGATGGTAGCTTGTCCTTCACTACCCACTTCAAACTTACGAAGTTTCTACCACAGCAAGGAAACTGGCTGTATACATAGTTGGGAGCAGTTTGAGTGCAAAATTTTTTATCCTGGCTGTAGACTTGAAGCTTAGCCAACAGAGGATAAAGCACCAGAAGCACTGGGCAGCTGCTGAATCCCACAGGGTAATGAATTAAAAAGGAGCTAAGAAAACTGCCTGAACGAAAGGCTGAAATGGTCAATGACCAAAAAATGTATGTATGGAGAGAGGGTGGGTGGAGAAATTTTACTGGTGTTGCACTCTGTATCTGCAAGAATCAACAGATGGGAAAAACCTTGCCATATTTCTACCAAATGGCTAATTCTGACACACTTGATGGGCACAGCAGTTAAATCAAACAGGAAGCTAGCTGAAAACACTGAAAAAGTTTGAGGAGTATTTTTGCATTTCATATAAAAGTTAAATCTTTGAGGGTGTTGTATTTAAATGGAATGAAACTAAAAAAAGCCAGTGACTTTATTTAAGGATGAAAAGATGAACAGTACATTAGAAAGAGGACAAGACCTTGCTTAGGTCTGGAACAAAAGAATTGGTGGGTAAGAAAGGGTGTGAAAGAACAACCGAAAAGTTCAGTCTGACTTTTGACAAAGAAATTGTGCAGGCATCAGACATAGTCCAGACCAGAATGAAGTTTACAAAAATGTAGGCAACATTTCAAAGCAGCCAGAATGGTAAAAAAAAAAAAAAAAAAATCTGGAATACCTCATGCAAATAGACCTAATTTAGAATGATAGAGCTCAGGACTAGAGAGTCCTAAGAACAGCTCAGGAGGATATTGGAGCCAAGACAATGCTCAGCACTCATATAAATGTTATAAGAAACATAATTATATAATTTTTTTGAGAGTTTGCAAGAGCTTACATAATATGTGTGAAATTGGCAAAGGTACCAATAACACCACAGTCAAATTCTTTATAAAAGCCTGAAAGGAAATGGGTTATTGAATTATTTTAAGCTGGACACTGATGTACAAAAGAGTGTGTTGCCAGAAGTGGTACTTATTAGTATTAACAACAAAACCAGGCATGGGTATTACACAGGTAATTCTATAAAAAAAGCATACTTGAGACAAGAATTATCCCCAAAAGAGGAAAACCTGACAGTAGCACAAAGTACAGTTGTTGCCATCAGTAATACTTTTGTTCCAGCAAAGATCCCTTGGAACAATATGCTTTGTAAGAAGTATTTCCAATCTAGCTGTGCAACACAGTAATCTGAGGCTGCTACTCTGGGCTGACATCCTGTGGGTGTTAAATGAAAACCTTAACTCAAAATAAAAGAAGCTGAAGGAGTTAACTGAGGAAGCAGCAGTGGTCAGGAACTATACTAGGAAGAACAATTTCAGTTGTCTACAGATGACTCCAAAGGGGGTATTAGCATAATCCTCTTTACAGCAGTGTGAAAACTGCTGCTCAAAGCTGAAGACCATTGGTCTGGTGAACAGAAATGAAGCATCACAAATGCAGAGGAACTCTCTGAATACAAAAGGCTTTAAGTCTTTATGGAAGGCAAGCATTACCCAAAATGGAACAAAAATCTTAAATTATTATTGCCAGGAGGGGACTTGGAGACTGGCACTCTTACTCTTCCCTATTCCTTCCCTGGAGAGAAAAGGGAGAGGATTTTTTTTTTCTACCTATGCAAGCTGACAAGGGTTCTTAAAATCAATGAGAGCAAAAATATTCTTTACATATGTGGTTCCCAACTACTCCACTTGGAGCCCATTTCACCTCTGAAAATTCTTCCTAGTCTGTGGTATGTCTTTATTGTAAATATTTAAACTGAAAACATCAGAAAGGGTACAAGGCAATTGGAGGCAGCTGCAGCTCTTCTGGCATTTAAGAGTAATATTGTGGAGAAAATTCCAAATACAATACTGGTTAACTTGTTTATTAAAAATAAAACAAAACCATAAGCTTGAATTATCAGACTAAGGTGCTGCTTTGGGAGAGACCACAAAGAGAGCATTATACCTTTAGGGTGGGCAGCTGTGAAAATATATTCCTATTGGGCTATATTGCAAGCTGGAGAGTAGAAGAAAGTATGTTTTCATTTTTTACTATTATTTGTTTTAATACAAGGACAAAGATTCATAAAGCGTTAAGGAGTAATTTGTGTAAAAGGATAAATGAAGGTCTTTAGGGATGGGATGTCCTAAGGAAGTCTAAGAATATTTAATTTCTAGCCTTAGATGAACAGTGTTGAAATTTTTGAACCTTGCTGTAACTAAACAGGCCAGGTCAAGTGAAGGCCCACATTAGTGCCACAGGAAAAAATATGGTCCTCTATAGTAAAGCCAATATAACTTTATTTAGAATGTCTAAAAAATATATATGTCATCTAGGTTATTATTTTCACATCTGCGAAAATATTCCCATGCCAAAGACCATACCAGTGACTGGGAGAAGATGAAGCACAACTCACTGTTCATAGAGCTCATCACAGCAAAGAGCCAGTTTGTCAGCCTAGCAGTGGTTAAGTTCCTACCTATGTCTTGCTATTGCTTCAGCTAGCAGATAGTTTGAAACAGAAACATAGCACATCAGTGAACAGTGTGTAATATCTCATTTCTTCTGACAATAGAAAAAAAGCTTATTTTGTCAGCAAATGACATAGGACTCTTTCAGAAGTGTCTGTAGGAACTGGAAGAAACCTTAGCCAATGAAACCATAATCTGAAATCTTGTAGAAGCAGGGTACAGAGTCAGATCCTTCTCTGGGTAAGGAACATAACCATCCCAGTGAAATAAACCATATATTGTTCAGGGTTAAAAATATGCTATACTGGAATCTATGCAGCCAGAATTAAGGTGACTGGCACAATTTGGGATATATATCCATGCTAGTTCTAAACCAGGCAATTTCAGAAGCAATGTAGGGAAGAAGTAGCCATAGATTTCAGGGTGAAGAGAGTCACATCTTGAGTAGGTCACTCAAATTTCTGGCAGGTTTGTACTGAAGGCAATAATCTCATAACAAAACCAGGTAGACTAAGACTAGGTTGGGCATGCCTACATGTATTTCAATCACATCTTCAAATTCAGTGTAGGCATAGGATAAATGGATGGTGGGATAAAGGCATTAAATGAAAGCACTTAGTTCAAGACAAAGGAAATGGTAAGAAAAGCCTGAACAAACAAAAGCAGTAGGGTGATTGCAAGGGATTAGGGTCTGGATGTAGGCAGGATCACAAAGTGTAGTGATTTAAAAGGAAGGGAAGGCAGAACAAAATGCTTTGAAGGAAAAAAGCTAGTGTAAGCTTCAAAAAGACATGCTTAAATCAGGTTTTGCTGTACAAGAGGTGGGGGGGTGTGTCTTTTTCTTTTTCTTTTTTTTTTTATAAAATGTGGAATTGAAGGAAACAAGTGTAGGTAACTGCATGAGTTCTTAGTAACAAGACTGTGACCAAGCTGTGTAGTGTGAAAAACTGGCTGTGAACTTTCTTCGGACACAATCTCTTCATTTAAAATCCTTTGTCTAAAAGCCTGTGGGTTTCCTCAAATGAGAAGATTTCTAGGATAAAAATTTTTTACTTTTTACTTTACAAGAATTTCTTCCTTTATGCTAACCCAAAAGATAAGATAGTGTCCACAGCTTTACTGATGTGTAATAATGAGTAAAAAAGAATAAAGTGCCCACCTCATGCTTTTGCAATACTGGTAAGATGAAGAATTCATAGAGGAATACTATCAAGTGAAACAAGGTCAAAGATATAAAGCTTTCAGTAATCTCTAAAGAGTCCAAAATTTTATCCATCCCTTTCCCTGGTTGCTTGACATTTTGATGGTAATAATGCTATATCTAGTATCCAGGTGCATATTCTAGAGGGAAAAAACTGACATGCTAGTTTGATCAGAGTAATAGTAAAGCTTCTGAAGGGCACAGCTTCTTAATGAATGTACACAATATTGTACAGAAAAGCACAGGGAAATAAGAAAAGGCAATGGTATGATTCAAAAGGAAAAGTGGGTCTGGGTATTTCAATAATAATTACAGTTATCAATACAGAACACAACAATTTAAGGTGAAATCTTTTGGAGGGATCAGAATCTTATTTTAATCTTTTTTTCAGAAGCTTATGTATATATAAATGCAGTGTTTTTCTTTCTCCATTTGAATGGATGTTAATTAGAAAAGCTTTGAAAAACAAAATTTCTATGAGTAGCTTAAATTCATCCATACTCATTAGATGCTCAATTAGGTGAAACAAACTTTTCATCATATGCCAGACGCTTAATTTAATTTGCCCAGGATAAGCAGTTAACCACATCTATAAAGCTCTGAATTTTTTTGGAAATTACTTCAGGGTAGTGAAGCAAAAACCATTAAATGCTCTAAAACTATAGGCAGAGTAAAATTCAACGTTGTTTGTCCTAGATCTAAGGGTATTTACCTGAGATATTTGTGTAAAAAAAACCCCATTAAATTCCATACTACACAGTGGCTCACTGAAGTAAACTATCATCAATAATAGGGTAAAATAACTTCCATTTGCCTTGCAGAAGTATACTTTGCGTGTTTTATGATATTTCAGGAAGACAGTTGTCTTAAAGGTGCTGAGTCAGAGGACTTTTTTCCATAATTTACAATCAAATATTAGCAAATAATTTCTTTTAGGGCTAGATAGTCATTCCCCCTCCCTGGAGGCAAGGGGAGATTTTTTAATTTTTTTTAGAAGTGTAGTGGGTTTAATTATATCAATTTGGTTTGCATGCAGTAACAGAACTAAAGAATTAAACCAAACTTTGATGAAGAGAAGCCTTGCTAAACTAAAGTAGGCAATTTGCCTAGTTTGGGGCTTTTTTTGCTTTCTTTGAAAACTAAAATTGAGTTAGAAATTATGAACCAAGTAGCTGCATTTACAGTCAGTATACTGTTCCTACCTGAAAGAAAGCTTCAGAATTCAATCATTTCTCATATGATTGTAGAGCAATCCTTATTGGATCCTATTTTTATGGTGGCTTGGAAAGTTCAGCCACTTTATGTCCTTCTATGAAAATATTGTATTAAACTGAGTTATCACTAATAAAAGTATATCAGCCCAAAATTTTAGAACAAGAAGGGACACATCAGTTTCAAATACTAGGTCACTCAATAACTACTCTTCTGGTGCCAAATAACCAAGGTTTGCCTCCACATTAAAATGGCTCTAAAATAGCTTATATCTCTGCCATAAGACCTATTTAGGGCAATGCCACACATTTTCAGCAATCTATGAAAGACTCCTGCAGCTGATCAATATCCAGGGTTAGATAATTTAAAACAGCTTTGGCAAAATTGCTCTCTACAACTACCTGAGAGGAGGTTGTAGTGAGGTGGGTGCTGGTCTTCCCTGTCAGGTGGCTGGAGATAGGAAGAGAGGTAATGACCTCAAGTTGCGGCAGGGGAGGTTTAGACTGGATATTAGGGAAAAAATCTTTACTGAAAGGATTGTCAGGCATTGGAACAGGCTGCCTAGGCAAGTGGTTGAGTTGCCATCTTTGGAGCTATTTAAAAGACTTGTAGACAGGGCACTTAGGGACATGGTCTAGTACTGGATTTGGCAGTGCTAGGTTAATGGTTGGATTCAATGACCTTAAAGGTCTTTTCCAACCTAAATGAATCTATGATTCCATGATTCTTTGCTATGTACACTGTAATCAGCAGAGGGAGATCACTGGCTTATAATGTTACCTTTTTTTGTGGATTTTTTTAAAGGCTAGGTAACATTCAGACCATTAATTAAATTTGTAGCCATAGTTAACTTAATTATGTAGGGGTAATCAAGCTTCTTGCTTCAGGGTGTAAACTAATTACCACAAGGGACTTCTACATCTCATGGGTAGCACTGCAAATTTGGAAAGTGCACATAAGGCTCTTTCTCTTCTTTTCAGAGACAGTGTTAATCACTAATTGGACCAGAAACTGACTTCTTTTGTGTGAAAAAGCTTTATTGCATGTAAATCACATGGAAGCATGGTCTATTCTGTTGCTGAATGAATGAAGTGGTACCATCACCTGTAAAGGCTGGGTCTTTTATTCTAATTCAGGAGGGAAAGCAAGCTGATAAACTGAACAAGTCTGTTGGTCTAGTGCTGTATAAACTTATCACAATTTAATTGATATCTTATCAACTTTAAATCTCTTATGAAGGTGGAAATTGGTGGTTTTCCATACTGAACTGGAATAGACTTTGTCAACGTGAGACAAAAATTTTCTGCAAAATAGAATAAATGTTTGTACCCTTGACAGTATTGCATTGCAAAGTTATGCACTCTTACAGACATCAAACAAGGTATTTACAGTCTTTTCTGGTGCAAAACCCCTGAACTGTTGGATCACGTTTCAACTGCGGAAGAGAGCTTTTCAGAGTTGTGGTGGTTTCAGCCCAGCCGGTAACAAAGGACCACGCAGCCACTCACTCACTCCCTCCGCCCCCCTCCAGTGGGATGGGGAGGAGAAGCAGAAAGCGAAAAAGAAAGAAACCCGGAACCTCGAGGGGTGAGATAAGGACAATTTACTGGGGCAACACAAAAAGAGAAGTTACAGCAATAATGATACAAATAAGAAAATACACAAAACGAGTGATGAAAAGCGCAACAGCTCACCACCCGCAACCCGGCACTTCGCCACTTCCCCACCGAAAGCCGAGAGACCACCCCCCAGCCTGCTCCCTATATATATACTGGGCATGGTGGCACATGGTATGGAATAGCTCCTTGGCTAGTTCAGG